>KV875230.1:273006-428420 GCA_001879505.1 Calonectria pseudoreteaudii
GGGGAGGGGGGGACTAAACCCGGCCTCCACGGGCGCGGAGGCCGAGCGGGCCGTCGCGCGGTGGCGGCATCTTTCCGCAAACGAGGGCCGAGAACCACGGGACGGGCCGGGCGGCAGCGGTGGAGCTGGAAGGTGGCCACCAAGGTGGTTTTCCCGCGGCCACGAGCCTGGGGCACTGCCGCCGATGGTTTGACGCCCTGCCGAACCCCGTCGTACAGCCGCGGCGGGCGCTTCGTGCCCGTCGGGTGAGGGCGCCTGCTGTGCGAAGCGGTCAATGGAAGCGCTGCCTGCCGGGCCACGGGGGTGCGCTGGCGGCAATCCTGGTTGTAACATCGGCCGAGATGAAGTTGGTGCGCTTCACGATCGCTTTAGGAACCGGTCACGTTTTCGGCGAGTACAACGTCGACGATGCGAATAGCTTCCAAGAGGGGGAGGGGGAGGGGGAGGGCGAAGGCGGAGCGACCGCCAGCAAGCACCAAGCTTGCATCCATCGTCACTAACAACGGTTCCTAATCCAAGCGCGCATTGTGTCTGAGAACCAAGGACGTTTAAAAAGAGGCAGTAGAGAGGGAAGGAGTACGGACAGGGGAGAGAGGGGAAGGGGGGGGGAGGGAAGGCAGAAATAAACTGGGTGGGTAATGGTGTAGAAGGACTGGATTGATAGATGTAAGACACAAAAATGACATACCTGAACCACTCAAGCGGCCATGCATTATCTCTGCTCCGTCGGCAGGTAATGCGCACCTAGATTCATTCCCAGCACCTCGGCCCGCTTCTGGGTGCTCACGATTTCCTCACGGCCCGCCATGGCCGTGTTGGGATGCCGGCGGGCCGCGGCCGGCGTTTGGCGCATTGCCTAGTTGAGCCAAAGTAGACGGGAATAGACCATGGCGAGCAAGCTAAGAAATAGTTCAGCAATACTGTGGTACGTGGCAATAGTCAAAATACGCGGATTGAGAAGCAAGAGAAAATAAACATCAAAAAGCCCAAGACGTTGAAACTTATTGCTGCGGCACTGCAGCCCCCACCGTTCCACCTCATTTCCTTCGTCCTATTAGTCGCTGGCATGGTCTAACCTAGGAACTCTATTTGGTTTGCGCAGATTTGCAATTGTAGTTAACTCTATCGCTTTATTTGCCCTGGCTAAAATCCTTCTTTATCATAGCCAATGCAACAACTGCCATACAAAGCTTTGGAGTCTAAGAACAACTGCAATCAGTTTATGCACCTACCCACGACGAGCACCGCGCCCCAGATACAAATCTCTGATCGTAGTTGCCGAAGCCAAGTGAGTGGATCACCAAAACGGTTCATCCTTGCTGAATGTAGTCTGTGCTCGGGGGACCTTTCTACCAATTTGCAAGCCTTGGTCATTGTAGTTGGTGTACCCTATGTGGTCCATCTGGGTAACCATTCGTAAAGCTGGTACGCAGATATCCTTAACTACTCCCTCCTTCACAAGCTGTTCCGGGGTCCAAGATGCCCTTTCCCCAAACTGCAACAACTTGTTTTGGCGCGTATATCGATCAGCCTTCTCTGAGCCAAACCAGGCTTCAAACCATTGAGTCATGGGTCCTTGGCCAGGAACTGGAGCAGGAGTTGTTGTCCCTTGGTAGCCGGGTTTGCCCTGTCCGTTGACTGCTCGCGTCATGCTAATGCAAAAATATATGTGGCTCTTTGCTGCGTTTCGATATTGAGCAACATGACGAATCTTGACTTCTTTAATGTGCCATTTGAACACCAAATCTTCTCCAGCATTAATCTGGACTTGCCCCTCGCCCGTGACACTGAAACTTGTTAGCTTGTTTCCCATGAGATCTAGTAAAGCGCGCTTACGAAACGCCAAGAGATTTCACCAATGCCTTGGCATAGGACCGAAAGTCGTCTGGAATTACACCTTCGCGAAAGCGTGTCGCCGAAAGTTGAACATCCCAAGCACGTCTTGGACAGTGAATATAAACACCTGGAAGCTCCTGACAGAGTGGCTTGCAGTCGTAGGTAAATGTTGACGCATCGATCTCTACCACAATTGGATCGTCGTTTTCCTTAGTTCCGCAAACAAAATCGTAGTAGACATGTTTCCGGTAGAGCTTCCATGGTTCTCCTTTGGAGGGAACCAATCTTGGCATAGCCTCTACCTCTGCCCCGTTCGTAGTGAGAATGGTGTGGAATTCTGCGTCCACTTCAGGTTGAGAGAGTACGTTGAGGATTTCCCGAGGTCTCCAAGACGGAGCATTGCCAGAGTTGACAAACGCATCACCGATACCTTTGATACACAGTCGCCCCAACCTCGCTTCAATCTTGATGGAACCTGGTACAACTTGGAGAATATCTAGCACATCTTTCGCCTGGTGCTCTACTTCCCGGACACATCTCGTTATCCCTTCAGGGTTCTGTAGAGCTCGCCGGCTAGGTTTGGTCGACTCCGCATCCATCCCTGGGACAAGCTTTGGTCTCCCCTTGATATCCATTAGATCGACTGCAGTACCACAATAAGTCATAAGATTTCAACTTACGCTTTGGTTCTTTGAAAATTCCTCAGTGCCCCTTTTCACCCTGAGATCCTGAGTTATTGATGTCTGTTTCTCGGATTCATGTTTCTCATCAAGCTGTTGACGACTTTCAACAGGATTAGAGTTGCCTTGCACCGTGTGTCCAGCCCTAGATTGGGATAAAATATTCGCATAGGTATCAGACACTCCGGCCTTCTGATTCATCGTGGCATGAAACTCCTGTTCAACATCGTCTCGTTTATTGAAAATTGGAACCAAGGCATTGGCCTGTCTTGCAGTATCTGCAACAATAGCGTTGTGTATGCAAGCTGACGAAGAATCTCCGTCGGAACCTTGGATAGGACTATCCATCAAGGCGGGCCAATGTATTGGCACTTCCCAACAATCCATCAAATTTCTTTCATCTACGGCCGTGGGCTCGTGAAACGGAGGGTTGAAAGCTGGTATGCAATTTTTCTTGGGTGATGTTAGATCCAGGGCTGCAAACATGCCGTAGTTGTATTTAACGGGCGATTCCGAATCCAGAAGACACACTGTATCATCACAAATTTCCGTGTTGGGTGTTGACGGTTTGTTGATAGACTCGATGGGGATTAAGTCACCCATTTGAAGAACTGCATCGGTATCCATACAAGGTTTAAGTGCAGAGGTTGTGTGAGCTGCTGGATCAGGAACAGATTCCGAACCAACAGAAGACTCAAAACCCGGAAAATCGGGCTTTAGAGATGTGGAAACCTGTGCGGCCTCGATCCCAGCCATCCAGTTGGTGACCACATCAGTCGAAGTCATCGAGGTTTGCAGAATATTCACCGAACCATGCAAGCTCTCAGTCCTCGAGGCTGCTACAGACCCTTGGTTCATGCATCGGACATCAGCGCTTGCAGGCACAGTTTGATCTTCTTGTTGATCATGTCTTGCCACGAGCTTGCCCTTGTCGGCGACTGAAGGAATCAAGTTCTCGCCCCCGACGTCAGAATAAGCACTTTCTGAATCATTTATATCGGCATTATCCTCCTCACTGGGGTTCTCGGCAGCGTCCAAAGTTGGAGCCTCGCTGAATTGTGAAAAATCCGATAATGATCGACTGAGCTTGGGAGTAGGAAGGGTGCCAGGACATTTGGGTGGGTATTCAAAATCGATAAAGGGATGAAAGGAAGAGCTAAACTTTTCGCTTCTATTCCCAATAACCTTGTAGGTGGTGTTTTCTTCGACCTTCCGGTCGTTTTCATAAGTGGCTTCAATCCGTATAGTTGCGGCACGAGCAAGTGGCTCAGACTCGGCCACGACACCCAATGAAGGCCTCTTGGTATAAGTCAACTTGTCCAGGCCCACATGAGTCAACCACCGGATGCATAACTTGTGTGGCTCGGTCGTTTCGGGAAATACTAGGTGAGAAGAAGGGATAATGTTGGGTTTCTTGTCCATAATTAGCGAGAACGGGATTGGCAGCGGCCTGCAACACTTACATAGAGATCTAGAAGGTTTTGGAGTCTTTGTCTCAAAGCGACCAAACAGTCCGGACGGATCTTACTTCCGATGTAGATCAGGTCCCCTCTCATGTTGTACGTGATTTCACATCCCGTCAGCTCACCCAGAGCTTGAACAGTGGGAGGAAGAGCTCCCGGCGAGAGAAATGAATACCTTGAAAGAAGTCCGAAAATGGTCAGGCCACTTGTCAGTTCCAAACCTCGCCAGACTGCTTTGAAGGGGAAATTGTCCAGGGTTTCGGGAAACCTATGCTCATCATATTTGTCACTCATGGGCCAGTTCCCGTCCAGATATTTCAACCACGGGATGACTTGGGGTGTCTCAGTGATAATCTCAACATCTGCGCGGCATCTTTTGTGGCAATTTCCCTCTCCGCCTTTGGTTTCTGAGTCTCCTTCGCCCCCATCTTCGTCGACTAGCTCAACCTGGTCGTCAAACATTTGCTCCAGGCAAGACTGGAGCTTCGTGAAGACCTCGGGTTGGTAGTCAATGGGACCAATGATCTTGAACCAAGGCGCTTCTGGCTCATAAAGAATCTCGGCAAGCTTTTCCTGGGTTGTGTTAGCAGAAAGGGGAGAAAGCATACGGCGAGATGGAAGAGGGGGACTTGCCGGATAAAGTTCCTTTCGTGCATGGGCAATCACTGACGCAACGCCATCAGGCAAGAGAGGGGGGTTGCCAGTAAAGTAATACTCGACATATTCGGCCATGTTGTCGGTCTCCTGCTGGAGAGATGTGTCGCGAGCAGTCAACTCGGTGTCAAAGTAAGAGGAAGCAGGTGAGGAGTTGGGGAAGGGGGAAGAGATTGAGTAATGTTCTGAAAGAAAGGGCTAGAAGAAGGGCTCATTGACCCGCAATTTTACCCGTCTGCTATCATTAGCGAAGTGGCTGCCAGTGTTTGTCAGACGAGTTGCAGACGGGAAGGCAAGGAGAGGGCGCCTGCAGCTGGCAAACACCGCGGTTGCATGCTTCGCCGTTGACGGAAAGGCAAGTACATGTTGGCACAACGGTACTGGACTAAGCATGCTAAGTTGGCAGTGCCAGCAGGTAGGTGTGTACCTACTAAGTACCTGATATTGTTCGTTGATCAAGGGGAGAACGTTTGTGTGACAGCTTTGAAATACTCCGGGCTTGGCTTGACAGTCGGTGATTCAGGATCTACGACAAAGAGCAAAGTGGTAAAACAAAATGGGTCAAAGGTTAAGCAGGCAGCAAGTCTATACTGAGTTGGGGGGGGGGGGAAACAAGGGCCAAGTGAAAACACACACAATTATATTCATAAATAGCTAGGGGTATCCCATCTTTTCTCAACCATCGTCGAGAAAAGAAAGAAAAGAAATAGACTCGGGAAATCTGTACATGATTTTGTCATCACATCAATCTCTAATTGTTGTATTTGCCTTGCCATGGTCCTTCCCGCCGACGTGAATTCCAGTCATATACCGTCACCCACTGCCCCCCTGGGCAGCGTCGGCAGAAAAAAGCCTTTATCGGTGCCAAACAAACTGACACACAAAAACGCCGGTAGCGCCCCCAAATATATCTGCCATCTTCAGGACCATGTGGTCGGAGACAAGAGAATAATAAAACTTTAGCAAGAAATCGTCGTATCCAATCCGGGAAAATGACCAGCCCATCTAACTGACGAAGTCGTATAAATCAATCAACGAGTGCAAAAGGAATGGTATCAAAGTTGTTTTGGGAGCAGTCATAAGTGGTGAAGAAATCGGTCCGGGTGCAGGATCGTCCCGGGCTTGACTTGATGAGAGGGGCGAAAACCCCAGTGCGGAGCGAAGCTGGTGAAAAACAGAGAAAGCTCGGGTGTATCATCAAGGCGACGGAACGCCCCAGGGTTGGAAGCAAAGCCATGTGCATGGAACGCACACCAAAAGGGGCTTATTGTGCACCCTTCACATTCTGCTTCACATTCAAGGCCCACTTCAGCTTAGCGAGTGTCTCCCTCGCTTCTTCTAGCAGGCGTTGTTGCTCCATCTCCCTCCTCTGGGCGTCGTTTTTGATGTTCTTGAGACTTTCTTCTTGGGCCTTTTTGTATTCTTCAAACATACGCCCGATCGATTCCTTCTCTTGCTTCAGCTGTTTAATATTGCCATCCTGCTGGTCGCAGAGCTCTCGCAGAGTCTGAATCTTGTCGTCATCTTTTTGGCGTTCCTCCACCAACTCATCGATCTGTGATTTCAGCTTGTTTGCTGCTCGCTTGACCTCTTGGCCTTGGTCTTCCCAATGGGATGAGATGGCGGTGTAACGTCCCTCCATCAGCTGCGCATAGTTCGTCGCCTCGTCGACCTGGACCTTGGTATCGGACCTCATCTTTTCCATTTCATCCCTCCAGCCCCTTTCACGGTCTTGAGCATCCACGGCCTTCTTCTTCTCTGCGTCGATGTTGGCTGTCAGTGTCTCCACCTGACGTTCTTTCCTGGCCAAGAGTGTCTTGGTGACGTTCGCTTCTAAAAGTCGGCTCTCGTAGTCGCTGACCATGCGCTCCATCTTGTCTTCGAGTAGCTTAGCGGCTTGTTTCGACTCCTCAGCGCGCAGGCGCTCGATCTTTAGGTCTCGCTTGAGGGAATCATTATCGCTAACAAGCTTGTTGATGACACGTCCGGTTTTCCCCAGTCCCGCCTTGCCAATTGTTGAGTCCCACTGTCCGTCCGCACCTTCTCCGCCGTCTGAGAACATGGCGTTGTCGGGTTCTGGGGTTGTCTCTACTACTCTTGCAGGGGTTGAGTTCCATCGAGTGGGAGTCTCGGCAGCAGGCGGTTCTGGTTTTAGCCTGGCGGTTGGAGGGGTTCTGTTGTGCTGGCTACCATCGGTTACGGACATGGCACTGGTGTTGCTATTGGGGCTGGTCGAAAAGGCGCTGTGCTTGCTGTCGGGGCTCGACACGGAGTCCTCGAAACTGGGGACGCTGCGGATGGTGCTGGACCTTGCTAGGCTGGACTTGTAGGATGTAGGCGCGCGACTCTTCATGCTGTTGATTATGCCGTTTGAGGCGGGAGACAGGGTCTTCTCCACGAGAGCATGTAACCCGGAGGAGTGGGTGGGTGCGGCTGTTGACGAGGCTTGGGGTTAGCAGAGGTTCGGAGGAAACAACAAAGACGGGTGCATGCGGAAAACGGGGCCTGGTGCAAGGCTGACGTGAGGAGGGAAGATGAGCCAGCGAGTGCAGGCAACGGAAGATGCTTGAGCGGTCGCCCCGTGGCGAATTGTGGGGTGCTGGTTTCAAGGATTGTGGGCAACGGCGAGGAGCATTTCAGATTCTGGAGTCTAGAATGCGCAAAATACGATGGTGTGCAGAGTGCAGAGTACAGTAGGCAAAAGTCAGGCAGTGTAGTGGATTTGGAGAGGTAGCGTGTGGTGTGCTGGTTGGTTGGTTGCTGGTGGCAGCAAAGCCGGCCGAAGTGTGAATGCATACCGTTGACAGCGTCGCTGTGGATGGAAAAGTCTTTCTTGAGGAAGCGGTTCCGGGGCATTGCGTGGTGCAGACTGGTGTGTTGACGATGCTGGGGGGTAAAGAGGCAATCCGGAAGGAGAATAAACAAGCAAAAGCACCCACGGAGTATGTTTTCAAGGGAGGAAACGGTTGGCCTGGAAGGTTGGTTGAATGGATGAATGAATCGGGCGGGCTTGGGGTGTAGCGCGTTAATTGACGTGGGTGCTGGGGGGGTGCTCCGCTCTGTCGTCGTCACTGGGTACTCCTAGCTAGGTGTATAAGCTTGGAGGGAGATCGGTTTTTCAAATATGTAGTGCGGTACGGATGGATACCGGTGAGCCGTCGTGTGTGCAGAGCAATGGTATTTGGTTTCTCAGTCTTGCACCACAGCAAGTCGTTGCAAACGGAGAGCCGCGAGCGTGGGAGGGAAAGAAAAGGAGGTCAGTCTCGTCTTTGTGTCAGAGACTGGCAACAACGCTGGCGACTGATACAGGACGTTCCAGGGTCTCGTTTTGGGAACAAAGAAAGTGGCCAGACAAGACAGACAGCAGCAGCAACAACGGCGGCACTAGAATGCATCCACATGCACACGCGAGACACGTCGGAGCGGCACACAATATGCTGGATTCTCTTGTGCCCGCAAGATCCGGGATACGGGTGCAAGAGACAAAGTCGGGATACAAGGAAAAGAAAAAAAAAAACAGCACACACCCAACCTCTGTCCAATGTTATTATGCCAACCACATGGGCACCGGGGAAGCAGTGAGGTCACGGCCGGACGCCCGTGGTCGGTTTTCAGGCCCACCCACCTTAGTTTACCAGGCCAGGGTCCCGAGACCCCCCTCCCGCGTGCCCCAGCTTCCAGCCCCTAGGTGCAAGCTCCAGCAACCTTCTCACCCCGATTGATGGGCACTGCAGCTCTCCCCGAGTGTCCGCTACAGGACGATAGCCTAGTCAGCCAGTCAGCCGTCCTAGCATCCTACCCTGCCCCGGCTCCTCTAGCTAGCAGGCGAGCACGCTGTGAGCATGAGCCGGGGCTCCGCCACCTAGATTCCCGGGTCATGTTTCCGTACGGGTTACGGCGCCGCCTGGTCGCTGGCATGGGCAAACAAACCAACACCCAGCACCTCGACTCGCACGCATAGCGGCGGTAGATTGGAAGGCACACGCAGGTACACACACACACTCACGCAACACACCACACACACACACACACACACACACACACACACACGCACCAGTAGCATGTGCATTGCATACCAGTGCTCAGCTCCTCCCACCGCCTGGCATTAGCATTAGGGGTTCCCACCCACGCCACTGGGCCCTGACACTGCCGACCCCTCCCACCTGCACTGCACCCGCAGTTCCATGCGCTGCAGTGACCCGGCAACCGCCTCTTCCAGCACCACAACACCCGGCCGCGCGCCTTAACCGCCCTGGCGTCGTCCCGATACAGCTCTGTCTCGTGCCCGCTCCGCTCGGGCTGCTCTCTGTTTGCATCTGATGTGACGCCGTCGCCCCTTGCATTACGGACGCGCACGCCGCGACATTGTGTGCACACGTCTCATTACAGACCGCTGCCATCTGCATGGCCCTGTGTCAGCTGCAATTGATAGAGGCGGACCACCAGCTCCCGGCAGCTCAGGACGCCGCCGCCACATGCCGCTTGTCGTTCGCGAAATGGCCGTCGTCCAACGTCTTTGGCTGGTTGCGTTTCCGACCATCGTGCAGAAGAAGCAAAGTTTTTTTTTTCCATGCAAGGCCAAGTTGGCTTGTTACGGATTAACATCGTCCCAATTTAAAACTAATCAATTAATTCGCCGAAGCGCTCTGCCATTCGCGCAATCTGGTCCGCACACCCAAGCTCTGATCATCTTTTTCATGGTTCATCTCGTCCGGCCAAGTACTCCATCATACAAGCAACCGCTCTCACCTGCAGTTCGTGAAACCGATTCAGATTACCTCGTCCCAACGAGCATGCCAGAATCCCTTTCTTGCGTCAGCCACCAAGTATCCCGCCCTGAGCCGAGGCCTGTGACATGTTCCCTCTTCGTGCTTGTCCTTGTTGCGTGCTTCCTGGTGTCTCAATAATGATCTGAAGCTCCTGTCCTTATATCTACACATAATTTTCCCCTCAAGCCAATAAACGCCGTCCGATGCCAAATCCGTAGTTTCTTGCCCCATCCTAACCCTCCAGCCATAATCTCCCCAGTTGTGCTAGCTGATCCTGGGAAAAGCAACGGTTGACTTTGGCAGCCAACTACATCTCAAGCTCGCAACCCAATCACTCGCTCAGTATTAGGCTTACACTGTCAATGCACACGCGAACGCGCGAGTTACATTAGGAACCAGCAATTTCGCTGCTGCCACGCTGTGCCACGTTTCAGACACCCGGCAGCTTTGCCAATCACGGCCCGCCTCACGTCGCAATGGCCGGCGCTGCGGCTGGGCCAGGGTTGTCGCCGTTGGTATCGCGGGCCGTTTCGAGAAAGGCCGGTCGATATTTGGCAAGATACTTGCCAGCCATGGGCCTCGCATCCTCAACTAGAATCTATGTCAGTACGGTTTCGGTTCGTGAAGGCCGTTATTAGCACTTACAATCAGTCCAGATATCCTGCACAGTGTCTAGCGCAATCTCCTTCACTGGCGGTCGCATCATAGCGAGATACAACAAACTTGTCAAGGCCAGTTGGACAACACTGGGATCGCGGCACATGTGCTTTACCCGTGAGAGAATCGTCCTGTTGAGATCTGGAATCTCGCTCAGGAACCGTGTTAGCACTTTATCTTGCGGGTGCACATATGGGAGGAATCCGTCAATAAGCCGTAAGCAACATTTTTCGTAGTGTAGAGGGCGGCTGCCTCCAGCCTTTTGCTGCAGCTTGTCGTTGTACCACTCTTCACATAGCCATGATACAGCCACGTCAATATGTTTTCGAAAGTCCTCCATCACGTAATTGTAAAGTACGTCACGGATGTTGCTGCTCAAAGACTGTGATGCCGATGGACCATCCTCGTCCTTGACAGATATCTCCTCGAGGCCAGCTGATGAACGCGTTGCCAGGCGTGTCAAGATTGTCATCCAAGAATCCCTGGTACCAGAGCTGGCGGCTAACCTGCTGAAACCAGCCTTGTTCTTCTTCGCCGCTAGGTCCTCGAGTGACTTCATCATTTCAATCACCCGTGTCACTGTTCCGTTGCCCGCAGACAGCGCAGTTTCCGGCGTCAACACTGGGGGTTGGGCAAGGTGGAATGATTTCAACGCTAGCCCGTCTTCTAGTCCCGCAAGTTCCTCCTCCTTGGGGGAGCTATCTAGCTTGTTGAGAATCTGCTCCGTATCCTCGGCTTGGTAGAAATCGGGCTCATAGTCATCGTCGTCGTCGTCCACGCCCAGAGGGGCAGTATTAGGATTAAGCTCAGGTGCCGGGGCGCTAGAGAGGGTATCCAGACGACCACGGATTCCGTCCACAGCTTTAACCAACACCTGCGGATCAAGTCTAGACAGAGTCGTAACAGCGATCTTGGCCACCAGAGGAGGAGGAACCTGTGAAATATCAAAATGTCGCAGTGCGTCGTTACCAATTAGGGTGAAGACGTCAGCAAGGCTGTGTGGGCCAGGGCCCAGGGGTGGAATTTGGATTTGTGCTGGAGTAAGTCGCGGTCGCTTAGGGTCATGTCCATCAGGATGCTGTACCTCCATTTGGCGTTTCCTTGATCCATCAAAAAACTCGGCCATTGTTCGCATCGTGCGCTCAACATGCTGCTGAATTCGAGGGACCATGGGATTATGGGGATCTCTTTTCGAGAGGTGGATGAGCAACAAACGACTCGTCTTTTCCATCGACTTGATCATTACTCGGGCCTTGGGGGTTAATGGGGAATTAGCGAGTTTGAGGGGATTGAAGTTGAGGAGTGCGTTGATAATGCGATTTGAAGTCGTTGGGCGAGTTCGAATAAGGATGGATAGACAGTTGAGGGTAGAATCAACGAGCAAAGCATCACTATATGTGAATTTGTTAGCTATGCGCGAACTCAAGATACACGCTACGTTTGGTTTTTCTTACGTGCTCTCTTGCAAAACACTAAGCATTCGATCCAGCAGACCAGTTGCCTCCGCCTCGAGCGTTCTAGGGTCGAGGGACTGGTGGTTTGGTGGGACCTTATCCAAAGAAACATCCAGAGTGCCGCCGTACTATCAATAGCATGTCAGTACTGATCTCAAATTCTCACAAAGTGATATATTTATTTACCCTCAGCCCAGCTTCCGAGGCCACACTCTGCGCCAAAACGACCCGCTGCGCAAACTTGATACAGCATATTCTCACAGTCGGAACTGTATTGTCCCATATTCGCAGAATCTTCTGCTTGATAGCCGCCATTCGCTCCCAGGTAATGGTATCGTAGCCGTTGTTAATGCTAAAGAACAGTCACCGGTCAGTATGGGTATGGGGGTTGTCGAACAAGGGACACTCACATCCACCTCATCGCCAAGGGGTAGATGCTGGCGGCGGTTTGAATGACACTCCGCAGCACTTGTGGATCCTCTCTGTCGTTCGCAATCATTGATTCCAACGTCGTCAGCACGTAGGGCTGCATTGTCTCCTTCTCGCTGTTTGGTAGGGCTGGGGTCGCAAAAGCTTCGGCGAGGAATTCAGCTCCCCATCGTCGGAGCTCAATCGGCGCAGTCGGTCCAATGATGGGAAGGATTCCCTTTACCACGCTGGGGTAGTACTTGACATCCCCGAGCACAAGTTTGCGGGCATCGTTGAGCTGGCGAATTTGCTCCGAAACCGAGAGCGTGGGGGTCGCCATCTTGATGTGGTGGAAGTAGCGTGGCCGGCGGAAGGGCCAGAAATGATCGGCAGCGTAGATATGTTCGCGGTCGCTACTTGGAAACGAGGGTCATGGACTGGAGAAGGGCGCGCGGCGGTGGTGGGCAAAGCTGGCGATGCAGCTTTGATGTCGCGCGACTAGGCTTAGCTTGCCAGATGGACTTTTCGACTACGTCGGCATGCTCCGCATCCAAGCTCTCCCAAATCAACAGAAACCGGGTATTTTTCTTATCGTGATTCACAGTCGCAATCGTATCCCCTGCTCTCGGAATCAGACTCGTGCGCGACACGTACGCTGCGGTCGTGGTCAAAGGGGTCGGTCTTTTTTGTCCTGCAGTCGTTGGCGTCAGGTTTTGGCGACGGATGGGTTTGACGCGAGTTGAGACGGCCCTGCAACAAGCTCTGGGGGGCCTAGCGCCCGTACGTCACGACAACTCCCGTTTAGCCGACATTGAGCCGCCTGCGAAGATCTTCCCAACTCGCAACATCCGACATAGCACCATTTAGAATTCTTGCGATTTGGCAGCCCCGATTGCTTCGAATTGCGCCTTGTCCAGTTTTATCACATTGTTTAGATTTGAACGTTTGAGTCTACAAAAATGCCCAAGTTTGCCCACCCTAATCTTCCAGTCGAGCCGAAACCCAGAAATCTGATCTGACCATTTCGCAGCCCTCACGCTACCTACTACGACCGTCGCCTGCGTCAAGGCCCCGCGCTCATTCGAGCCCGACGACCCTACATCGTCAAGAACGCCGTCACTGGCCTGGGATTATTCGCCTTAGTGGGAGGCATCTGTACGTCCGATTGAGTGCGCATTGCCAATTCCTTGCTTACATCTGCCAGATTTCTACACTCTCAACTCAGTTGGTCAAGACGAGTTCGACGACGTCAAGGTCCCTGACCAACCCCGGAAACCATCTGGTTCCAAGTAAAGTCGCCTTACAAAAAGATATATGCTACGCTAGGCCAGGCTCAAGCTGCCCAATTACGACCACGATGAATTTGAGATCAGCATATGGATGATGGATGGAAGGACAAATGCAGGCTATCCCATTCATGCGGCCTGCTTATTATAACGCCTTATCCCCAAACCCCTGTATAACATGTAGTTACAATGTCTTCCTCGAAATATGTATGGGTACATAGGATCCTTGTACACTAGTCATTGAAGCATGCGAGACCTTGTCCGCTGCTGCAGTCGATGCCACCCTTCTCCAACATGCGACAAATCAAGAATCTCGCTGTTCATCAAAAGCGCGCCTCGTACTCCCCAGCCCTGTCCAGGATTCAAGACAAAAGAAAATGATATGCCGAAAGTGTTGTCGACCATGCCCCCTGGGTATCACAAAAATTTGAGTGCAAAAGAAACAATCCTTTTCATGCCCAAGTCAAAGCGACATTGGAGCCAAGCCCGTTTCGCCAATGACCCAAAATTACATCCGTTAAGCTGCTGCCGTCTTCGATCCACGAGTCATGGCGGGGAGTCCACCGACGCGCTTCGCCTGGTGGTGGTGAGCCTGGCCGAGGACGCTTCTGGTCAGTTCTGGTGATTCAGATAAACGGTTCGACAAAACAGGAGATGCTTGTTGCTTTGATGTCGGTCCAGCAGCAGTTGGTTTCACGTCGGTGGGAGAAGGAGCCACAGACTGATGCGACCCCCGGCCGCTGGGACCTTCGACTCGCGCGTCCGTTGTCGGACTTGCGCTCGGTTGTAGTTTGTGTACCATGTGGTTTGGGTTCGCCCATGGTGTTTCTCGGAGGAACTGTTCCCCCGCGGGTCCAAGTCGATCAAAGGATGCTGGATGATATTCTTCGCGAGACTGAACTACCGGTTTTTGTCGTGCACGTCGAGAATGCTTCATGGAAATCAGCCGATGCTGCATGATAGCTAGTGCAAGATCAAACGTACCTCGATAGCAGCTAAATCTTCATCAAGTTCAACCTGGGACGCTCCCCTCAATTCCGGTCCGGCTGGGAATCCCTCGTATTTTGCGATGCTGGCCAATGTCGACACCTCGGTATTGTATGCGATGGCATTTCTGATACGCTGGGCCTGGTCCTTGGGGAACAATAATCCGCAATCCTGGAGGCTGTGCGCACTCCTCCTTGTGGTCTGGACATCATACCATTCTTGATTGAGCGCCTCGAGGGTCCTCTCTCGCTTCTCTCGAATCGCCTGGAAATATTGGCCCCAAATCTGCGCTCTTTGAGCCACTGACCGTCGCTCATGAGCTCTGACTCGATATTCAAACTCCTTGTTAATCTCTCGGAGCTTCTGGTCAAGTCGATCGTCAAGGCACTGCTTCATGTTCAGATATTCAGGATGCGTTGGCACATCTGCCATCAGCGATTGCTCCTCTTCTTCCAGCCGCTGCAATCGGTCTTTGTATAGCCTAGAGAATCCATGTGAGCCGTGAGGTGTTAATTTAAAAAGCAGTGGTCATACCTGTCTCTGAATACGCCAAACATTTCCTCGATGTGAGTCCAATCTCGGTACGCCAAGTGTTTTTTCTCCACTGTACCCGGTAAGCATGGGATATGGTGACCAACATTTCTCAGAAATTCCTTACTCTCGTCGTCATGGGCATTAGTTGTATCTGCCTCCTCGTCTGCATCACCTTCCGCTTCCTCGCCCTGGTGTTCAGCGTCAGTTCCGCCATCACGGACTCCATCGTGGCTAGCTCCATCGGTTTCCTGCTCGTGGTCGACTACCGCTGGTGCTTTGCGCTTGGAGCCGCTGCGCGTACCCTTCTTAGCCGACCGGGTTGTTCGTTCGGCCACATCGTCCTCGTGTGCCACGGTCTTCTTGCGAGGAGATGCCTCTGTCTCTTCAGCAGGCGTTTGGGCGCCACTAGTATCATGTGCCGGTGCCAACCCATCGTCCTGCATGACGACATCCTCCACCGGTTTGCTAGCATTTGAATCGTGTTCAGGGCCTGAGCTGGTCCGTTTTCTAAGCGGTTGGTCAGGTTCTGAGTGATCGGCAGCGGGTGAGCGCTTGCGCTTGCGCTCTTGGGAATCGGCCCTTGGCTCATCGTCAACGGCCGCGTCATTTGTCATGACAGGCTTCGATTTAGAATCGCCGGTCGGCCTGGGTGTGACAATCGAGGTGTCGTCGCCTGAGAGAGATTCATCGTCGCCAGGATCAGCGTCCAGATTGAGGTTGACCGTCCTTCGAAGCTTGCTGGGAGTGTGCTCGAAGACCTGCCCTTCATTGAATTGATCGACGACAACATCTCTCTGGCGCTGATGCCTCGGGGTGTCATAGAGGCGCTCAGTCTCTGCCTCAGTGTCGTTGCCGTCGGAGTGGACGTCAGAATGGGCGTCAGAGAGTGCGCTGTCGGAGTCGGTAGCCTCCTTCTTAGATCGGAGGCTAGGTTTAGAGGCTTCATCATCGTCGTTATCGAGATGCATGTGCTCGATATCCTCGTCATTGTCATCCTTGTCGTCAACTTCGCTAAGCGGGCTCGAAATGTTGCTATCCTCGCGGTCGAGGCCCCCAACTCCCGGAGGGGAGAGGGGCGGGGCAGCAGAAGCAGTTGCTGCCATCGCTATCGGAAGACACGTCGAGGGTCGGTCGCGAGCTCAATGGAGGGCCACCGGGTGGGCGAGGTGCCGAGGTGAGGTAGTGTGTTGTTTGGTGGGCCGGTCGGAGAGGACCGCGCTGGGTGAGAAGCTGGTTGAGCACGATCGCGAGAGCGGCAGCAAGGGCGCCGGAGAGCTAGCAGCGAGAGAAACTTTGGATCCCGCAACAGGCCTCGAGGGCGCACAATGTATTAGATGTGTTGGCACCACGGCGAGGTGTTGGGTGTCTGCCAGGTTCGAGGGCTTGAGGGGGTGGGAGAGCGAACGACAGTGGACGGTGCCGGTTTGCGCTGGGGCCAGCGTCAGTCGCCAGAAGGAAAACCCGAGAGCGGGCTCAATGACGGGGGCACGGGCGGTGAGGTGCGGCAGCACTCATGAGCAAGCACTGGCCAATTGCGACGCCTGTCTCTCGCGCAAGGCTTGCGCCAAAGTGGGCCACTCAGCCAAGGTCCAGCTACACTTTTTTTTCTGCCGGCTGCCTTTTTTTTGCTGCAGTCGGAGACGTCTCCAGTCGATTATTCTGGAAACCAAACAGCGTCTCTCCCCCGACAATCACGCAAAATGGCAAAAGGGTGCGTTGCCTCACACTCCTCATCCTCTACAGGCCGCGAATTCGTCACTAACTCCGAAGCAGCGCAAAGGGCTTGGCCGCCTCTGCAAAGGCAGTTGACCCCACCCTTGATGCTCTCTTCTCGGGCAGTGTAAGTCGACCGACTTGTGCTCACATCCTGCGCTCCAAGCTCATCAATCGCAGGCCGGTCCAGTTCAAGCACCTCCCAAAACCAGATACTCGGCCCTTCTCGAGAAGAAACCCAGAGAAGCCCCTAAACCTAAGGTAGTGGTCGAGGACGACGAAGACGATGAGGAAGGCGACGACGAGGTGCTCTCCGAGATCAGCGAGGAGCTAGATTACGAAGAAGATGGCGACGAAAACCATGACGAAGATGATGAGAGCGAAAACAGTGAAGAGGACGACGAGGCCATGGCAGATGCTCCCGAAGACCTCGACGCTGTGATCGAAACCGCTGAGGCAGAAGGGGGGGAGACCAAGTCAGACCGCAAGCGAAAGAGAAAAGACGCGCATGATGACCTTGAAGCAAAGTATTTGACCAAGCTCACAGCCGATGATGAGCCGGTTGGAAAGCGTCAAAAGAACGACAAGCCTGCATCTGCCCAAGAGGAAGAGGATGGTGATGATGATATTCCTGTCCATGAGACCCTTGCCGAGGATGCTGGCACCTCAGATCTGGAAAAGGCTGCTCGAACCGTGTTCTTGGCGAATGTCTCGACCGAGGTCATCTCATCCAAGGCGGCCAAGAAGACGCTCACAGCACATTTGTCGTCAATTCTTGAAAAGGACGCTTCACCACCGCAGACCATCGAGTCTATCCGATTCCGCTCAATCGCCTTCGCTGGCGGTGCCATACCCAAGCGTGCTGCCTACATCACCAAGTCTCTTATGGGAGCCACTACCAAGTCAGCAAACGCATACGTTGTGTACTCCACCGTCACAGCCGCCCGGGCAGCAGCCAGCAAGCTCAACGGCACGGTAGTCCTTGACAGACATCTGAGAGTTGACAGCGTCGCTCACCCCAGCCCCACGGATCACCGACGCTGCGTGTTTGTGGGTAACCTAGGATTCGTTGATGATGAGACGGTTCTCACCCAGAACGAGGACGGCGAGACAACACAAAAGAAGCGTAACAAGACCCCTTCTGACATTGAGGAGGGTCTCTGGCGCACCTTTGGTCAACACGGCAAGGTGGAAAACGTCCGTGTAATCCGTGACCCCAAGACTCGCGTGGGCAAAGGATTTGCCTACGTGCAATTTTATGTAAGTGCAACAGGCTTGGGAACTGCAGCCTTGTGCGCACAGATGTTAACACCGATCACAACAGGACGGCAACGACGTGGAGGCTGCCCTTCTCCTCAATGAGAAGAAATTTCCACCCATGCTCCCCCGCAAGCTCCGCGTCACCAGAGCCAAGGACCCTCGCAAGACAGCCCTGGCTGTCGAACGATCCAAGGCCAAAAGCCTCGCCTCCATGGCGGCATCAAAGAGCACAAAGTACAAGCACAAGGCCACACCCGAGCAACAGTCCATGGCGGGTCGAGCCGGAAGGCTCCTTGGCCGATCAGCGGCTGCTCATCAGCGCCGTGGCAAGAAGCCCTTCAGAGGTGGTGCTCCTGCTGCTGCTGCTGCTGGTGATGACGTTCCTACGCTCAAGACCCCCGAGCAGGTTGTCTTCGAGGGTCGCCGAGCTTCGGCCAAGGACGGTCGGCCCAAGGACCTCAAGCTCGGTAAGAAGGCAAAGGGCAAAACGGGCGGCAGACCTCACCACCGAAGCGCGAGAAGAGCGGCCGAGTGGAAGAAGAAGAACTGAGGGAGTCTATTTTAGGGGTTCTGTCTCATGCAAGACAAGCATGCGGGACGATGTGAGATGGAACTGTTTTGGAGGAGGGGGGGGGCTGTTGGCTGGCATGGTTTCGGTGAGAAACACGAAAAAGTTGTGTGCATTGTTTTTTTACCGCAGCGGCCTGGTCCCCCCGACAGTCTCATATCAGGCGCAAAGGGGGAAAAGAAAAGAAAAAAACGGACAAGGCTGTCTGTCATCTTTGTTGAGGGGTCAATATATAAGTTGTAGCTCATATACCCACCAATGGATAATCGATTTATATACCAACATGGAACGGATTTATTCTAGTTCCTCTCTCTCTGTGATTTGCAGTGTCGCCACCAGTGCCCCCGCTTTCTACCGAATGGCCTAGCGTAGTTGATGGCTTTCATGTTTCACGGCGGTACAGTATACGTACCCACAACTCATCCAGACGCATCACACTAACACGAGGATACTGCTCGCAAAAAAAAAAGTGAATAGAAAGTTACATTGTCAATTTTACTTGCTTGCTGTACTGTTCAAACGAATGCCACTTGCGTTAAGAGAATAGTCTCGTCTATTGGACCAAACTCCAAAGAACATGTGCCAACGCAGACCTAGACCCAAAAAAACCACTACGGTGAGGCGGCAGCCACCCATACATCCTTCCCTTTGCCATATGCCACCCGAAATTTCGTCAACAGAGGGAATCTTAATCAACATTATTTACGTCTCTTATCCTCGTAAAACATGGCTTCTGGTGGCTATTAAGCTTCCCATTCCACACATCGTCAAAGAGGTCTAAAACGCATATTCATAAAAATCGGCCACGACAGCTTAGTACTCGGTCTCGTCCTCAGGGTCAAACGAGTCCTGAGCAACCTCCTCGTAATCCTTCTCAAGAGCAGCGAGATCCTCGCGGGCCTCAGTGAACTCACCCTCTTCCATACCCTCACCGACATACCAGTGGACAAAGGCACGCTTGCTGTGCATGAGGTCGAACTTGTGGTCAAGTGCGGACCAGGCCTCGGCAATGGCAGTGGTGTTGGAAAGCATGGAGACGGATCGGTCAACAGGGGCGAGACCTCCGTCGTCGGCGGGGACGGCCCTAGGCTTCTGGTAGTTGATACCCAACTTGAAACCAGTAGGGCACCACTCGACCAACTTGAAGGTGGACTTGGCCTTGAGCTCGGCAACAGCGGCATTGCAGTCTCGGGGAACAACATCACCACGGTACAGGAGGGCGACAGCCATGTACTGGCCTTTTCGGGGGTCGCAGACGACCATCTGGTTGTTGGGCTCAAAGCCTATCAAGGATTAGCGAATAGAAAACACTTTGTATCTCTCCAACACCTACACTGGAAGGTAAGTTCCTGGACCTTGAAGCTCTCGTGGGAGCTCTTCTTGGCGGAAATGACGGGGGCGTAGCTGATGAGAGGGTAGTGGATTCGAGGGAAGGGGACCAAGTTGGTCTGGAACTCGTTAAGATCGACGTTGAGGGCACCGTCAAATCGAAGCGAGGAGGTAATGGAGCTGACAACCTGAGCAATCAGACGGTTCAGGTGCTCGTAAGAAGGTCGAGGAAGGTCGAGGTTGCGCTTGCAAATGTCGTAAACAGCCTCGTTATCGACAAGGAAAGTACAATCCGAGTTCTCAATGGTGCTGTGGGTGGACAGGACGGCGTTGTAAGGCTCGACAACGGCAGTGGAAACGCGAGGAGAAGGGTAAACGGCAAACTCAAGCTTCGACTTCTTGCCGTACTCGGTGGAGAGGCGCTCGAGGACAAGAGCACCGAAACCAGATCCAGTACCACCACCGAAAGAGTGGAAGATCAGGAAACCCTGGAGAGAGCTGCAGTTGTCTGGCACGGCGTGTTAGGGACAAATCTTGGACAACTAGGGGGGGCAATTGTGCTCACCAACAACGCGGCGGATGCGGTTCATGACATCCTCGACCTGCTCCTTGCCTACTGTGTAGTGACCACGAGCATAGTTGTTGGCGGCATCCTCCTTGCCACTAACCAAGAGCTCAGGGTGGAAGAGCTTGTTGTAGGTACCAGTGCGGATCTCGTCAATGGGAGAAGGGTCCAAATCGACAAAGAGAGCACGGGGGACGTGCTTGCCGCTGCTGGTCTCAGTGAAGAAGGTCTCGAAAGAACCACCATCAATCTCTTCGGGGGCATTGGGGTCAGGAAGGCCATCGGGGCCGAGACCGTGCTCGAGGAGGTAGCTATTGGATATCAGTCAGCTTCGAGAACAGCTTGCAGCGCAAAAAAGGAGGCAACCCACAGCTCCCAAGCCGAGAGACCCAGCTGGGTACCAGCCTGGCCCAGGTGGAGGTGAAGAATCTACATGGCGAAGAATTAGCATGATGCCGGCGAGAGCACATTGGAATTGGAAAGTTTGTCCGAACGCGCAGCACCAAAAAAAAAAAAAAGGCCGCCCAATGGGCTACGAAACAAAAGGAAATAGCCGGTGCGGTCACGCTGGGACATGCAGCAATGGTTGGGGACGACAACTTACCTCGCCCTTCATTGTGTATGAGTGAAGCTGGAGAGGATGGGAGGGGAAGGTAGGTTGAGGATGTCGAGGGGACGAAGGGCGGAAGTAGGAAATAGGCGCGCAGCGCTGGAGTAGGGGAGAAAGGGCGGCGTGGTGATGATTTTCCGGCCGATGTTTGGAGTTCAGTGGGTGCGTGTGGGCATTGACATTCGCATTGGCATTAGCATTGGCGGGGTCGATCAAAGAGACAGTGGTTATGGTATGGTATGGCGCCAAAAGACCAAAGGGGGGCGCCGCTGGAAAGCTGGCAATGCGTCTCAGGGCCCCCCATCCCCATGCAGCGCTTGCAATCCGGGAGTCTGCATCAGCCAGCGCCGCAGGGTACCTGCCCTCCCAGCCAAGCAAGGCGTGGGCACCATGTACCCGCTGCCCCTCACCGCCAATTGAAACTGCTGCCCATTCCGGGGTGCGGGCTCCAGCTACAAGGGGGTGGCTTGCTAGCCTGGGTTCTGCATGCAGCGGCCTCTGAGGGATCTAGCTCTTTTGGAGAGCTTGTAAGGGGAGCCGATGGTGGATGCGACCACGACACTTGTGGCACCTGCCAACGGCCGCCGCCCATCTTTTGCCTGATGCGATGGACGCCAGCAGGGGATGAATGGTAGTTGAAGTCTGAACGGGACGAGGGCCATGCCAGGGTCAGAAGGCTGGGGCCGGTCGATGGACTGAGAGCAGGCCAGCAAAGGCACGCAACGGGGAGGTGAGTATGCTTGGACCGAGTCTAAATTTGTTGGCTCTAGTTTTTGGCGTGAAGGCGGCGCTTTCTGTGCTCCCGCACATACAGGCGTGCGGATACGTCCGGGGGAAGCAGTCGTCATGGCCATGGATAAGGCCACTGGCAGCCCCGGGCAAATAGACGCTATACCAACGCTAATTCTGGCAAGCCAAAAAACGAAGCTGTCAAGCGTCAAAGCTCGCCTCCCCTAGGCAGTTCGCGAGACCATGTCCCACCACGTGCGGCTCCATCCCAGCGTCATCTCAGGCGATGCGAGAAACGCCATAAACCAGCCTCGCTAGCTGTGCTATACCATGGCCGTACTCGAAGGTTGCGCCATTCGCCGCTTGTTGCAGACCCCAGGGCTGTTTTCTTCAACGCAATACGTGGCCACGATTGGATGCATGATGCGTCCTGAGAAGCTCCAGCCCCTGGCATAGCTAGCGACGGCAGCTAGCCCAAGGGAATAACCAATTTGATCAACGCACAGGGTCCAGCCGTTCTGCTGTCAATGCACCTCCACAACCAATACTCTGGTCAATAAGGACAAGGAGCGGGAGTCTTGTTTCTCTTGTCCCGCAACCGTCTAGTTCATCTCAATTAGCTGGATCTGGAAACCATCTCATTCACAATGCTTGCAAGAGCAACGCAACTTACTGCCGCCATGGATCCACACCCAGCCCAGAAGTTTCAGCCACTACGCTCCGCTACATCTGGTCTGCCGATGGCAATCCACAATGCAGCGATTCAAAATACACTAAACACCAAGCACTAAGAAGTATAACATTATGGATAAAATTGAATGATGCAACATGCGTAAGTATATGCCGGAGGGCTTGTTGCGGTGCGCTCTTGCCTCGCGCGTTGAGTGGAAAAAAAAAAGGTGTACAGTACAGGGTAGTAGCTGAATAAACATGCTAGGACAATCTTCAAAAACGGGGGGGCAGATGCGAATGAGAAGACATCTGATCCAATCAGACCAGTGAATAGGGTAATAAACTCCCGCAGCGGAAAGTTTGGGGTTTTTCCTTGGGTCAATAATAATCCACTGCACCCTGGCACGATAAGGTCCAATACCAGTGTTGGGTTCACATTTATATCATAGTCGTAGAATAAACCATCCCCAAATCCCCCCCCCCCCCGACGTCTTGTTTACCGTCCAGGGTGTCCAATACTCCCGTTTGTATCTCCATGCACTATATACTAAACAAATGGTCCACGGCCAAAAGCTGCCATGACCGTACAAAATGGTATCATAGGTTGCTTCCCTTCCCCCAAATCACATTAGCCCAGCAATACAAAGACATTTTCAAGTTAACATGCTCCGGTCTGCCCCTGGCTCTGACTGGGTTCGCTCTGCTCCAGCTCGCCAATGCGCCGTTCAATCGCTTCCTTTTGCACTCTCAGTGCTCTAATCTCCTCATCCCGAGTAGCAGTGTCACCACTGAGGCGTCTCTCAGTCCCTGAGCCACTGACATTGTCGGCTGCGTGTTCGTATGCCGGCGGTGGTTCTGGATGCTCGCAACATCCGTCTCTTCTTTCGTGCATTTCACCTGACAGGTACGAATCACCATCGTCGAGATCACCGCTTCCCCGTTGCATGGCGCCCAGCTCATGTGACCTCTTTTTTTTGGCACGAGCTTTTTCTTTCCGTACAAGAAAAAAGGCACCGCCAGCCAGGAGAATCAACACAAACACGGCCGTGCCGATTCCGATGCCTATTTTCGCACCCAAGGACAATGCATGTGAACCCTCTTCCGTCCCGATGTCGTCTTCATCCTGTAGGCCGAGCATGGCCTTGTCAGCCTCCTGGAACAGAGCCCGGATGGTGTAAGCGGCAACCGTTGCGCTGTACAATGTGGTCGTCGAATCGGAAAGAATGCGGTAGGTGCGCGCTGTGTGGTTGTATTCGATTGGCACGGCCAGGACTGTTGGCATCGTTCTTCTGCACATGTCGCCCTCCAAGCTGTACTCGCTGGACATGACTTAGCACGCGCTGGCATGAATTGATCGGTATACTTACGATGAGCAGCACACTGCAGTTGTGGTGGCTTCATTTCTGACTTCGTTGGTATTCACACGGAGCGATACGGTAGTCCACCCATTGGGGCATGTGCCAGGACTAAAAACGCCAGTCCGCCCCTGGAAAAACATGCCATCAGGATAGCACGACAAGCTTTTGGCGCCTGCAATGGGCTCCAGGTCCAGCCATGCGACTACACCGGAGTTATTGGACGTTGCCAGTGGATCGTTGTTGGCGTTGTAAGTGTAGGTACATCGTTTTGGAGCAGTCCAATGCGTTGTCATGGGTGGAAAAGTCTGGTTGTCCTCATGATTGTCCGACCAGGTGGTGTGCGTCTGGACAAGTGACGGCGCCGAGGTTGTTGAAACCAGCGTGGTGACGCTGGCCGCTGGTGAGAGCGTGGTGGACATGATCGAGTCGACTTGCAGGCGGAAATGCAGAACTAGATGCGCCGGTGGAGACAGTCGACGAGGTCATAGAAACCTCAACAACGGCGTGATGACGCTTGGGCAGGAGAAAAGACGACGCCAGACCCCTCGGATAGAGATCTGGGCCGTCACTCCAATACGTCCAGGTTCAAGGACGAAAACAAAAAGAAAACCAAAAAAAACAATGCGCTGCTGGACTGCGGCCACGTCTGCAGGATTTCAAGAACCGTGAATAGTATCCATCCAGGCATGCGGCCTTGGCCCTGTGGATATGGACGCGTGGTGCCTGGTAGGGGTTGTAGGGTGACGCCAAGATTCGCGACTGGAGTGGCAAGGTTCGCTGCGCGGACTTTGGTTTAGGATACCAAACGTTGTAAATGTTAAACGAACATCTGGACGGGGGATTGGCGACATTTGAAGGGAGAAGAGGAAAAAAAAGGTGAATTCGCCCATGCTACGAGAGAGGCGACAGTAGCGTTGGCGTTCCCCCGTCTGAGGCCTTTGAGGGCTTGGCAAAATCTTATCACGGCAGCATGCCGAGAATGCCAAGGCCTGCATCGCACTGATACATTGTCCACGTTGACCACTGCAAGTCTGGGCATTTTACCGCTTAGGGCCGGTTATGGGAGTCTGGGGGCATCAGAGGACTGGTGCTAGCCAATCTGTGCAGAGGCTGGCTTCCGAGACCGAGCCCTCTGCTTGCTGCCATGGTCTTGGCTAGCGAGCCGGGTGGATTTCTGGGCGTGCTCGTCAACTGCGAGAATCAGCGAGGAGGGGAAATGAGCCCGGCGTCTTCTTGCCGAAATATCGTCTTGGGGACCCCGAAGTGGGCACCAGAAACGCGGGAGCAACATGCCGGGGGCTCGGCACGTCGGCCAAGGACGATCGTGGGTGAGCCAAATCGTTGCACTTGGGGCCGTGAGACGGAGGGGTTGAGGAAACGAGGGGGAGCTGATGAGCAAATGGTGAAGGCGAATCCGTACCCGAGTTTCTTGGCCGGGGCTTCGTTGCCGTTTTATCCTGGATTTCATGGTTGATGTGACACAGGGGGCTCAGGTCTCAACACTAACAACTCCTGTATCGGGACTTGGCATTATCAAACACCAACCACCATCATCATCACATCGCACGAGCAAGTCGACCAGTTTCCCAAGCACTGGAGCGAGGCCGTTTATTTACCTCCCACGCGCAAAGGAAATGTTGACCTTGAAAGTTTCTGAGTTGGCTGCTGCACCAATCCCGCCAACCAGATGGCGCAAAACCACCAGTAGCAAATGAACGAAGCGGCCCTGGTGCGTGCCTCGCTCGCAATCTTGGCTTGGCCTGTAAGCACCAACTCACCAACACGCTCAGCAAACAAAAAGAGAAAACAGCCACGGAAAATTCATTCACACATTGTATGATGGGCGCCAATGGCCTTACCGCAAGCTGCCAATGGCTCGTGTGTGATTAGACCGAATCCTGCATTACTAGACTTGGCAGTCAAGGATATAAAGGCTAGTGGCTTGTGACTAGGAGCGCCACAGGGCAAGCCTCGCACCTTCGGAACATCGGCGCGTCTGGCTCCGATGGAAATGGATTATTTTTTTTTCGTCCTTGGCAAGGGCACACAAACTGGAGAGTCGCACACCTGCCCGCAAAAGCCTAGGTCACCTGACCCACAGACGGAGGGCAAGAAAACCCTACCGGCCAATTTTTTGGCCTAATTCGTATCATCAAGCGACGACTCAACAACCGCCTCAAAGTCGACTCCATCCCGGCCCATTCCTATATTCGCACTCCGGTAGATCAGCGAATTCTCTCAACACAACACCGCGATCATGGCTGACGTCGAATACGTACGTGTGCTCCCGACTTTCCCTCACTCGATCTGGCTGCCGCCGCCAGTCCGGCCGCCCGCGAATGGCATCGCTACGAGCCTGCAGCATTGAAGCAGAAGAACCGTTTGGCTGACTTGCTCTGGGTGATTTAGAACGCCGAGGAGGCCGCCGAGCTCAAGAAGAAGAGAGCCTTCCGCAAGTTCTCTTACCGAGGAATCGACCTCGACAAGTACGTTGCCACCGCGAACACATTCCCCTCCCGCGCGCCCTAGTTTTTTCACCCTCCCCCCCACCACCGACGATGGAATCCTTTTTTGGTCGTGCGCGCAGGAATGAATTTTCAGAAGCAAGTTGTGCTGATCTGTGATTGTCTCCCACAGCCTCCTGGACCTCAGCTCCGACCAGCTCCGAGATGTTGTCCACGCTCGTGCCCGCCGCAGGATCAACCGTGGTCTGAAGCGCCGCCCCATGGGTCTCATCAAGAAGCTCCGAAAGGCCAAGCAGGAGGCCAAGCCCAACGAGAAGCCCGACCTCGTCAAGACCCACCTGCGAGACATGATTGTCGTCCCCGAGATGATTGGTAGCGTTATTGGTATCTACTCCGGCAAGGAGTTCAACCAGGTCGAGATCAAGCCTGAGATGGTTGGTCACTACCTGGCTGAGTTTTCTATCTCATAGTAAGTTCCCCATTGACCCCATTGAGATTTTTCCCTGGCCAATTCTGACACCCGCAACAGCAAGCCCGTCAAGCACGGTCGTCCCGGTATTGGTGCCACACACTCTTCTCGTTTCATTCCCCTCAAGTAAGAAGGTTGCGGTCTCGGGTGGTTTCTGCATTCACGGACTTTTATGGGCGAAAAGGGCTGGTTTTGGTAGATGCGCGAGGGCCTCTATCGAAGTTACTGATGACAATGGGTACCATGAACGTACAATAAAGAAGCATTGTCCGCTTGACAAGTACACAATTATTTCCATTGGTGCTTGGAGTGAAATATTATGATCCACGAAAACAAAAAAAACCCAGTCTCTACATATTAATGAACGCTAAGAAGTGACGCTGTCTATCTTTTGCTGCTTACAATGCAACCCGCTTGCCCATGTCTTGATTATTCCAGGGGTACAGAAGCGTCGTCTGCAGGACTTTCAGATTCAGGGTTGGTTGAATCTCTGTTCTCTTCTCCGGGGCTTCTCCATACTTTTTTACAAGCCCTAGCAGCCGCAAACAAGCCGACCTTCAAGGTAGCCACTCTTTTCTTGACACACCATGCACAAGGCAATGAGCTGCGCCTACTTTGATAGGGGATGCGTACCTTGGCGTTTTGGGGGATCTCCTGTGTCAGAAGTATGTGTATCCTGTGTGTCTGTGCAGTGATTGAAAACACTATGGCGTTTGCGCATCTTGAGCATGAGTTTGGGATGTGAGATGCAATTTTGTAGACATAAGCCATGCCATCCTTTTCGAAGGCATATTTTTCAATGAACTTCCTGAGAAGTCTTTGGCGTCTTCGTGGTTTCGTTTCATACATGACCTCTCTCAGCTCCTCAAACTGCACGCAGAGTTCGTTTTGTTCGCGAGGGCTTAGTCCTTCCCACACCTCTGTAATGGAAGGCTGGCTTGTTGCATCTTTCTAATGACCACAAGCTATAACAGGGCGCTCAGCAAGGATCTCCAGGGGTGAGAGGTTCTGATTTGCGAAGACGCCTCGAACAGAGCCATCATTGCGTTTTTGGACAGAGAATTTGGGTTCTTCTTGGGGTTCGGGTTCGGGTTCGGGTCGTGTAATTTTCACGCCGTCAGTTGAACCGACTGGTTCATAAAGTTAGCTGGTTGTCCAACATGTTATAATATGAGAAGTAAGTCTGCTGGCATCTCAAACATACTTGAAAGTCCGAGAGTCAATGTGGTGGTTTCTGTGGAAGGATTGTCTTCATGGCCACTCATCGGGGCATTGTCTGCAGGTGCTGTGATGACTACTATTCGTGCATTTAGGATTAAACAAAACCCCTTGATTGATCATGATTACATACTTGTAGGATTTTCTTCTGCTTCATCGACTGAAGACAATGGTGGCGAGTTAACAGCCATGGTGATTGCTCAGAATAACAAGGTTGGGGAAATAACAGGCGGTATCAGGTTGATATAATGGCGGGCAAAGTGTTGCACAAGGCACGATGTGAATATCGCAAAGAATGGAACGCAACATAAACTTGCTTGATGATGTTGATTGGGAGAGAAGATGAATGTCGCGAGCGGGGGACAAATAAATAGGCCTGCACACTGATGGGCAGGGCGAGCGGTAACGGCAATCTGCTTGTTTAGGCAGTTTCAATCGCGGTTACAGGCAGCCGGCATCCATTTAATCAGCAGGGGCGATAAATTCACCTCGGAAGGAAAGGAAAGCATGACACTGGCTATACCATCAAGGCAAGTACGTATTTCGTCCTAGCTCGCTCAGATAATTGCAAATGATTGCTAATTTCGGCGTCGCCTGGCAACAAAGGAAATCTTTTTTGTCTGAATTCGATGAAATTCTTATATGCCAATCCATATGCTAGTATACAACGTTTATTCCTGCTGCTGAGCCTGCTGGGCCAGCTTGGCGGCCTTTCGCTCCTCCTCCTTGAGGTGCTGTGTTCGGAAGTGCTCGACAGCCCAGTCCATGTTGTTGAGGTGGCCGGCCTGGATGTTTCGGGCGGCGTGTGACTGGATAGCCCTTTTTTGATACAGTTAGTAGCCGTTCCAGGAGCTCAATTGACCTTGTCGGGTAGGTTTGGCCGACAAGTGAAGGAGCACAAGACGGGGGGTACGAACTCGGGGAAGGCAACATCAACCCATCGGTGCTTGTCACCTCCGTTCTCGAAGAGGTTTCGGTCGAAGGAAGCCTGCTGGGCAGCCTTGGTGTGGAGGGCGTTGATCTCCTCCCAGTCCTTGGCGCGGGACTGGTACTGGTCGATGAGGTTGAGGATGGCGGACTTCTCGCCCTCAGCAGGAACGAACTGGTAGATGAGGATGGCGCTGAGGAAGGTGGCGACGGTGAGCTTGGATCCGGTCTGCGGGTGGGCTGGTCAGCACGGATATGGTTCAATGGCCCGCGGAGGGGACACAAAGGCGGTAGCGTCGCATCGAAAGGGGAGGCAGCGATGCGAGGTTTTGCGGGCGATACGTACGCCAAAGGACTCGTTGACGGCGGCGGGCGCGTGATGGGCGTGGGCGTCGGAAGCGTAGGTCCGCGCTGTCCGCTGCAGCTGCCGGGCCACGCAGGCTGCCCTCTGTCGTGCGGCGAACATGTTGGCGGGATGGGCGGCGTTCAATTGGGGATTGATCGTGAGGGCCTCGTGCAAAGAGTCGCCAAATCCACCCGAGTTGAGGTTGTCACCGGCCCGCGGATTCCTCCCGCGTTTACGTAATCAGTTTTAGAGTGGGTTGGCCAATCACGACGCAGGTGTTTGGAATCGACTCCCACTCGACCGTAGAACTGGAGTTGAAGCTCTGCCTGTTCAAACACTTGGTGAATCTGATTAAATACCGGTGGAAATTATGGGTTTTCTTGCAATATATGCGATATTACCATTGCTTTTCCCCATAAATTTCTCCGTGTACTTTTCTCTCCCGGACCACCCGTTTGGGCATGTAGCCCCTTGGTGCCCTACAGTGGACTAACTAAGTAACAATAAACAAGATGCCCAAATGTTTATCGAAGGTATGTATACTAATACAGGGACAAAGATATTCTCATCTTCATTTTTTATTGTGTTCTATTTTTTTTTTCTTTTCTTTTCTTTTTTTTTTTAAATTCTGAAGCGAATAACTTGAACTGTCCAAACACTCTAGGCGACCCCAGCATGTAGAGAATCTAGACTATGATAACTACACAATTGATAAATACAGGCAAATGAAGGGGGATATTGGAAATATTTCTCCTAAAATTCCCCATATTTTGGGAACATGACCTTTGACAAAAATCCATGGCTGGTGGCAGGGGCAACTGCAATCCACTATCGTGGCGCCCTGCAGCCAGTTACTTGGGCCGGTTGGCTGCCTCACCATCGTAATACACACAACAGCGATTCCATCAAAGTCCCAACTGGTGGGCCACATAAAAGGCGCCCAAGTTCCTGGCCGTACATAAGCTGCACCTTCACTCCCAAGTCTTGTTCAGCGCCGCTCTCCCTCCCTCCCTCCCTCCCTCCCTCTCTCTCCTTCAGACCGGGCTCGCAGCTATGGCTCATCAGAGCCACAGATCAGACTGGCTCAGTGTGGTGGTTGGTCCATCAGCGCCCAAGTCTGAGCCCGGGATTTTCATTCGTTTTCCCCCAGAGATAACAATTTCCATAATTCTTCTCTTGGGTCAAAACGACAGGAAAAGGTTGAGATTGACGTGCAAGCTCTTCGAAAGACTGGTGCCTCTGAGCTTCGAGAGGGTTTACTTGTCCCCCAACCCGACCAACATTGAGGCCTTCGTGGGCATTGCCTCAAATGACGCCTTCCGCCATGGCGTCGTCGAGATCGTTTACGATGATGCTGTGCTGGATTCAAGATCTCCCGCACTAGATAACATCAACATGCCGGCACCCCCGTTTTGGTACCAGCATTCGTGTAGGAAGAATAGAGACCATCTTCTTGATCGAATATGCCAGGATGGCAAAAGGCCATACTATGCGGCTAAAGCGATGCAGCTGAGAGAAGAGATTCCACCCAATGACTCATGGGCCTATTACGAGAAGCTTCTACGCCAACAGGAAGAGGTGTTGGCATCTGATGCCGATATGCACGCGTTCAGGTATGGACTGGAGCGCTTCACATCACTAAGGAGGATCACCATTACACCCGTAGCCCACGGGCTCCTTTTTATGCCACTGTACAAGACGCCAATGATCCGAAAGATGCCATATGGCTTGAACTATGCGCTACCGCGCGGGTGGTCATGCACAGAGCCTTTGACATCGCAAGCGGATGTTGGGGCATGGGATGACGAGTTTTCAAAAAGGAGATGGCGAGGGTTTTGCTTCATCCTGAGGCTGCTTGCGGAACAAGCACAACACCACAGTATTTCCGAGCTTGTTCTTGATGTGAACCAAGTGCAGTCAGGAATCAGCTGCCACATATTCGACCAACCGTGCGAAGAATATTACAACCTCGTCACTCTGCTGCGGAAGCCAGGGTTCCGACGCCTCGATCTCCCCCTTGTTGTTGGAGCAGCGGCGCGTGAAGACTGGAAGCCGCTCCGAAGTGGCCTGCTGAGGCAGGCACTCAGCGAAGCGCGAGACCTGAGAGAATTCAGCCTCGAGACTAGCATGGACTGGGATGTAGAACACGGGCTGGGCGCCGGTGCCAATTTCGTCCCGTTGCAGAGCATTTTCCCTTTGGAAAGCTGGCAGCACCTGACGAGCTTCAGGATTTCCCGGTTCTTCGTGGTGAGCAGCGATCTCGTCTCCTTCCTCGCTGCGATGCCACCAACGTTGCGGTCAGTGGAGCTCAGCTTCCTCATGTTCCTGGGGGGCCACGCCGGCTACCGGGGTTTGCTCGACGACATGCGCAACACCCTCAACTGGCGCGAACGTGAGCAGGATGACAGGCCTCGGGTTATCATCTGCACTGAGCTGAGGCAGGCGTCGCCCGGGAAGGGCACATGGATCGATGAGGAGGTATGGGACTTCCTCTACCATGGCGGTCAGAACCCGTTTGGAGACGACTTTTTCGGATCCCAGGGCGTGCTCATCAACACCGGCGTGCGCCGTGATGCTTTCGAGCCAGCTCACGAGCAACCAAACCATCTTCCGACTGCGCCCTACCCGGAGCCAATCGATGAGGGCATTTGGAGGTGGGCAATTGAGGCGGAAGAACCGCCCTTCCGAGATTATCCGCGAATACTATGAACATGTGAATTTCCGTTCCTGTTCTAGGGGTAAGAGTTGTTTGGCGGCAGTAATCAGCGGCGGAAGCCCCACGAGGTGAATGTGAAGATGTATACCAGAGTTTGCAGAGATTTTTTTAGATGCGAAGCGTTCGGCTTTCTTTTCTTTTCTTTTCTTTTCTTTTTTTAAGGTTAAAATAAATGATTTCGAATAAGACTCTACCATTTCTCTGGATTCAACAATGCTGGTTCAAAATTGTGCACGAGTTTGGGCGCAGAGAGAATCCTGCCATCAAAGCACATGAGAAGGTGGAACAAATACTGACATGTTAAAACTAATTTGCCAGATTGTTGCACCATGTACCGAGGGAATGTTTAGGCCGTGTGTCAAATTGCAAGTTTCTCAATGTATTGGTTAGGTCAATGTGAAAATGAATCCCCAAATTCCGACGTCAACAGGTTCCTCATGAGACTTGCAGGATGGGGAAAACCAAATGACGCAATCTCGATACTACTTATATGTTCATTGAGAAAAATAAGATATTCATAATTAAATTTGTATTGCTCAACCCTGAGCTGTTGCAGCTGGTGTGCAAAATTCAGCTACCCTAAAGTCTCGAAGCTGAGTGGCTTTGAACGGTATGGAATATCGACAGCTGCTCAACTTTCCATGAACGCTCTGTTCGCCTTGAATAATGCAACTTCAATGTGCCTTGATCTTTGATAACCAGTGTAGATTCTGTTTGAGGATAATCTTTTCTCGAGTGAACATGAACCATATGGCAATCATATGTATTCTTGAGCCTTTATCAATCCTTCCAGCTGACCAAGCCAGTGAATTGGAATACCATGAAGATGGCTCAATAATCACCAGCTGTAACCCGCAATTCGCGATCACGGCACCTTGAAGAAGTCCTTTTGGGGGCTCAAGCAAGAGTAAGAGACACAGACCCCGACATAAAGATTACATTGGGCTTCGTAGTCAGAGAAAAAAATCCCAATCGATTTTTCTCAAAGATGATTTGTCGCTCACAACACCGTGATTACAACATGTCTGTTCTTGTAATTTCCACACTGGCTTGCTTGGAAGGTGGGTTCATCATGTATTTTTTTTATAAAAAAAAAAGCCATCTGCCGACCAGCCTGAGCGGTTGACGCTGTTTCAAAAATGAGGGAGCTAGTTCGATGCTTGTGCAATAAACCCATGCCAAGGGTAGCTCAGGTGGGGGCCAGGAGGCTTCGGGACACCCGTTGTATCGTAGGCGCCTCGACCCTGACCCATCTTGAACTGTGTCGCTGGATGGATCGGAGGCTGGTATTCTTAGTGGGAAAAAAAAAAAACTGACTCGCCAAGTTTTTCGTTTCTTTTTTTTCGATCCGGAGCCGTTGGTTCATGCAGGGTCTTGGGGGTTCACACGCGCGCAACTTCGTGTGATTTGGTTGTCAGAAGGGGAGGGGGGTTCCAAGATGGTCGGAATCAAGACCATGGTGACGACGTGCCGGTTGGCGGATAAAAGCTTCTCTGATCACACTCACCACGCCGCCATGGTAAAATTCCCACGGAAATTGCACTCAGGAGCAGTCGCTAGACGTGCTAGGCGAGATTGTGGTGGACTTATTTAAGCGCCCGCTTGACGAACCAGTGTTGACGGCAACCTCTTCTGTTTCCTGGCTGTTAGTCCCGGTTATGGACCTATCACGATGACGACCAAAAAAAGACCATGACCCGTGTGACCCCATGCGACTGCTCATTTCCAGATCGGGCACCAAGCTGGCGCGGATCCTATCCCGCTGTGCAGCCTGCGAGATGCCAGCTGAGGTTTGAAAACCACACAGACATAGGGCTAGACCTTTGAACGGTCCGTTTTTGGCTGCATCTCCATCGTATCACTCACTCCCTGCTTTCTCCCTGCTTTGATACTCGTGTGATCAAGCATTGCAGAACACTAGCTGAGATCTCGATCGCATGGCCATGCATGTGGCAACATAAGACACGGTCACGTCAGGCTAAAACAGTGTTCCTCATTGTTGTTCGGTCAACTTGCTGGTTCCCGCCTGTCGCTTGGACGAGCATGAACCGGGTCGTCTGTCATTTGTACGCTGCAGCCCATCAACTGACCCGTTGTCGGTGAGTTGGGACGTCTCAAACCCCACCTTAACCCTTGTTGTATCGGGCTCAGGCTAAGACAATATCTTCAGGGTCACGAGGGGCCCATCTGGTTAGGCGGGCATACAGGTTGGGTCGAAAGGCAGGCTCCATCAACTCCATATTTTTCGTCTCTTCTCTCGTCCCTCATATTTTTTCTTCTTTTCATATTTCATCCAGTGCCAGCCGCAATTCTATGCACGTGGCGATGGTCATTCGTCGAAAATTTCACTTTGTCAAGGTATGCAACTCTGGTATCACGGAGCATAAATGTGATGTGGTGGTATAATGCTAGAGGCGGCATTACGGCGGCGTGAGGCAAAAGTACCCGAACAAGTGACCAAAAGCATGTCTCAAGTGTACGGCGAGATTCACACACGACGCACATAAAACCCAAAGGTATTATCGAATTTGCAAGTGCATTTCGGCAAAATCCTTCCTGGTTGGAGGCTATAGAGGGGTTTGTTAGTTGGCAATTATGTTTATGCAACGTTGGAGTCTCTCGAAACATAAACATTTCTGATTGGGACATGAACCAAACAAATGACCAAGGTTCAGATTTCCCCGAGAATTCCGGGCATAGTGGGTGGTGGTGTTGGGTGGTGATGGTAGTGTTCGAGCAATGTTAATCATTATGACATGGTTTCCAACCTTAAGACTTTCACTCGGCCCGGCTATGCAAAAAATATACCAGAGCAACCGTGAACCCAAAAGATGCGGCGTCAGCGAAGCACGCATTCCTGCAGCAGAGCGGAACTCTGCTGGGGGGGCAAGCCATCCGTTGTCGAGTCAGTTTGGATTGGCTAGACTCGGCCCTTGTCGTGTCCTCGGCGCTATCGTGAAGCTGTTTCTGCGGCCTGTGGTGGATTTGACCGGAGGTGGTTGTCATGGGTGGCTCCTCCCCCTCCCTTGCGAGGCCGAAACGTTGTGTTTGCGGGGGAGAAAAAAAAGCAAAGCAAAGGAATTCTCGACGAGCCAGGCTCGATTCAGCGGAATTGGCAAAACAACAATCGATTCCGGAAGGGCAGGAGAGTGAGTGCAAACGTTTCTTTGCGCCTCCCCCTTCCCCCCGCTCCACCGTGGCCGGTCATTCACGGAAGCTTAGGGCGGGAGCATGTTGGTCGACAGCTTTAGTGGCATGGCGCGGCGGGCACTGACGACGGCGGCGGGCATCGCGATTCCAGCCGGCGGGGGTGGGGAAGAAGCTTGGCCTCTTTCATCTGCTTTCTTCTTTCTCTTCAGTGACACATGGCTCGGCGGCAGGCAGATGGGGCAGTGTTGGTCAATGTGAGACGCTGACAAGACGACGTGCCAAGATGGTTGGGAGGGAGGGAGCCGAGCTGAGCTGAGCCTGGGCTTCGCCTCGGGTGCGGAAAATGTAAGGGTGCAAGTGCAGTGCCGATCGTTTTGGAGGAAAAAAAAAAGCAAAGAAGAAATGTCGACCAATGCCATGTCTTGGGTCGCTTAGACAAATCTCTGGGTCGATCGAACGGGTGTCATCCAACGGCAAATATGCGCCGATACGGGCTTGTGCACATATTTTGTTTCATCCCAAGAGCCATCTGTCCGATGGCTCTCGAGACAAGTCGATGAGGTCAGCAGTATGTCATGGTCATGGATGTATCGATGATGCTGTGTGGTATAGCCACCATCACTTGCGACAATTCAAGTCCTTTTTTTTTTTCTTTTATGGTTTAATTTTATTTTTCAATGTATTATCCTTGATTCAAAAATTTTTTTACTCTGCTTTTTTTCTTCAGCACTTTTCCGATCCTAGTCTCCAACACGGCCCCATATCTTGCTGCCCGACTCCTCATTTTCCCGTGCATGTCATCAAGGTAAACTCCGCCTCTCTCATGTAGCTGTGCGGGGGGAAGCAAGTCCCTCTTGGCCGTGGCACAGAGTGAGGCGCTCGCTCTTACGTACACGAGTCTTTTCCATTTTGTCCATTACGCTCAGCCGTCTGGTCAAGTGATTGCCCAAAGTATCGCAGCGCCTCACCGAAGCTAACCTTGATTTGTCGTCATGACTTTTTCTGTTTGTGCTTGGCGGCGACGAGGACACATCCGCCTCCGGGCTGGACCGTGGCGTTTTGGCATTCTTCCCATCCCATCGCAAACTCGGCGCCGCCATCCAGAAAGCCTAAATAAGATATAACCATATCCCCCCCTATTTGGCTGCCTATTTCTACGCTTCTGTTCTCAACTTGCCTTCTCCTCGTGTGTATTATTACCCATTCTTGTGTTTGTCTTTACCTTCTGTGAAAAGTACCGCTGTGCCGCCGTTCCGTCCCGTTCCTGTCAGCTGGCCAAGCCAAGAAGTGCCGTCCTGTCTCACTTTTTTCCGTCCATCCAACGCGAGCAGCACACATAGTGCATTTATATTGGCTAGCTGTGCGCCGACGTGCTTCCGTGGCAGCGAATCGTTCAAGCCTCGATGTAACAGTGATACAAAATAAGACAGCGACTCACAGCAACCCATTCATTCGAACCTGTCAGAAAGCCCCAGGGTCCGACCCTCCTTCCCAAAACCAAAAAAAAAGTGAGGAAAAGAAAATAGTCGCGCACCCAATACATATCATCCCTCGCGCCCAACCAGCCAGCCCGAGCCACACAAAAACCCCCCAACACCATCTTGACCGAGAAACCATCATCACCTCACACAACAAAGCTGAAAAGAAGCAAAAGAGGACCAAGAAGCAGAAAATAGCATCAACAACTTATTGGCATCGTTATTATTCTTATTTCTTACCACCCTCACTGCCACTGCTACTACTACTACCACCACCTACACCACCTACACTACCATCATCAACACCAGCGCTTGCTATATACGCTTCCCTGCTGTTGCAAGTCCACCACCACCACCACCACCACCACCACTACTCCTCGCATCGCGAACCCCTCACATCCAACCAAACCGCCCACCATGTGCCACACCGTCATTGCCCAGCGGCTGTGTCAAGTCTGTCAGCGCAGCCACGGCGAGACGGTCATCGACTTCACGCGATGCGCGCGCATATGCTCGAGCCCCTTCTACTGTCTGACACCCAAGCCGCAGCTGGAGGTCTGCGCGCTCTGTGCACCGGCGAGCCTCTCCACACCGGTCACGTCGCGACATGGCAGCATCGACGATGAAGACGCGGCGTCCACAGCAGCCGCGGTAGCGGCAGCGGTGGCTTCTTCCGTCAGCCCCGGTCGACCGCACTACCACCAGTCGCCGAATTTCACGCAGGCGGTGACGGTCCGACCCCCGAGGGTGGGCCACCACATCCAGCGCGGCGCCGCATGACGGCCGGGGCGTCTTCCCCGGGGCGCGCAAGCGCTGGGCGCATGGTCAAGTCGTGTCTCTCTCTCTCTCTCCCTCTCTCGCTGCCTTGGTTCGCCGTGTTGGGCTGAGAGCGCAAAAGGCGAAGAGAGGTCCGAGCTGTGTGGGACGAGGACGAGGGAACAAGACGGGCCAGAGAAACATGCAAATCACAAAAAAGAGTTTATATGCAAGGGTCAAATTTTTGGGTTAAGACAAAAGGAACAAAAAGCACGACGGGTACAGAAACAAGAAAACGAGCAAGGGTGGTTGAGACAAGGTTGGGATCTTCCCCTCCTTTCCTCCACCCCCAGCATCCAGAGACACAGCATGGGAAAGAACCAAAAAAAGCAAAATGAAGCAGCAATGACGACAGGCGTTTTGAATCGACCCGACGAGGGGGTAAGTGAGGGGAAGGTGAGGGGGACTAGGGGACTGGGGGAACGACTAGGGAGGGGGGGAGTGCAGGATCTCAACCATTGGGTCCGCCGCAACGCATGGCTCATCACATCGAGATATGCCGTGTCACCCAACGGGGGCTTCGGGGCGCGTGGCGGAGGCCGTCCCCGTTCGGAGCCCCGGTGAAGGGCTGCCCGACTGCCCTACCGGGTTGCCGGGAAAAAGTACGCGGATCCGAAACGCAAACTAATGGCGCTGGTGAATGACATGCATGATGCGAGGGGTTGACGAAAGGGTGATGGATGGCAGGTGTTATTTTTTTTACTAGGGTCCCTGAGAAAAGTCTAAAAAAACCAATAATGACCAGGGGGATAACATGTTCTATTGTTTTATTTTCTCTTGGCCAGCGTTTTAGGGGAGTTTGGTAGGTAGGATTGATTGAATTCAAAAAAGAAGCTTTGTACTATACTGGAGGCAATCTCAGATAAAGGGAAAATAGAGAAAAGGGTAACTAGATTTGTTGGGGGGTGGGAGCGTTTATTTTTTTTCTTAGAGGACACTTTGCTTTCCCCACGATGCGTTTCTTTCATGACGAACCCTCTTTATTTTTTATCCCCAGAAATCATCCTCTGAATTGGGATCAAAAAATTTTTTTTACTCACAAACGAGAAAGGGCGGACCGTGCGACGACCTTCTTTTTTCGTGAGACGGAAGCGAGGCCTCGTCATATCGCTCGCTGTCCTCATGACCCAGAATTTTTTTTGGCCCAGACGCGGAGCAGACCTTGCCCTTGACTGTGACTGTGATTGTGACCATGTCCATCCATTTATTCTCCATTGAACTGATTACGACTCGACGGCGCATGGGCCCCTATCCTCCCCGGGTGTCGTACCAGACCATCCTCGACCACTCCCAGGCCCAGGCCTGACGATGGCTTCTGATGCTATTTTCTGCGCCTGCCCTTTCCTGCCACCCTTTCTCATCTCCTTCATTTATTTTATTTTAAAAATCCACTTGGGCCGCCTTGCCACCACCAACCCGCTTCTCTCCATTGTTTCCTCCTCCCTATCTCTCCCAATCTATTTATCTATCTATCTATTCATTTATTTATTTATTTGTTCGGATTCTTAAAAAGGGCCTTTACAACCCGCCCACCCTTTTCACACTATCTCTCCCCCCTTCTCTCTCTCTCTCTCTCTCCCCCCTCCCCAAGAAAGGAGGGTCCGGGAACCGAAACAGCAAGGAGGTTAAAAAAAAAACAAAAAAAACTCCGAGTCTTGCCATGCCCAAAGCGAGACGAAACAAGCCTCTCGCCCTCGCCGACATCTGATCACGCACTTACTTACAACCCTGCTCTCACCGTTTTGTTGGTCTTTCTCTCGCCCACCCCTCCCCTTCTTGGTCAGACCCCCCCTTCCCATCCGGCCCGGACCCAGTTGCGCATCAGTAAAACCGTGAAGGCCAAAAATCTTCAAAGAGGCCCGTCTTTGCCTTGATGCTCGCATCCCGGAACTCGTGTTTCTAAGAGGGTTCAGGGATCTAGAAAAACACACACAAATAATTGCCTCAACGTTTCTCAGCCCATCGGGCTTGTTCGGTTCTGCTTTCAAGATCCAAAAAAAAACTACAAACTCTAATAAGGCTTGTTCGCGTTTAGTTGTCTTCATTCCAGGCTTTTGCGTCATCTCATCTCATTCTTACTCGCCCTTCCACTTATTCTTATTTGCTCCCGCTGCCTCCCTTCCTCCTCCTCCTTCCCTTCTTCTTATTCTTTCAACAGACTTGAGGAAGAATAGCCTACTCTTTTCTTCCACAACAATGGCTTCCACAAAGCTAGAACGGCCCTGGGTGCAGCCCACCTCGCCTCCTCAGACCACGCGCGCACCGATGTCATGCGGAGCTCGGCTTCCGCTGCCCCGGGTTCGAGCAATGCCGCCGCTGCCGTCCCTCTACAGCGTCATCAGGGACGGCAACAAACCTTGCAGGTGGCATCGCCAGACGCTGTGGGAGTTCCGGATTGTGGGCGTCGACGAGGTCGTCGGGTATATGCAGGATGCCTTTCGGAGGGAGATGACTTGGGACGGCGTCGTCTTCCGCGTCGACGAGGAGAGGCGAGCTGTTGTCTTGACACCACCAGTGCGCCCGGGCGAGGATGCTTCCGACGCCTGCAGGAGGGCCTTCTCAGATCTCTGCGAGAGGAACAGGGGTAAGCTGAACGGCTGCTTCGACAAATGGCTCAGCAAGTCTCCGGAGCGCCGCGACTTTCACCCGATTCACACCACCGAGGCTTCCTGGCAGGGCCTGAGCATCCCGGTGCCCATCAGAGGTGTCTTTGGCATCATCACCATCGGCGTCCACCTCAACATGTACTCGGTGCGGGAGGTGGACGGCCGCGAGGTGGTGGATCGCATCTGGGTTTCGCACCGGGCCGTGGGAGACAACATTTGCTACTCGGGCATGCTGGATCAGGTCGTAGCGGGCGGCATGGACCCGACGGATCGCGTCGACGACCTCTTTGCGCCAGGCTTAACACTCCAGCGCGAAGCCAAGGAGGAGGCCGGCCTGGAGCTGGACCTCGACACCAAAATCGTCAAGGGCGCCAGCCGCGGGCGCGTGAGACCCATCGGCACCGTCGAGGACGCGCCGCCCATCTCCTTCTACGACTGCAAGGACCACCGTGCAGGCCGCGGCAGCGAAGGCCACCTGGAGCCCGGTGTGCGGTACGTCTACGATCTCAAGCTCGAGGACCCTAGCTTTCAGCCACGGAGCGAGGAGCGCGGCATCGAGCGTTTCGAGCCCCTGACAGTCGACGACGTCAAGCGCCGCCTGAGGGAGCGCCGGTGGAAGCCCAACTGCGGCTTGGTGATGCTTGACTTTTTGATGCGCAAGAACCTTATCACAGAGGCTGATGAGGAAAAGTACGCCGAGATTGCGGCCGACCTTCGAAGGCCGCTGCCCTTCAAGTTTGCGCAGGAAGGTTTTCCATTCATGGCTCCGTGGGAGTGATGAGGGAAAAAAAAAGAAAGAGAATGAGGAAAGGAAAAAAAAAAGAGCAAGAGCGAAAGAGACAGAGGAAAACGGCGCGCCTGCCTTTTCTTTTTCTTCACTGTCTAAACGAATTTCATGTTTTCTTTTTTTTTCTCTTGGGCTGGTCGGTTGGCTACTTTGCTTGGGTATATTCACGATTAAGACCGGGATTTCTAGAAAGGCGTTTGAACCCCACACTGTATTTCTATAGAGAGCTAATTTGAGACAAGTAGCAATTAGTCCCCTCCCGGGGAGAAACTGTACAAACAAGACAGACTATATATATAACTAGATCGATATCTATATCTAAAAAAAAATATAAATATATAAAAAAATATATATATAAATGTATAAAACACTTGATCCTTTCTTGCTTTTGTTTAAATCACCCCTCACTGTTTATTTACACCTGGTACTTCTCAGCAAGCCTGGGAAAGTCTGACAAGTGGTGAACCTCGAGCTCGACGCCGCCATCCCTGGTCCTGACGGGAGGCGTAGGGAGCAGGGTGAAGCAGATGCGGGCGATGTCGGTGCCGGTGTTCTTCCAGGCGTGAATGGTGCCGCGCTGGATGATGATGTCGCCGCGGGTAAAGGTGCGGGTAGCGCCGTCGTCGAGGACGCAGTCGATTTGTCCTTCGAGGACGACGCCGTAGTCTACGCTGGCGGTGCGGTGCAGCACGGCTGGGTAGCTCGGCCAGAAGTCGACGACGCGGAGGACGGAGCCGGAGGCCGGGGCCACGTCGGTCTCGACCGGATTCGCCAGGTACGACTCCAGGTCCCTGTCGTCGCTGACGTCTGGGCTCGCATTTTGGTTCACCCACGACGTGTGCATGGTGAAGCCACCCGCGCGGTGGCCGCGCACCTCCACCGGCAAGCACGTCTCCCAGATGGCCTTGCCACTGCCGTCGTGGCCCGTGATGAAGCGCCTGACGGGAGGGAGGGGCTCTGGTTCAGTTACGCTCTGGGTTTCGAGGGAAGACATTGCGATTGGGTGGGTATGGGCGGTTGAGTTTAAGGTGATCAGCGAAAGAGGAGAGGGAGAGACAATTGTCTAAGTCTGTTTTGTTTTGTCTTGTTGTGTGTGTGTGTATGTGTCTGTCTGTAGTTGAGGTGATGCGATTGTCTATGATTCTTACGGAAACTGTTCCATCGTTTATATCACAGCTGGAACCACCTTCAACGAGGCAGTAAGCAGTGCCATCATCATCCACGGAAATCCTACAAAAGGGAAGCCATCGTGTGTGATTACACATTGCCCAGCTCCACGGAGGTCTGGTGTATGTAGCCACCCACGACTCGGTAAGCGCCCGACAAGGTGCATAAAGCTGCATACATGCACTAAGCGGCCGGGAATCCTTCCAACATCCTTCTAGCTTATTAATTTGGCGAAACGTCTTTGGGACGATTGGTTCATGCCGGTCAGCTAGGTTCCTCCAATCGCTGAGCTCGGCCCTGACCAATGTGGATATCTCCGTGTCTCTGGTGTCTGGGGGGAGGGGGCGGCGTGACATGGTTGCCCGTTTGGGGAATCTGTCTCGACAAGGGTCCGGCCCGGCCGGGTTGACAGCGGATGCGGGCCTGTGTGGGCTCCTTCCTCTCCACACCCCTAAGCAGGGCTGAAACCGACGGGCAAGGGTTCCGCCTTGACCGTGTTCTCTCGCTTTGTCAGGTCGGAAGCTCCGTGGAAGTCGTGTCAAAGTATTCCATCTGTGCACTGATGCATTGGCGTCTTGGCTGGCGCAACTGCCGATGGCGGTTAGCTGAGTCGAGGGATTTGGCGTGCCCACAGGGCATGCCAAAGAGCGGCAGTTTATCCCCGGGTTCTTGGCTTGGTCCGGGAGCTGGACGAGGTTGCAGATGCAAGACCATGTGCCTGTAGATGAATGGTATTTCTCTCCCCTAGAATTTCACTTTGGCAAATACAATTTAAAAAAAATCATGGGAACAACGCCGTCCCTGACAACAAGTTGATTCATTCGACACCATGTCCCTGCGCAGGTAGGCGTTTCCTGGAAGGGATGGAAACTTCCATCACCACCTAGTTATCACGTTAAGCACACAATAAGGTAACTGAGCCCGAGCAATGGGGCCTCATGCTAGGGAACGCCCCCTGGAGACCTCTAAACACCGCATGGCTGGGACTTTAATGAACCGACGCCACAAGACTAGCCGGGTCATTAGAACCAATCTTCAAGGCATTGCCTGATGGATCAGCGGGACTGAGCCAACAAAGGCAAGCAACACCGAGATGGGCTGGTATGGCACTGCATCCCTCAACCCTCAGTCTTGCGGTGACTGTGCGGACGTGCGGCTCGACAGGCGTGGAGATTGACAATGGCCGTGTGGTGTCTGAACGAGTGGCTGAGGAAGCACTTGAGCCGCATGGCGGAAACGGCGGGGGAGAAGATGTGCAGGCTGCCTCTGTCGCACAGAATTCCAACGGGGCATGACATGCAGCGTCGTGGAGCCCATCTGCGCGTGCTGGGTCCCAGAGCTGAGACGTGATGCAACGCTGTTACGGTCGGTGAGCAGCACGAAATGCGCACCGCTGACCACCGACGGACGCCGCCCATCCACTCTCATCGGCCCGGGGAGCACGCTCCGAGATGGGGTGAAATGCGACGAGTCGGATCCCTCACGTTTCCTTCTCATGCCATGTTACACAAGCGGCGGCTGTGCGTCTGCGCCTTGAGACGGGCAGCAGACACTCGGTGGCCGGTGCCGCCGGCTACATGTGCGGCCGTTATGTAACCGCCGTCACACTGCAAAGGTGACTGGCACAAGCTGTGTCCTACAAGTGCACATATGCTGTAGGCTACCGCGCCATGTATGCGCCGCACTATTCTTATTGTGTGCACCATGTCATGCAGGTTGAGGATGGGAGGCAAGTTACGAGGGGGGAAAAGAGGCGCATGCCTTGGTCCGATTCGACCCAGCCCGTAATAAATGGCTTGCCCCATCATGGCTCGCATGTTGCGCACGTATGAGCATCTGTACGGTACATACACTCGAGCAGCGGAATAGTCGCCGCGGCCAGGTTTGAGTGGTTAATTTTAAAGTGAACCGATGCTGGCTTGCTTGGCTAGGCCAAGGGCGCATTCGATCCGCTTCTTGCTCCGGGGTGCCGAAACGGGACGGGTTGCGTAGAACGGTCGGCGTTTGAACGAACGACGGAGGCGAAGGCAAGCAGGCGAATTCTGACTTGTCGCGCTCTTTTCAGCTGAGGGCGCGTTTCCGTGAAAGACATCAAGCCAACAATAGACAATTTGGCTAAATTGATTTACAAGCACAATCTGCGAATTTCGGAGACAAAGACAGACTAGAGCGGGGCTGGTCATGGCAACCTCGTCTGTTGACGAATGAGACGGGGGTTTCTCCCTGGTATCCATTGTCTTTCAATGGGTCGGTTCCAGAACACACAGCTTTTGCGGGGCCGTCGCTCAACTTTGGACCCGTCGGGGTTGAGCCTGTCGGTGTTGAGCCTGACAGCACGGATGGCAGGACGAGACCAGTGTCTGCCAGCTCAGACAAGGGTTTCCCATCACATGGCAGACCGTTTTCTGGCCCATTAGCAAGAAGCACCGCTCTGTGCATGCAGCCTATTGACTGCGTGTTGGTCCAGGCCGATGATCGTGGCGGGTGGCGGGGACGGCCTGGGCCGCGATACCCAGTAGTTTATCATGACAGTACACGAGCCTCATCTTTCGCCTCCGTCGTGAATCATGACAGCCGGCTCCACGGCAGGAACACAGTTGCACGCACATGCTGCAGTTGATTGCTTTTGATCCACAAGATGCAGAAGCAAAAAGCAAACAACAGGGACCATGTTTACAGCGGCTTCAATCTCATTGCCCAAGCTGGAACGAGGTGACCCCGGCCCATCGAGCTAAAGCCGGGGCCTGCCTTCAGCTCGAGGCGCCAACTCTGCCGTTGGACGAATCGAGTCACCTCTGCGGCGCCACCTCCTAGGGTGACAAAAGACTATTCCAGCCAAGGCACTCTGTCATGGACCCTATCGACGCCAAGCGAGAGGTTAGCGTCGCTCAATTGCAGCAAGCTCGACCCAGGTGCATCGGTCGCCCAGCACACCTCATAACTGCCGTTCTCCCGCGCCTTAGGAAATAAGAGGTCGCGAAAAAAAAACCCTCCACACCTCTGAGAGTAAAGAGTCAGTGCGAAGAGCAAGGGAAACGGTCATCCGAGCTTTCTCTGGACCATCTTCTGCCACTTGCTTGGCGTTGACCGATACTTCGAATCCCACTTGACATCACCCCTGCACCTGTCGAGAGCGAATCGATCCAGGCAGATCGCCGTCTCACCCCGGACCTCCGTCGCCGATCCGACTCAGCGAACCAACGAAGCAACAGTACAGGGCAATTATCACGTATCACGGATAGGGTGAGGGAAAGAGAGAGGGAAAGAGAAAGAGCCGACATTGACAATGCGTCGCTCCACCACTTTGCTGGCCTGGGGAGCTCTGGGTTCACCCGCTGCTGCTTGGCTGGAGAAGCCTTGGCAGCGGGCCGCCGAGGGATGGCAGCCTGCTGCGAGCACCGGGGTGCCGCGTCCGGAGGTTGAGCAAAAGTACATCGAGATGGGATACTCGCCGCGCCCGACTGAGGCGCCCGAGATGTACGGGCGGATGCTTTTTGAGCGTGCCGATGCGAACACTCTCGGAAGTGACACTTGTGGTTTCAATCCCAACGGAAGTGAGTTATTCAGTGGTTTTTTTTTTACTTGTCTTGTGGAGGGAAGCTACACCTGGAAGTTGACAGTGTAGATGAAAACTTGAACAAAGGGAAAGAACGAGAATGCTAACATTTAGTAGACTCCTTCACATGTATCACTGGTGGCGCAACTTGTGCCTACTCAAGCGATTATGTAGGCTGCTGTGACCCGTCATCGAGCTGCAGCGTGGTCAAGACAACCTGTATCAATTATGCAGCTTCATCGGCCGGAGCTTGCGATCTCCCTGACGACTTTCACACTCTTTGCTGGTACGTCTTCCTGACGAAATTTTGCATCTTCATGGTTCATGTTGCGCTGACACAATTTTCCTGCTCAGCGGCACCGCCTCGCTAGGCGCTTGCTTCACATGGACATATTCCACGTCCGGCAACGTATTTTCCCTCCTCGACTGCTCTGCCACCAGTGGCGTCTCTGAGCTTCTTAGCTACGACCCTGCCTCGGGATCGCCCACGACGGCCGATGCGTCCACCACGGACAGCTTGACCACTGATACCGCCACGGACAGTGCCCAAGCGACTGCTACCGACAGCAGCAGTAGCAGCGGTAGCAGCGGTAGTAGCAGCTCCAGCAAGAAGAAGAAGAAGACGCCCATTGGTGCCATCGTCGGTGGTGTTGTTGGTGGTGTCGCCGCCATTGCCATCATTGGCGCCCTCGTTTGGTTTTTCCTCCGCAAGCGTATTAACGAGAACGACAAGAAGAACAACACTCCTTCTCCCCAGCCGCCTGTCGCGCAGGTTCAAAATAATGCCCCCCCGGCCCAAAGCCAGTCGCCGCCTGCTCAGCAGCCAATCGCCCAGCCTCAGAGCCCACAGAGCTATGCGCCTACAACACCCAGCACCCACTACCCATCGGGTGTTCCCGCCAATTACCCCCAGGGCTACAGCCAGCAAGGCACTCCTCAGCCATATGACCCTCGTGTCAGCGGCTACAGCCAGCAGGGCTCTCAGCCTTACCCGCCCCAGCCTGGCTATGGCGGTGGTTTTGTGCCCCAGCAGCAGCAGCAGCAACAGCAGCAGCAGCAACAGCAACAACAGCAACAATACATGGGCAACTATGCTCCCCAGAAGGGATATGAACAGCAGGGCCAGTATAACCAGTACGGTGCTGTTGCAGGCTACCAGGCTCCCAATGCGTCCCCTCCTCCCAACACCACCCCCAGCCCTGCTCCGCACGGAAACGAGGCAATTGCTGGCGGATACCAACAGCAGCAGCAACCGCCACCACAGCAGAACTCGCCCCCACCGCAACAGAACTATCAGCAGACGTATCAGCATCACTCAACCCCTTCGGACGCCCAGGAGCTCCCTGCCATCAACCCGATTGGATATGAGAGCAACCGCGCTGAGCTTAGTTAAAGTCATGTTGTATATTTGAGGATGTGTTGGCTTTTTTTTTTTTCATTTTTATATTATTTAAATTTCTGAACAAAGCTGTGATGAAGGAAGAATCTGGGACTACGAGAAATGAAAGCGAAGCAGAGTGCGGCGCCGGTGCTTGTTATTTGCATTAATGGATTTTTTTGTTCGGATTTCACACAAACCACTCATATATTGTTGGGTTGATTCGGCCAGAGATGAAAGCACCTGGGTACACTACCTTTGACACTATAGAATGGATACATTTTTACTTGACAATAGTCACATTAAGATGCGAGTCTGTTTCATATCTTTTTGGATTCCTCTGAGGGGAGAAACAATGTTAATCCAAGGAGCAAGACGTCAACTTTCAAACCTCGCGGTACGACAGTCCTTGTACTAAACTACCAAACTGGCGGCCCTCAACGCGAAGAGTGTATCGAGAGAGTAAATTTCTCACTTTGAGTGCTTCCGTTTATCGCTCCGCACCGGGGCTGATCGTGCCACGATATTTGAAAGCAAAGGCTTTTCGTCGTCTCGAATGACTTGCTTCTTGCTGACGGGAACCCAAATGGTCACCACTTCAAGGTTGGTGTTTTGATATGCAGGTTTAATTTCAACACAAGGAATCATGTCTTTTTTTTTGTCTTCATTTTAAACATCAGCATTCTATGTCATGACCCTAGGCTCTACGACATGTCACATTCATTTAACCAACATCACAGTGGTTAATGCACTGGGGAATCAGATTCTAGAACCCTTTCTTGAATTTATCCGTGAAAAAAAAGCAACTCGACATATTCCCTTGCAGTCCCTGTCAGCCAAACAAATCTAGTAGGTATGGTATGTATTAGTCATGTCATCATCATTCATGCCTTCAACTTCATCTCGACATTCTCGTTCCACCACTCCTCCCAGTTCAGCACTTTGCGGCCCAGCCTGGCATCCTCGGCGGCAAACACCATGGCGTGGCTGCGAATGACCTCCTCGAGCGTGCACCCAATGTATTCGAGCTGGGCGCGAGAAGTGTCCCACCCGTGGTTCTTGACGCGGTCGCACGCCAGCACAAACTGCTGGGTGAGACCCAAATCGCCGCCGCCGTGGCCCAGATCCTCCACCTTGGGGTAGAACCTGTGAGTCTTTCCCGTGTTGAAATCCTCGACAACAATCTCGCGCGAGTCGGCGTAGATCTCGCCGTGCTCGCCGTAGATGTTGGAGTAGCGCTGGCAAACCTTTTTGGTCTGCGCAACCATATGGAAGGTGGCCATCTTGGCTGGCTTGCGGCCCTCGGGCCACGTTATGGTTACAAACTGCTCATCGCAGACGTTATTGTCCGACTCAAAGACGCAGCGGCCGAACCAGTTCCTAGCCAGTACTTCCGACTCAGGGGTTGACTCCGTGTAGTCTTCCTCGAGTGTCTTTGTCATGACCTCGTCCCGGGCCGCTTGCGAAGGATAGTCTTCGATATCGTGGACAACGACGTTGTGAGGCCATTCTGTGACGCTCTGGAGCCCTTGCAACCTTGGGTTCAGGTAGATGTTCTTGGCTGAGTACTTGCATCCCTCATCACCGAGAGGACACTTCATGCAGTTTGTCGCCGAGCCAGCCGCTGCGGGCTTGCGGCTCTTTTTAAAGAACTGAAGGTTGCCTGACGACGAGACGGTCTCTGGAAGGTGTGGTTCACCTTCGCCAGCCTTTTCGGGAGAGCAGAGCAACCAAAGCAACAAGTCAATATCGTGGCAACTCTTTGTGAGGAGAGACGGGGCGGTCGTCTTTTCATTACGCCAGTTGCCCCTGACATAGGAATGAGTGTAGTGCCACCAGCCTATCGGCTCCGTGTGCACCACACTGGTAATGTCGCCAATGATGCGCTCCTCCAACAGGAGCTTTCGCAGCATAATGTTGTGAGGACTATACCGGAGCACATGGCCAATGGAGAATATTATGGGTGACTCCGGTTCTTGGAGCGCCTTGTACATGTCGATGCATTCCTCGAGCGAGCAGGCAAGTGGCTTCTCGCACATGATGTGCAGTCCAAGGGGCGCGAGACCCACGACCACCTCACGATGCATCTCGTCTAGGACGCAAATGAATGCGCCATCGACGCCCTCTGGAACGCCCGCCTCGCCAGTAGCGATTCGTTTTCGCCGGTTAGTCTCATAGTCCAAAAACTCTCGCCAGTCGTTGAAACACTGGCCCTCGGAGGGCGCCCCGTCCCCCCAAATGTGCTTTCTGCCAAGTGTCTCTCGCTTGAACTTGCGGGGCTCGGCAACGGCAGTGATGATCCCGTTGGAGACGGTGTCAATGGCGTTGGCATAGTGGTTGCCTCGAGACCCGGCTCCGATGATAATGAAGCGCGGCGGACGCTCCGACATTTCAGGCCTCGGCGGGGGGATGAGTCTGAATGATTTGGCATCGAACGAAGTTTGGGGCTTCCCCGGGGAAAGCTTGGATATCAACTTCTCTATTGAACCCATGGTGGAAAGAGTGTGCCGGTTGCCAATGACAAGACAAATAAATCAAAATTAACAAAAAATTCTCTTGTCAATCGAGAGGTTGAGTCAGGAGGAAGACGGACGCCAGGAACAGGCTCCAGGGGTTATTGAGTTGGAGAGAGGCGGTGGCAGGGTTACTAATGATAACCAGTCGCCTGACAACGAGCGCTTGGACAAGGCGGAACAAGCACGGAGGGCGGCTTCGCCTGGTCTACGCAGGTTGACGCAAGAAAGCGGACCCAAACAGGCGGCTCGATGGCTTCCTTTTAGTCGTTGCGGACGAGGAAAGAAAGCGCTGGCGAACGAACTCAACAACCGGTCTGTGTTAGGGCCGTACGTATCCCGCCTGCGTGCCTTGAACCCCAGCTGAAACATGCCAATGGTCGAGAAGGCGGGCAGAATACGGCCTTGGCGCGGGCAGACCAAAAGTTCCGGTTGGTGGACAATGTGAATAGTGAATGCTTGAATTCGTCATGGGGAGGCTGTCCTCGTCCTGGGCTTCGGCCTCTGCCAATGGGCGGACGCCAATTTAGAATGCGCAACGTTTCAGTGCGTTAGGGGTACTAAGCACCACGATATCATGTCGGCGGCCAGGGGATCTGCTTAGGCGAGGGGGGCGCTAACAATGGCGGCAAATGGTTGTCAGAGTACCTGGCACGAGGGCAACTGAGAGCGGAAAGTAAACAGGTGACTAGATACAATGGTGATATTATACCGGCGTCATTTGATTTACTCATCAACCACATTTCTTTACACTCTGCCATCCTTTATCATTGCATGTAGTCTTGGACAAGAAGCCTTGTGGCTGGGGTTTTTTTTTTTCGCTTGTCCGTACCGGCTTGGAGCCAAAAGAGCGGGGAACTTCTTCAACAGTTCCAGGGTCCACTCAATTGGTTCCCACCATGGCGGTGTCCAGTCTATCACGTTGCATACGTTTATCCATCTACACAACATATGTGCCCGAGCCGCGCCTGAGACGACCCAGGTCCCGTATTGCAAGGAAACCATGTCTACAAATCTAGAAGACCAGCCTGAGCAGCCCAAGAGCGCCTCGGACGATCCCCTGGTATGGATTGACTGCGAGGTACGAAACGATGCTCCCCCCTCTCCTCCATGACTGCGGGGGAAGGCTCAAACTCATGATGACCACAGATGACGGGCCTTGACCAGGACAACGACGAGATTCTGGAGATATACTGCATAATTACGACGGGAAACCTCGAGATTATGGATGAGGAGGGCTTCCACGCCATTGTCCACTGGCCGCAAGAGCGGCTGGACCAGATGGACGACTGGTGCACCAAAACGCACGCCGAGTCGGGCCTCACGGCGGCGGTGCTAGCCTCGACGACGACGCCGGAGCAGGCGGCCGATGCGCTGTACGAGTACATCACACGCTTCGTGCCCGAGCGGAAGCGCGCGCTGCTGGCCGGCAACAGCGTACACTGCGACCGCGCGTTCCTGCGCCGGCAGCCCTACTACCGCGTCATGAAGCACCTGCACCACCGCATCCTCGACGTGAGCAGCATCAAGGAGGCCGCGCGCCGCTGGTGCGCCAAGCGCATCGTCAACAAGGTGCCCAACAAGAAGGGCCTTCACAAGGCCAGGGACGATATTCTCGAGAGTATCGAGGAGGCAAAGTACTACCGGGAGGTGATTTTCCGCCCGACGTTTGATGCAGCGCCGGCGGGGAAGAATAAGAATAAGTCGAAACAAAAGTAAAAAAAAAAAAAAAAAAAAAAATTTCTTGCTTCGTTTTCCCCTTCATTTTCTTCTTGTGGATTGCTTTTCGTATTTCCATAGAATCAAAAAAAAAAAAAATGAGGAACATGGATAGTATATTGTAAACACTATGAGTGAGAGAGCTGTGCTGTGTCATGCTGGATGAAGCGTGCTTTGATTGTGCCCCTGATATGCTCGCATAGATTGAGGGGAAGCTGTCTATGTCTGAGTAGCAGATTGGAGCTACAGTCTGTGGCATTCTCAGACACTTTTTTCCATTGCTCCTTTATTCTATCCCAGCTTGAATAAGTCATGCCAAGACACGGTTCGAGAGAGTCATGGAGTGAGCCATGATGAGCGGATCAGCGGTCGGAGTTGGATTAAAAAAAAAAAGCTAAACCGTCGAAGCACTGCTGGTAAACGAACTCCGTAGTGTACATGTCGAGCGCACTGTCCTGCAAGCGGTTGCACGTATACAGCGGCACAGTGTGGGCTAGGCCGTCAGCTGTTTCGACCCCTCCATTAGCTCGAGTGATATCATCAGAGCTCGACCCCACCAAGCAAATGAGAATAGCTTCCCCAAGCTCCCCCCCTCCCTCCTCCTTCACAGCTCCCACCGTCTGGGCGCCCCCGCTCCATCTGCTTGCTTGGGGCGTCTTTTCTCCCCTTTTCCCTGCCAATTCCCATGGACTAATCCTTGCCTCTCCCTCTGCGGTTGCATTGCTGGCTCACCATCCACCCTCTCCGTCTGAACACACGCCACGCCCCAACCAACCACGGCCGCTCTGGTGGATGCGCCCTCTCCACCCTAGCACCTGCACCTCTCCACTCTACCTCGCCTCGACTCGTCCATCTTCCCACCGCAGGTTGACCTCCCTGGCCTCAACGCCTTTTCTTCCCTCCCTCTTCCGCTTCCTGTATCTTTTTCCTTTTCCCTCTTCCTTCCCTCTTCCTTCTGTATCTCTAGCCAATTCCTCTCACCACTGTAACAATGGGCGTCAACACCGTCGAGTTCAAGCCTTTCCAGGACCAGAAGCCCGGAACGTATGTCTCTCTGCACCTCTCATGAGAACCCCCCACCATGACCATCCACACCTCCTAGCACTCCGCCGCTTCACCCCCCCACCTCACCCGTCCCGGAGCTCCCCAACCTCTGAAAGCAAACATTCGCATCCAGAAAATGCTTCGTCGCAAGGCGCAACTTGTTGCTAACTCGCCTTCCACGCAGTTCTGGTCTTCGTAAGAAGGTCGTTGTCTTCCAGCAACCCCACTACAGCGAGTCCTTCGTCACAAGCATTCTCCTCTCCATCCCTGAAGGAGTTGAGGGTAAGAGGGGAAATCCCCTGCCAACCCCTCCCCTAAACCGATTCGATCCGACATCTGACATCTGATCTCCAAAAAAGGCTCCTTCCTTGTCATTGGTGGTGACGGTCGTTACTGGAACCCCGAGGTCATCCAGCTCATTGCCAAGATTGGCGCTGCCTACGGTGTTAAGAAGCTCCTTATCGGCAAGGACGGCATTCTTTCTACCCCTGCGGCCAGCCATGTCATTCGCCTGCGAAAGGCGACTGGTGGTATTCTCTTGACTGCCAGCCACAATGCCGGTGGTATGTTTCCTCGTTCCAGATTCACTCTTGCCATAGTAACAAGAATCAAATAGGCCCCAAGAACGACTTTGGCATCAAGTACAACCTTGCCAATGGCGGTCCTGCCCCCGAATCTGTCACCAACAAGATCTACGAGGCTTCCAAGACCTTGACCTCTTACAAAATCGCCGACATTCCCGATGTCGACATCTCTACCGTCGGAACCAAGACCTACGGCGATCTCGAGGTTGAGATTGTCGACGGCACCACCGACTACGTTGCCATGCTCAAGGACATCTTTGACTTTGACCTCATCAAGAAGTTCTTCGCCTCTCACCCCGACTTCAAGGTTCTCTTTGACGGTCTTCACGGTGTCACTGGTCCCTACGGAAAGGCCATTTTCGAGACGGAGCTCGGCCTCACTGGCGCCATTCAGAACTGCGTGCCCAGCCCCGACTTCAACGGCGGCCACCCCGACCCCAACCTGACCTACGCGCACTCTCTCGTCGAGGCCGTTGACAAGGCCAACATCCCCTTTGGTGCTGCCTCCGACGGCGACGGCGACCGCAACATGATTTACGGCGCAAACGCCTTCGTTTCTCCTGGTGACTCCCTGGCCATTATTGCACACCACGCCCAGCTCATCCCATACTTCAAGAAGAACGGTGTCAACGGCCTGGCCCGTTCCATGCCCACCAGCGGTGCGGTTGACCTTGTTGCCAAGGCTCAGAACCTGAACTGCTACGAGGTCCCCACTGGTTGGAAGTTCTTCTGCGCTCTGTTTGACGCCCAGAAGCTGTCCATCTGCGGTGAAGAGAGTTTCGGCACTGGCAGTGACCACATCCGTGAGAAGGATGGTCTCTGGGCCATTGTTGCTTGGCTCAACATCATCGCCGGCATCGGTGTCCAGAACCCCGGTGTGACCCCCTCCATCAAGCAGATCCAGAAAGATTTCTGGACCCAGTATGGTCGTACTTTCTTCACCCGCTACGACTATGAGAACGTCGACTCTGACGGCGCCAACAAGGTCGTCGGCGAGCTGAAGAAGTTGGTCGCGGACCCCAACTTTGTTGGCAGCACCATCGAAGGTAATACGTCAACTGATTTGAGATGAGCAGCGCAGATACTGACTGTGACGCAGGACGCAAGGTCACCAAGGCCGGCGACTTCTCTTACACTGACCTGGATGGTTCCGTTTCCTCCAACCAGGGTCTGTATGCCGCCTTTTCCTCTGGCAGCCGTATTGTTGTGCGTCTCTCGGGCACTGGCTCGTCTGGCGCCACCATCCGCCTGTACATTGAGCAGCACTCAAGCGACGCCGCTACTTACGACTTGGATGCCCAAGACTTCCTGAAGGAGGAGGTCAAGTTTGCTACTGAGCTCCTCAAGTTCAAGGAGCACGTCGGTCGCGATGAGCCTGACGTCAAGACCTAAATGCATTGACTAGCTCGTGGGAGGTTGAAATAATAAAAAGAAACGTAAAGGGATGAGTGAATAAAATATAATGCTGATATTCTGAGTTCTTGTTATTGAGCAGTATAAAAAATTGAGAAGATTGAGCGTTCTCGTTACTTTAACGAATTGGGGTGAAGAAGGGGATGTAGCAAATAATAGCCAAACTGCTGTCATGACTTGAAAAAATTATTCTGAATATCAGATAAACGAGACATGTCCTCCACCTGGTTAAAAGAGTATTGGTGTGCCGGATATGATACAATCTGTCTCCTGCTTAAGCTTTGATCAACAAAGGGAAATCGTAGCTTCGTAATTCATCACATCGTCAAACGGGTAAAATAGTAGTAAACAGTCCCGGACCGTCGCTAAAAAAGAAACAAAAAGGTAAATCAAAGACTCAAGGGGTGGGGGGTGGGGAAAACGCTCCAGACATGAATACAGAGGAAAGAAGGTTAAGGTAAAGAACGAATACACCTGCACAGAGACGAGGGGGACACTACAGCATCTTAGCTTTGTTCTGTTGTCTCGGTCAAAGTGTCGGGGGGCGCCGGGGAGAAGAGCTCCCTGAAGCGCTTCGATGCTGTTCGCTGCATGTGAGTTGGGCTGCCATGGCTTGGTGGGGACGGTTGGGCCTGCGTGCCACTCACCTTCGTCGCTGACGAAGCAGATTTCGAAAGCGCCAGCTGATCCACGCCTCTGGTTCTGTTGGCGGTAATCCTGGCAGAAGACGTAGAGCTGAACGTCCAATAGGCGGACCTTGTATCTCGAGACCTTCTTCATCCACGTGGATGAAGCGGACTGGTGGGTGACTTGCGACATGTTAGCTGGATGGAGCTCCGTGCTGGAGCTGGGGGGAATGGCGGCACGAACCGAAAGCCGTCCAAACGGGACACTGCCGGAGCTCCCCATCCCACACGGCGGCGTGGAGGCGGATACCCTTTGTCATCAAGTCTTCGTATACAATGAGTGAGTGTCTAAAGCCATCATCAATGATGCGCCTGCTACTGTTAGAATTCGGCCGGGTTTGTTTCTGCAAAGACGCTTACGCCTGGAACAACTTTCGCTCCCCTCGCAGGAGCTGCTCTTGGGCACCAATCTGAAGGGTCAAGGCATTTCGAGCCTTGAGCGACAGGAAGGTACAATACACAAGAACCATTTCTGGAACATGTTAGCGTGGGGGGAACATGGCAAAAGTGGAGATTGGCCGATGTCGTGGGTTCATACCCTCCCAAGTTAGAAAGCACAGGTTGGCCCAGAGCTTTGGACGCCCTTCGCTCGCGCTCCACCGCCAGAACTGAAGGCAGCTTTCATCGCGGTCGATGCAGAGCTCGTGAGCACCTCGGAGAGAGAACCAAGGAACTCCCATGTAATATGATCTCATGAGGAAGTATGGACATCGATCTCTGCTCAGATAAACGATAAGAGATAGCTGTCGCTCGTTGAACGACCTGCTGAAGTCAGCTTTAAATGACAGACTTGGTCGACCGGAGTCTAGAGGGATGACACGCACCTCATGAACAGAATCTTGGAATCACTTGGCATCCCGATTTGTTCCCAATGCATATCTGGGCCAAAGGATCTTGATCTGTGCGACTTTGTCAGGGCGAAAGCAACATTGGAAGAGGCCGGTAGGCTTACGAGCGCTGGTGCTTGAGTGCAGTGCGCGATGGCAGTGGTAATGAGAATATCTGCTCGGACCAATGAATGTTCTGCAGCGCCACAGTTAGACGAAGCTTTCTTTATCTGATCAACTACGCTCACCGATCCGAGTCCGATGTCATCCAGGTGGGCGTCAGGTCGAATCACAGGCCCAACTCTGATGGGAGGTGGTGCTGTATGTCCGTGTCAGAATTGATTCTTTACGGCGGGCGTGCTGCGGACGTACGTATTCTTCTTGACTCTCGGAGTTGCATTATCTGGAGCCGAGAGCTCTCCAGTGCATTAAAGTCGAAGTTGGGTGACCTGGTTGTCATCAGTAACTCAGCTCGACAGCCATAGTGGAAGGATTCCTACCTAGTCAGGACTTCTCGCAGCATAGTGAGAAAGTGGTTGTAAAGAACGAATCGCTGTGGAAGTGGTAGCCCTCCAGCCTCATCCGTCAAGGTATGATACATCTTCCTCCATCGGTTTTCCTTTGTCAGAGACCTGTCCTCATAGTGGTTTGTAATGTCTCGCAACGAGCGAGATAGACAGGGAAGGGCAATCTCGAGATAGTCAATGACAACGGGAACGCGGGTGAAGTGGACTGTGGAATGGTCGGCGAGCTCACGGAGAAGCTGGGCGAGGGCTCGAATCTCCTCGATAGTCATCGTGAGATGCGGGTGAGGGGGAGAGGAGAGCGCATAGCGGAGTCCCTCGAGGTGGAACGTCACTACCTCTGCCCTGCTTGCTTCTAAATAACAGCCCTGAAGCAAGTGACCCTCCAGCTGACCGCCAGGTACCATTTCCATGATGTCGTAAGGATCAGAGTCCAAGATGAAAGCTGAACTCGGAGGTCATCGTATGATACCAGGGACGAGGGGGAATTAATGGGTGCCAGGCACCTCAGGTGTTCAGTTGAGACTGAGTTTCAAGTTCCCCACGTTAGGGTGGCAGTTGGTTGGTGGTTGCGCGGGATCGGTGTCGGTTGGTGAGTAGTGTGATGTAGTCTGGGCAGTAGTGTTTGGATCGCGGGGTAAAGCCTGGCAATGAAGAAGAAGAGAAACCAAAGGATGGTGCGGCTGGTGGCGTTGAGGGGGACTATGTATGCTGATGCTAAATTAAGGGAGGAGGTTCAGAAAGGCAACCTGGTTAATTAATCAACTAACGAGGGGGGGCGAGGCCCAGTGGTGGCCGTCAACAACGTGTGATCCGATCCAGGCGAAGGTGGTCAACACCACTTAGAGGCTCCCAATCCCACCAATGTACCCATACCCATGGCTTCACCTGACGTGGTCGACGCACGGTTCTTATCGCGCTCCCGCGGTGAGCTCATTAGCCAAGGCTGTGTGCAAACGCTGGCATCGACCAGGGGAGTGGTGCTGCGCTCGACTAAGCTAAGGCCACATACAGGGTCATTGACCACCTGATGATCAGATCCCGCAAATCCCGAAAAGCATTGGGTTTTGGAGAGCCACTGCACTTGACGACACAGGCGGTACCTCACCACCCAATGTGTCCTTGTTTGTGGGTGTCATGAATGCCAGGTGCAATTGAACTCAGCGTTGAGCGAATTGCTCAGGTGCTGCCACGAAAGCAAGCGTCGGTTGAACATGACGCCAATCCAATGCACGAGCAGCCCCGGGGAGACGTCGACTGGGCTAGATCGGGGTGGGTGGGCACCTGCAGCGGCGAAAACGACCATCTCCAAGGCGGTCATCCATTCAGGACAACCGTACGACGTGTTGCGCGCTCAATGTGCATCTGCGGGATGTGGAGCAATGCCTGTCACAAGGATACTGGCTGTGAGAATGAGGAGGAGGAGCCCGAGGAACCACGTCTGTGCTGGGGTGCAGCTCGATTCCCTTTCATCCCGCCTTCGTCATTCTTCTCCCGCGAGCTTAGCAGCGGTGGCCAGGTGTTTTGGGCCCGTTTTGGCGAAGCCCGTCCCATTCGTCCACCGTCTTGTTGCCGGTGACGGAACGTGGCGGGGCGCTAAATGAGGCCACGCTCGCCCGAAGCCTGTCCGGTCTCCGTAGTGTGACGGCACCCACGGCACCTAGCGGCGTTCGACTGGGTCGTATAAAAGGGTGCCGAGCAGCGCTCGCTTCATCCCTCGCCTCTTTGCCTTGCTGGTGGGATGCTGCTGAGCTGCACAGAGCCATACCTGCGGGTATCTGTGAGAGTGCGTGTGTGTGCAACGATAGCGGATGCCAGCGTGTCCGAGAGCAGCATGTCTAATGTGCATCAGTGGATGACAATCAGCAAAAGTGAAGGAGGATAATGTAACGTGCTGCGCCAATGCGACAATGACGAGCCTCGGCCGAGTCGCGAGCTGGTTTCTCATCCAACGAGCAACTGAGGCTGCGAGGTGGGCGGCTTACATCCTCAGGCCCTCATCTGCCCCCCAGTGCCCCGCGATCAGGCAAGTCCTGGTCTCAGATCAACTATCTTATCGGGGGTGGGCAGCAAGGTTTAGCATTGCACCAACCCAATCAGCTTACGTCTTGACCATCGGTGACTCTAGACTAGAGACGGTGTACCTGGTTAGTGATTGGACGCTCCGCTTCAATGCCTCGGTGAACAGCCTGGATACATATCCTCACATTCTCAACTCAAGTCCAATTAGTATCACGTGAATGGCACAACAGTTGGATAATTAATGATTTTTTTGTTATATTGGGTTCAGGTTAGAGTCCAGTACTTGTACAAGTGTCCCGTGTCATCGCCTCGTGACGTCCTGTATACTTCATGGTCTTAGGCTCACGAGAACAAGCGTGCAAAACGGAGCGTGCTCGACCGACCGCCTTACAGATCATAATAACGTCGCAAGACCATATCCCGTTGATTCCGGCTACTGAAAAGCAAAAGCACGCATCCCATACCGTGCCATAATACAACACCGCCCAGACCAGATTACAAGGAAAGAGAAGGTTTCAAATTCAAGCCCTGAGATCAGACTTAAGAGGACTCGTCATCCTGCTCGGCCTATATGATTGTGTCAGTGTCAAGTTGGTGGTGATCAGGGTAAAGGCAACCTACGTTGTAAGCCTGCTTCTCATCCTCGTATCGCTTCTTGTCGGCAGCAGCCTTGGCCTCATAGGGGGCACGCTGCTTGTCGTTGAGGGCCTTCCAGCGCTCACCGAGGAGCTTGCCGACCTGACCGAAGGAGATACCAGGGTTCTCCTCACGGACGTTCTCACGCTGCTCGTTGGCGAAGAACATGTAGGCAGAGAGACCACGCTTGGGGGCGTTGGGGTCTACAGGGTGTTAGTCATTTGTTACTGCAAGGCTGGGTGCGGATGAGCATTTGCATCCAGCTTCTTGGGATAAGCCATGGTATTGGCCAATGCCGATCGCCAAGGTGCCCGAACACTGCACACGCTTGAGGAGCAACTCACCCTTCTTGCCACGCTTCTTGGTGACCTCCTTGGCACCACGCTTGGAAGCAGCAGCCTTAGGCATTTTGAATGGCTGGGGGTAAAAGTTAGCATGAGGTCCAAACGATGACTTTGTGCATGTGTGAGTTGACCACGTCTAGTCGAGGCGACGGAACTCGTTGACGAGATGCAGCGCGCCACAAGACGCGTTTGATGGGGTTGGAGGGGTAGCTCGCGTATATGGAGCTAGGGTGAAGAGGCGATGGTGAGGCGCAAATGCAATTGCGTCCGACAACGCGCGGAAATCATGGGTTGGAGTGTAAAAAGAACTCAAGGCAAAGGACGCGCATACTTTTGAGGTAGATTTTTGAAGTGGGAAAATGTGTTGTTGATGTGGTGGTCTGCAGCGCGAGTGCTAGTTAGCTTGCTGGTCGAGCGTGGACGCGTGCGCGCGCAAAGCCAAGTAAAGGTGAATGGGTCAAGATGCGATGTGAAGAAGCCAAAGTTCAGTTGGGGACGAGCAACTCTACAGCAAATGCGAATTTGCAGCAATGGCAAAAACCAAATCGGAGAGAAGACGCGACCAAGTGCACAGTGGCAGAGGGCATGAAAGGAGAGGGAGGAGAGTGATTGTGTGTTGCGGTGGTGCGCAGCGCAAAGGGACGGTACTCACCACGAAGGCGTGTCGAGTGTGTATGTGAGTGAAGGCAGAATGTATGGGAGAATTTGGTGGAAGATTTGTATGAGAGGAGAAGGGAGGGAAAGTTGTATGGGGGGAGGGTCAAGGCAGCCTTTTTACCGCTGGGGAGTGATTGAGTGTGGAGGAACGCGGCCAGCCCAGCTACCACACTGTTATGCTGGGCACTGGCAACTGGTGCTTGCTTATTAGGCGAGACCCCCTTCCCTCGCGAAAAATGGGTGCGCGCGAGCCGTGGCCGTGGTGCTAGTCGTACTCCGTACCCAGAGCGTGGATGTACTAGGCAATGGTACAGTACGGTGGCCAGAGAGGAGCCATGTACCTTGGCTGGGCAGAGAGGGCACGGGGTACCTCGCGCGCGCGCCCTCGCACCGCGCAGCACAGTCGCGGCCCTGTCAGATCTCTCCAGGAAGAATTGTCGAGGAAAGGTCAGACCGTCAGAACCCAGCTCCAGGCTCCCCAGCAGCGTAGCCTGTAGCCACTCAGCGGGCGAGTCGCAGCGCGCGGCCGGTGGTCCTTTGTGGCTACTGCTGCTATTATTGTGTGGTACTGTACAGGTACATGCCGCACGCAGCCCGCCGCGCCGAAGTAGAGTACAAGGGCCTTGTACTGCGATGCTTGCAGAAAGATTCGCACAGTGTACTTGGAGTGATTGCCGGGCCATTTTCTCTCCCCCAAAACCCGCATGCCCCCCTTTGAGACGACCCAGACTTTTGCGCAGACTCCCCGTGCCCCCCTTCTCCTCTCAAATGTGGCTCTGCTCTCCTCGCGTCTCCTTGCCTCTCCCTGGCCAGAGCTAGATGGCTGGTCTGGAGGAGGGGGGGCCTGGGAGGACCCTTTGCCTTGCTTGCATCTACATAGCCATAGCACTCACTCACTCACACACACTGACGCACCGGCGCTCGCACTTGCACCCACCTGCATCAAATCATATCAAAGTCGCCCTCGCAGGCTTCCTGGAGCTTCTCTGCCCGGGGCCAATGTGATACTGTACACCTGGTAACCCCCGGTGCCCCCGGTGGCCTCCTGGTCATTTTTCCTTGCGTCTCTGCACAGATTGCCCTGCCCTTCATGCTCGCTTCCACCGAGCCAGGCTCCAAGTGAAGTGAGACCAGCCAACCAGTACTCTAGCAGGGCAAAAACGGCACAAGCAAACAAAGTAACCACGGCCATATCCACCCACTTTACTCGCTCCATCCATCCGCCTCCCTGAGCCCGCTAATATCTTTCCCATCAATCAGCCTCCGGGGCTCACGGCAGCGCTCCCTCGTTGGGCTGGGCGTATCTTGCGCTCTCCTTCATTGTGCCACACCTGCGGACTAGGAGCCTCAGTCGCCGGAGTCAAACCCCGTCCTCATTCTTCCGCCTGCGCTTGTACCTGAGTACCTTAGCTAAATACATGGCTACCTCCTAGTCTTGTCCCGCCACTCAATACACGAACATGAGCGCATGTTTCCTTGCCCTTGTCCTCCACGCTGAGCCGTGCTCACGCTCATTGTTAGTCTTGCCTCGCGGCCGTCTCTATGCTGCAACTCCAAAACGCCCATGCGCACGTCCGTCACCCCAGTCTCTCCTCTCCTCCCTGCGGCGGTTGTCGGAAAGTGGTGCATGGCAGGCAGGGTGATACGTCCATCGGAAGCTGGCTGGCTGAGTCGGTGGTCCCAGGTTCCTCGGGTTGATGATCCTATTGCTGGTGATTCAAAGTTTAGCGCTGGCACAGCGGATCCAACCTCACCTCACCACCACGCATGCACCTTGGTAGCACCCCAGCCTCGGAGCGTGCGTGCTGATTGGGAAAGTACCCGGGCTTGCGTTCTCACCTCTGCCGCCTCTTGTTTCGCTGTTTGCGGCGAACTAGCCAGCAACCGGACAACCAACTGTCGCCGCCTGAAGCTGCTTCTCTATTGCTTCTTCTTTTTATTTCCAACGAGGCTTGCCGCGAAACGCCTCCATCACCTTTTTTACCCACTGTCCGAGTTGTCCTTGTCTCGCAGGCCCCATCCTGAGTTGCGTCCAAGGGCAAGACAATCTCGGGCTGTGTTTTACCTACTTCCACACTGCATACCAACTCTCACACCCCTCCGCCTCCGAAGCTACCATTCAGTCTACTACCACTCTAGCACTACCGCGAGACACCCGAGTCACTCGTACAAAGAAAAGAAAGTAGAGGCAACATGACGCTATGGATACTTCGGAGAGTAACCTATCCCCCATTCCTGGCCCGACTAGCTCCCGGATGCCGCTCTCAGCTTTTCCTCACTGTTACTGTCTCTGTCCTGTGTCTCTCCTAGTTCAGTGTCGCGTCTGTACAGAGTAGCAGGCAAGGACGTCAATTAAAGCAAGCGCCGCACGTAGTAGCTGGCGGCGCGATCGCCACTGCGGCTCCTCACTTGCGACTGGCCGGCTCCTGTTCTAGACCTCTGCTATTGGGAGGACCCTTGGCGTCTGGTCCAAAGTGCCCTGGAGCCTGATAACTGGAGCTGAGGCAACAGACTGGCGGGGTACTTTAATTATGCATTACGACGATGTACCGTCATACGAATTTTTCATGTACCGGTACAAAGCCCGGAGTACCCTCCCAGCATGCCTCTCCCATACGACCCGTCACCCCCGACTCCTGCTCCCCGCCGGCTTTGCCTGGAAGAGGAGGAGGACAAGGCGAGGACGGGTCGTGTGCTGCCACTGCCGCCATTACTTCCGGATCACGGATCACCATGAATCCCTGGCCCCATTCGTTTGATGGGAGAGCCTTCTTTCTGATCTTTGCCCTTCCTTGCCTTTGCCCCGGTGATGTGCTCTGTGCTCTTCAGCCCTTTTGTTTTCTGTTGCCCGGCGCTTGCACCCATTCACTCGTTGCCCAGCCTCGCTTGGGTGTCATCGAGAAGCTGCATTCTCCATACCACCTCTCTACTACCATGCCGCTTTAGAGACTCCGTATGTTGCCAATCTAGCTCTTGCTGCGGGCTAGTGTGAAATGTGCAGTACAATCCTAGCTGCCGCATGTGGCCGCACTGGTCTTCTCTGCTCTTTGTATGTATCATGGTTCACACATGTATCACGCTGCGCGTGAAGGATCTTTGAAAGCCCCTTTCATATTAGGAGGGAAACAGGGGAAACGGGACGGCAGCAGTCTGGGTTTCATCAGCCATCCATGGGAGGTGTTTCTCCATGCAATGTGGTCACCAGCTATCCCCCTTTTACTGTGGCAACCGGTCGAGGAGGGACGTGTGCACTATGTAAGAGGAGACAGTTGGTGGTGTGAATGGCAGCAGTGAGCGCGTGGGAGACACCACAGCGGGGGAGGAGGAGGGGGGAATACGATACCTTGTGTGCCATACACCAGGTGCGGGCGCAGCGTGTACCAAGTCGCCGCAGGAAAAAAAGAAAATGGTGCGCCTTTGCGCCATGGGCCATGAGCCAAGGTCGGGTGGCCTCCTCAGACTCCTGGGCCTCCAAGGTGCAGGCAAGCAAAATTGGCCCGGCTGGGCGCGGCGTGTCTGGGTTGTGCGCGCCATTTGGTCGTGCGGACCAAAACAAGGCCCAAGGCATGGCCGTAAGTGGCCCAGCAGAGAGGTACCAGCAGAGACTTACAGCGGGTACGCGACACACCAATTGATGGGTGGTCATGTAGCACCTCTCGCTGCTGATACTGTGCTGTACCTGGCTGAGCACGGGCGAAGAAGGGTAGCTCTGCGTCCCCCGCCCACGCAAAACACTCATTGTCCTGCTCCACTCCCTCTTCTTGACTTGATTTCCCTTCCGGCCACCTGCTTTTTCGCCCATGCGTTGCTTTGCTTGCGGGCTGGACCCCCCCCTTGGCTCACCAGGAAAAGCACGCAAGGTTCGGCACACGCAAAAAAAAAAAAAAATGACCATGGCTGCCCAACCAATTCCCTCCGCTCCATCCTAGTTGTACCGGACAGGCTACCATTGCTGCGTACTCGGTCGTCCCAGGCCAGTCTAGTTACTAAACCCCGTTGCGGCATGCCGATCTGGCCGTCTGATCTGGGCGCAAATTTTGGTGGGTAGAATATTCGAGGAGTCTGTGGTCGCCCACCTCCGCATAGCCGTCCCCTTCTCCCTCTCTCTCACTGTTTCCCTCTCCGTTCCTTTAACTGCGCGCTCCTGCTACCGGTTCCTGACCCGCCTCAAGGATCCCCATTGCCAAGCAGTCCCTTCACGTGCATCCGCAGCCATGGCATGGTCATAGCTCCAGCATCCCCCTAAGCCCTATCGGGTCATTGTAAATCCCATCCTCGAGGAAAATCCCGTGGGATAAGCAAAAAAGCTGGCTCACCATTCGACCTGACACATGCATTCATTTGCATGACAAGCAGCTCCATATCGCCAGGGGAAGCTTTCCGTGCCACGAATGGGTGTCACTTCTCGTAAACTACTCGCAACAGCATCGATTTCTCGGCCGTATTCCTTCGCAGTATGACATTGAAAGCGCCGGTGGCTGGCTGATCAGATCCGCGCATCTCATCGGCAGATGAGAAACGAGTAGATTTCATCTGATCAGTTCTCATCTCTTGAACATAAAGTCACTTGCAGGAAAGTCAGACATGACCGAGAACATCATTATTCGGTCAATCCTCAGTCTCAGGATCAAGTACAGTCTCTCGCAACTCATCATCTGCCGCCCAGTCCACCCCGCTCCCGACGATCACTCCGCTGGCTACACCTTTCATCACCCTCCACCTTTGCCTACTCTCCTTGACTTTGGCCTCCAAATTTTCTTGCTCTTGCTGAACACCCGCGTTGTCGTTGCGACCTGTTTTCCTCTGCCTTGCTTCTTCAGCCAGCTTGAGGAGCTCCGCTGTCAACTCCACATTCCCACGAGAGACGCGCAGAGTTTCGCTTTGCACTGAAGTTAGTTCGTTCAATTGCTTGTCCGATTGTGCGGCTTGCTTTGCAACTGAGATGGTAGCTTCATCTCGCCGCTGTACGTAGGGAAGAAGATCGCTTTGCGTGAATTGTTAAAAGCTTGTCTCCAGTGAAATTGTTCCCGAAGCAGAACGTACCTGTCCACTGACGAAGAGTCCGTACTGTTGTGGACGGCCTTCAAAATTGGATTTGCCGTCATGACAGTCTCAATGATCTCGTTTCGAAGCACATACTTGGCTCGGGAATCTAGTAAATCTGCCTGAGCCTTCCGCGTTGCCTCATCCGAAAAGTTTGAAGACTTTTCTATGAAGGAGTGTGAGCTGATGGCCAAAATTTCTTGGGGACAATCGGACCTCGTTTATGTGCCCGCTGCCCGTTGATAATGGCGATTTCTAGGCGTAGCTCCTGCAGCTGGTCATACAGCGCAAGGATCTTTTCTTCGTCCTCGGAAAAGGGAAGATGAGTCCCTAGCTCGAGAGCGTCCTCCATCGGCTGGTCAACCGGCTCTTCCATTGCGGCGAATTTCACTGGAACTTCTTGCTTGGCTCGTGGAATAAGCTCTTTTTGCTTCCAGATAGCCTCAACGCGTTGCCGCGTCCTGCAAGGCTAATGAGCGCGCCGACCTTGATGAAAAGGCAACGAGGTGTGGCGGTGCAAATGTGGCGCATATGTGGCGCTGTCTACCAATGAATGACGACGACCAGTCACAAGGCACCGGTCACGCTAACACCCGCTCGCATGGCCATCACCGCCGGCCTAGCCATCGGGTTTACTCTTTCGTCACGCGAATAGGGCCCTTATTTAGCCCATCTTCTAACATCACCAACACCGTCGCCTGCTGACCAGGCCACCGTTACGTCCTCTTTAATCGCCCACTCCCCATCTCCTTCGAGCCGGTCGCACAGCGCCGCATACTCGTCCATGGGAGATGTCTCGGGATGGCTACCCAGGTGTTGATTGCCCATACGGGCCAGCAACTCGAGGTCGATGCCGCCCAGTTCTCCATGTACGTCACCGATGCTCAGGGGCCGCGAGATGCCAGTCGCTAACCATCCGCACAGTCTCGATGATCTGAAGGCATGGGTTTCCCGCCAAACCTCGATTCCGCCCCAACACATTGTCGCCTTGACCCCTCAAGGGCGAAGCGTCAAGTTTGCCAGCCTCCACGCCGAGGTTCGTTATCGCGATAGCGCCACCTAATCCACGACATGCCTGACATATCACAGAAAGAAATCTTCGTCTACGACATTCGCGTCAGCCAGCCCGCATCCTCCAAAGGCGCCCCAAGCCTTATCTCCGAAGTCCTGCTGCCCAACCAGTATACCGTCACGAATGCGCCGAATTCGATCAACGATGTGCAGGCCATTTCGTCATGGCAGGATTTGTACAAAGACCGCCGAAACTGGGCCATGCGCCTTCTCGAAGACTGCACCCACATGAATGCAGACACCCTAGCCCGGTACAGCGAGATCGACGTCATTGCTAAATGCCTGGACGCCGCCGTCACCAACCTTGAAATCAGCATCAAGCAAATCGAGCCCAAGTACAACGAGCTGAGGAAGTGGGTTATACCTTCCCTGTCTGAGCACGATAAATTAGTCAACAACTGGGAACACTACCTTGCTTTGGCCTCGAATACCCCCATTTCCGCTTCTATGGTTAGGTTTATGACCCGCCGGGAACCCACCAAGTCTCGGCCCACCCTCGAGGACCTTATCGAGTTGGACACGGCCAAGAAAGCAGGAAAGCTCGCACCCACTTCGCATCGAAGATTCAGTGACAAGGCGAATGATCTGGAAAACACCGCCTCGCGCATGTACCAAGGCTTGGAAGGATTGATTGCAGATTTCGACAGATTGATGAGCCGGTCGGCGTTGGGTCACAGCAATGACTCAAATCAGCTTCTTGAGGACATTGAGGCCGTAGTAAAGCAGATGGATTCTGATTATCGGACTGTCCTGGGCCTCAACGGTACCCAGCGCGATCTGGCCCAGGCTTCTAAGATGGCATCGGTTCACACGGAGCATAGAGTACCCGCTTTGAAGAAACGTGCCAGAGAGATGGACGAAATGCGACGCTACGCAACGGAGGCGCGCAACTCTATAGCAGCTGAATCGGCCAAATTCATGCGTGGGATCGCCGAGATAACATCCCTGCACAGTAGCGTCAAGAGCCAAATTAATATCCTCAATCAAGCGGAGGACGACATGACGACATTCGATTATCTCCGCCTTATCCACCAACTTCCCTATATGTATGCATCATTTGTAACGGAGGCTATTCGACGTCGGGAATGGGTCGAAAAAGTAAGGACAGACTCTTCCACATTGGCTAACGAGATGGCTCTCTTCCAGGATGAAGAGTCAAAACGTCGTAGGAAGTGGCAAAAGATGATTGGGAGCACATACGGGCCAGAGCTTGATACCAACGTGATAGGATTAGAGGTCAACCTGCTCGGGGAGGATAACCCATGGCCAGCAATCACCAAAGGTGACTTGGATGAATTTGTACGAACGATCCAGGACCAAGGCATTGAGCAAGAGATCTTTGACGATATACTCAAGCTCACGCGGGAACTCAGCAACCCGACAAAGCAGCAGTCCAAACGGCTCAAGGCCTTTAAGAATGGAAGTGTTCACGAGGCCGCCCTTGGCAGGAGTGGTTTGATGATCCGCGGAGACGATGACCTGCTCCGATCACTTCAAGAAGACAAGGGCAAACTTGAGAGTAAGCTAAGAACGGCTGAAAGTAGGGTTCGTCGCCTCGAGGATTTGCTCCATCGGCAAAGCCAAGCGGCGCGACCCGGGAACCTATTTCAGCCACATAGTCCTCAACCTAGGGAAAGACAAAGCTCCGTTTCATCCGTCAAATCGAGTCGGCTTGACGACAGGCGAAGATCTTCGGGTAATGGCGACCCTCTATTGCGACGTATCACTCAGCTCGAGAATGAACTGCGACAAGAGAAACAGCGCAGTACCCAGCTCCAGCAGGACCTTGCCACTCAAACGACTCTCCACGATGAAATCAAAGGTCAAATGGTTGAGGTCAATTCAACCAAGAATGACTTACTTGGAAACATGAAAACACTTGAGAATGAGTTTATCACTGAGAGAAAGGCCCTCGAAGATGAGATCAAGACTCTCAAAGCTCGCCTGGAGGATACCGAGGACGATTTAGATAACTTTGACGAATCTAGACAACATGAAAAAGCTACATATGTCGAAAAGGTAGAAGCTCTTGAGGCTGAACTTGAAGAACTCAACAGAAATCGGCAAGATGATACCCTCAAAGCCCAGGGCCAGGTTGAATTCCTCCGAAAGGAGGCTCGGATGCAACGGGAACAACAGGAGGTTCTCGAAAAACAGATCCAAACCGCTGAAGAAGAGGTTCGTTCAACAACAAAGAAGCTAAAGGCAGTTGAGAATATCAATGAGAACCAACTCGGGGCGATGAGAAAACTTCATCTTCAACTGTCACCAGAACTATCAATCCCGGAGGACCCGATCGATCTGGCAGAATCTCTGCATGGTCGCACGATTGACTTGATGGTCAAGGTTCAAAATATAGAAAGCGATACAGCATTGCTCAAAACAGATTTGGACCAGGCCAACAACTCTCTCAAGGAACTTCGCACGGAGATCGACGAGACCAAGTCGAAGCTTTCAGAGGAGGAAATGTCGGCTATGCATCTCCGTGAGAACCTTTCTGAGGAAAAGGCAAAGGTTGCCGCATTGGAGGGAGAATTGGCGGACGGGCGAGAACAGCTCACGGAGCTCCGGGCGAAGATTGCTGATGGCGAAACTGGCTCAGAGGCTTTGCAAATTCGACTCAAGGCGGAGGAGACCAAGGTCATGACGCTAAGTGAAGAAGTAGCCTCTAGACAAGCCCAGGTAGGCGGCCTTGAGGAGGAACTTCGTTTGTTTCAAGAAAAGGTAGACACCCTCCAGAGCAAGCTAGGTAGCCTAACTGGCCAGTACGCAAGCCGAGATGAGAGAACAAAGGACCTCTCACAACGGCTGTACTCCCAAAACGACCGCATGTGTCGCCTCCTGGAGCGAGTTGGGTACGCAGTCGCTCGGAAAGACGGTCAAATGACTATCAACAAAATCCCGCGTGCTGAAAGGACGTCACAAAATGCAGACTCGTCGGACCCTGGCTCGTCCATCCGAAAGTCGGGTACATTGAGCCGCGCCTTGGCTGATAGCGCAGACCTCGATCTGCTCTACTGGCTCAACAACTCTGATAATCAAACCGAAACTGAAAGGTACGAGCAATTCTTGAAGACCTTGGGCAATTTCGATACGGATCTCTTCTCCGAAACCATCTACCGCAGGATCAAGGAAATGGAACACATGGCGCGGAAGTGGAAGCAAGAGGCCCGAGGATACAAAGAAAAGGCGCATGCATTACAGAAGGATTCGCACGAAAAGATTGCCTTCAAGCACTTTAAGGAGGGTGACCTGGCACTCTTTTTACCCACTCGCAATCAGCAAGCCGGAGCCTGGGCAGCTTTCAATGTTGGATTCCCTCACTACTTCCTTCGTGAGCAAGATGCCCATCGCTTGCGCCACAGAGAGTGGCTTGTAGCGAGAATTTCGCGCATCCAGGAGCGTGTTGTCGACTTGTCAAAGAGCCTGCAGCCAAGCAATGAAACAGATTCGATGAATGACGAGAACGATAACCCGTTCCAGCTCTCCGATGGCCTTCGGTGGTATCTAATTGACGCCTTTGAGGACAAGCCCGGCGCTCCTGCGACCCCGGGAATGGGCAAGTCTACAGTTGCAGCCAACACGGTAGAAGCGACGGCAAACATCCATACTCACACCGCTGCGGGAAAGGGAAAAAACAGAGACAGTGTCACCAGCATCGAGGGAATCAACAAGACTCTCTCGAAGAGCCTGGAAAGCCGCCGCAGCAGCTCTGGGTCCAAGAAGGCTTCCCTGCCGTTTCAGCTCGGCGGCGGAGCAGCGTTAGCAAAAAACAGCGCTCTAGCTAGCGAAACGAACTCGCTCCGAGCTGTTCCAACAGACAGTCCATCAGGTACCAGCCCCACGCAGGCCCTGCTTGCAGCTGCCAATGCCGGTCTTGCCCCCAAAACACAAGCAGATGGACAAGAGCGACAAAAGCAGGCATCGCCCGAAACTCTTGGAAAATCACCAGGCCAGTCATCAGCAAAAGGCGGCGGCAATTTTGACGAGGTACGAAGAGTCGACTCCCTACTTGGACCTTAGGTTGCTGATGGGCGTTCGGCAGCCCCGGAGATATATACAGCGGGAGGATTCGGCGCAGAGCGAGTCAAAAAGGTCGGTTGTCTGGGATTCACTTTGGAGTGTTGATTACAACTACGTGAGCGGGGTGAAGAAGTAGTTTAGGGGGACTGGGCGATCAGGCGTACCACAGGGGTGATGGGGACGCGGTAAATTGTTTTTGACAGAATGTTTTATTCTTGGTGTCATTGGTACCATGGGTGGCGTTGGGTCATTGGAGCGAGGTGCATCAGCGATAACCTCGGGTTCTATACGTGCGCACAAGTTGGGATAGAGGGCGGTTGTGGGTTGATTGGAGAAGGGGTTACAGTACATCAATAGACTGTACAGATACAAAATTACAGATGAGGGAAATTGGATCATGGTGTGTAGCTCATTGTAATTTATTGTGGTATAGGTGGTATTCCTGAAAATGGAGTGCCTCATTAGAACTTGCCGTGGCATTCCTTATGTTAGCGATTGAACCGATCAAATGTCAAGCTGCTCCTATGAAGAAAAGCAAGACACCTATCTCCTCATGACATGGCTGAAGTTGACTTAAGCGTTGTCGTGTAAGTCACCCTGGTACACGAATCGACTTGATCTGATTTGCCAAGCCCGGTTCCGGTTGGCTGACGTCAGCAGGCTTGCCGGCCTCAGACACCAATGGCGTTTTGAGCACCGAGGCATAGCGCTGGGGCGAGCGGCGCCTCACACGCAGCAGGTGCTCCTCGTTATCAAAACAGTCGGCGCCGTCGCAATAGCGCGATCTGTGAGGCACGATTTAACAGCCTGTGCAAGCCCAGCCATGTAGCACACAATCGTGTCCTCGACATGACTCCCCAACCAGCAAAGGACGCGCCGGCAGAGCGCCGACGTCTGCCCACAGAGCTGATCTACCATGTTGTCGAGAGCGTCCTCCCTTCGAACCCCGACGCACTCGTCCCGCCGTCGCACATCTCGACGCAGACGCTGCTCGCCCTCGCCCGCGTGTGCCGCGACACCTACGGGCTAGCCACCAGGCTGCTACGACAGAGATGCATCTACATCGACACCGATCGCCGCCTCGCGAACCTGCTCCTCTGCGTTCCTCGCTTTGTGCCGTCCCTCCCACCCGCCCTGTCCTTGCGAAACATCACATCGCTCTACCTAGAGCCGTTTGGTGACAAGCTGGACGATCAGCCCACGGCTATTTGGGTGCGAGAGCTGTTCTGCGAGGTGTCCGAGTCCCTGCGAAAGTTGGTAGTGCTCATGCCCTTCCAGAGCCTGGATCCCCTCGACGATCATCTCAACGTCCGGAGGACGCTGCGCGAAGGGTTCGAGAGCCTGCACAATCTGGAAGAGTTTGTTTCCATCGGGGATTACCCGGCGTTGAGCGTCCCAGATGGGCCTACGGATGTCTGGAGGCTGTGGCCGCACCTTAAGCGCCTAGCACTGTTCGGGGCACCGGTAGACAGCCACTGGCTATGGTGGGATATCGCAACGCTCCCAGAGCTACACCACGTCATCCTGGCGCGGTCGCTCAACGTGGAGGAGACCAATATCAAGGATGAATACTTTCACAAGCTGCCGCGCGAGGATCCCAGGCTGGACCGGGACATCAAAATTGTCCTCATGGATGCGGCGTGGCTGTGGCGAGGCGTCAAAACCGAGCGGTGGAAGCGGATTGACCCACAGGGAAGAATGACAGTTGAGCAGCATGCCGTGCCAAATCAAGTCGGGAGCGAGGCACCACAGAAACGAGTGACGCAATATGTGAAGGAACGTGCATTGAACGGGCGTCTCTGGAATGGACAGAACAGGATCATTGAAGAGAATGACTGAACGCCTCAATGTATGATTATTACTGGCTAGCCTATTTGAATAACTTGAGTCTCTCGTATGACAGCAAGCACACAAAACACGTGCGCACTTGATGATGAAGACTGCTAGAGACAGGAAAGGGAAGGGGGAAATAAAAATAATTAAGAGAAAAAAAAGTAAATTGAGACTGATGCTATTTATTTTTCATGCAGCCATGAAGGCGGGGTCATGTAACAAACATGATGAACGACAGAAACCATGTTGAGGAATACCAGTGGCGCGTGACACCTGCGTGACACCTGCGCGACATCGACACCAGACGGCGAACGGGCTTGACGAATGGCGATGGTGGCGGCGGTTTTTTACTACTAGCTGCAGCGGATTGGGGGCAAAAGAAAAGAGAAGTGCTGAAGACACACGGACAGCATGGTATACCGAGACCCGGACAAGGAAACGGCGCAGCGAGGCGGTCCGATCACCCTCGGGTCATTAACATGCACCCCTCATCCGTTCCCCCACGTTTTAGTTGCAAGCCTTGGGTAGCATCATACGTAAGGGGGCTTGATGATCCACCAAACGCTCGGGAATGTCGGGGGAATGGAGCGACGGTATCACTTGGAAACCAGCTCGACACCAAGGTATTTATGCATGAGTGCAGCACAGCAAGCTACCTGTCAGATGTATATGCCAGATGTGCACACACGTTGTATGTATGCCATTCTTCCCGTCCGGGGTAGAGTTGGGTGGCCGGGGATGGCCAGCGAGCGAGGAGCTGGCGAGTCGGAGTCGCTGGAATTGAGACGGTCAACGGGCGCCCGCTCAGCAACGTTGCAGCTAATAGCATCAACCGCAGCCGCGCCAGTCAACCTCAACATCATCTCACAACCACCACCCGTTCAGCACGCACGCACCAAGCTCGGCCAATCTGGCAGCATGCACATGCGCTAAAAAAGAAGAAGAAAAAATCGCACAGCGGTGACCTGCCTCAATGGGCCGACTCGCTGGTGGGCTTACCGTCTCCAGGCGACAGGGCCCTCAAGCGTCCCCTCCCCTCCCCCGAACAACCCCCCCCAAAGACCCCAAAGGCCCCAAGGCCCGCCGTCAAAAGTCCCGGGTGGCCCTCCCACGACGCGCTACGGCAGGCTGCGGTCGGCTACAGCAGGGACCAGCACCGAAACCACCCCCACAATAGCCTCAAGGCTTGGGTCCGCTTTTTCCAGAAGCCCGCCATCGGACCAACGACAGCTTCGCATTTGCGCTTCTCCATGGTTGCAGGCCGTTTCCCCATGGCCAAATTTCCCCCGGTCGCTCGCTCGCTCACCCATCCCATCAATCCATCGTCCCGCCTCGCCTTTGGATTTTTGGCCTGTCAGTGTCCTTCTCTCGCCTGCGTGTGTGCCCACACACGGTCCGCACGCACACACAGACACACACACCCCCGTCGGCTCCGGTCCCCGTGCTCGCTCCCCAATTGCTAACCTCCTCTCTCCGCGGGTCGCCTTTACTATATTCCCTCTCTCTCTCCCTCGCCCTGACACACTTTCCCCCTCCCCTTCCTTCCTCCACTCTCGAAATCTGACGCGGCCCTTTGTCATGTCGTGGTTGCCGTCGACAGAGTCGCCCGGAGCCTCCAGCTAGCTACATCTATCTGCCTTCCGACGCCGGATGCTGCTGCAACTAGTCAACTAACTCGAAACTCAACCAAGACATGACGGCGCGCCACAGCTCTGTCCTACCCGTACCCGTACCTGTACCTGCGCCCGTCGTCTGACCTGTCAGACTCCGTCCTCCTTCGTCTCGCTCCCCGAATCCCGATTCTTCCGAGCCACCGGTTCGACCCTGCTCGACCATGCCCGACAAGTCGGCCACCGTCGTGTCTTACGCTGCCGGAGCCTCGCTTGCCGCCGCCGCCCTCATCTACGTCTTCGCGCCCAATTTCTCCATCGATCACGAGGCCACCAGCTCGCGCAAACGTTCCATTGTCGGCCTCCGCAACCAGGCCAATGACTGCTTTATCAACTCAGTCCTCCAAGCCCTCGCTGGCCTCGGAGAGCTTCGTGTCTACCTGATCCGCGAAACCCATCGCCGCCGCATCGAAGACCCCACCGTGTACGCAAGCCTCGTGCAGCCTGAGGGGAAGCAGGTCGCCCAGTGGAAGCTCCAGGGCCTACAGGAAGGACTAGTGACACAGGGCTTGAAGGAGATGCTCGACGCACTCAACGAACGCCCCATATACAAGAAGGCCATCTCGCCCTTTCAGTTCGTAAAGGTCCTCGAGGCCGCCTTTAAGCAGCGCATCAGTCGCCAGCAGCAGGATGCCCAGGAGTTCCTGCAGATTGTCGCCGAGAGGTTGAAGGATGAGTACCACGCCGGCCAGCGAGCTCGCCTCCATGCGCGTAGACGAGGCAGGCTAGCAAGCCAGGAGAATCTTGCCAGATCCAACGCCGAGCAGGCCAATGGCCAGGACTCTGCTTCGGTCTCCCCAGTAGAGCAAGAAGGCGAGGAAGATGCCGATACCTCAGCCATTGAACCCTCCACCGATGCCAAAATCCCCCAGATCCAAACAAATGGTGATCTGGGACCGTTGCCAATTGAGATTGAGGAAGGCTTCCCCATGGAGGGAAAATACGAATCTCACCTCGAATGCCAGACTTGTCGATACAGGACGAAGCCAAGGGAGGAAACATTCTGCAGTATTACCCTGGCCGTCCCTCAGGTTTCTTCCACAACCCTCAATGGCTGCTTTGACGGGATATTCAAGACGGAGTTCATTGACGACTTCAAGTGCGAGATGTGCAGGCTCCTACAGGCAAAGTCGAATCTAGAGCACGAGATTTCAAAATCCACATCCGAGGCTTTCAAGGAGCAGGCCCGAGAAAGCTTGCGCAAGCTCCAATATGCCATTGACACTGACCCCGAAAACCCCCCTGAAGACGTCGACCTGGGCGACATTCGCTATGCGCCCAAGAGGCGAATCGCAAAGACGACTCGCATGTCCATCTTCCCCAAGATCTTAGCCATCCACCTCTCTCGGTCCATCTACGATGTCGGGCAGATGACACAGAAGAACTCGGCAAAGGTTTCTTTCCCCGAGACTCTGCCACTCGGTGGTCTGATGGATCAGAAGAAGTACAAACTGCTTGGTCTAGTCACCCACCGCGGCGGACACAACAGTGGCCACTACGAGGCCTTCCGAAGACAGAACCTCCCAGCACCGTACTCCAACTCCAATACCTTCCAGGCCTCGGAAGTTTACAGCAAAACCCCGACTCCCATATCCACACCCGTGATCTCTGCAAAGGTTACCGACAGCCCAGCAATGTCAACCCCTGATCTCCTATCCGCATCCTCGGGGAACAACTCGTCTACGCCATCATTTGAGTCAATGCAGGTGCCGCCGAGGAGTGTGCCGTCGGACAGAAATCGATCATCGAGCACCTCGACCAGCAAAGAGAAGGATTACGATACCAGCAGTCTCCGCTCGGTCGCGGCGTCTACGAAATCTGCTCTTTCTAAGCTGACGTCACCTAAGCACGCGTTAGAGAACAGCTCTATCCGGCCTCCCACGACAGGGAGCATATCCAAGCGATCACGGAAGCGCAAGGGCATGACGGACAAGTGGTGGCGGGTCAACGACGAAAAGGTTCGCGAATGCAAGACGAGCGAAGTCTTAGGTATGCAGAGAGAAGTGTACCTTCTGTTTTACGAGCTCGAAAAGGACTCATAATTGGTGTTCTGAACTTGCCGATTTTTGTCTCAGCGGAGCGTGCGTAACGTTGTAAAGCAGACTGTGCTCGGTGAAGCTACCTTTGCTTCTACCAGGCCGCATATTTTTTTTATTCTTCTTTTTTGGCCATTTTATTCCCCTTCATTGATTTGCATGGGATGGCGTTTGAAAACTCATTGGTGTCCAGGGTTTTAGAATTGGGTTCTTAGGCATAAATATATAAATACTGTTTTACACTGGCACAGAAACTTGACCTTGGTCTAAGAGCTGGGAGTCCTCGGTTATTAGAGATGAAGAATAAATACAATACGAAGCAATCCTCACTCGAAATGTCCATCTATGTGACTGGGCCGGGAAATGCCTTTGATGTTGTGGTGGTTTGTTCTCCATTTGGGTAACGTTTTATTGTCATTCAACAACAGCTAATCAAACCACCACCCCATGTATAGGTGGCCAAGTTTTTTCAACTCCTTGCTTTTGGGCACACGACTCAGCCAGCTCATGTCGTTTTTTTTTCTCCTCCAAAGGAAACCACTCAGGTTCACGCCGGGCAGTCCAGGTCCACCGGAGCGCTACAGGGTATGTGATATTCACAGTAGGACCAGAGGGCTGCATGGTCGAGCACTTGAAAAGGCATTAACAGTTTTCAAGGGTGATACCCGGGATGTGATAATGCAAGGTGAAAAATCTGAGAAGCGACCACAGACCTACAGGGTAGTAATGAAGTTGGAACAAGTTGCGCTAAGCTTTCACGAGGATAAACTTGACACCAGTTCCATCTCTTTCCCACACTTTGAGGACCGAGGTACTGTTGCCAATTCGCTCTCGCAGTTTCGCACAATGCTTCTTCTCTGACAATTTCAAAAGAAGAAAAAGTTTGGTCAGATCCAAGGGTTTCTGAATGGGCAAGACTGGCCTTGTGCCCAAGATAGAAGCACGTTCCATATTTGGGCGCCTGTCAGTTCGATATACCCGGTCAGGGAAAATGTTGCGTTGTCAGCTTTACTACAACGCATGTTTGGCTACCAATTTGACTATTTTTTTTTGGTACCGAGGCTCACATTCACAGCAACGGCGTGTTTCAACAGGCCATTTAGCCCACCCCAACGCAGTGTCCGCAATTGTGAATCATCTCAACTAGCATATTCTTTTTTATTATAGCACTGCGAATTCGGGCAATTGGGCGGTAATCACATGCTCTAATTCCCAAAGAAAACCCGAGGCCATATGCCGGAAAGTCTACCAAAGTGTTTTTTTACTTTCCATGCTCACGCGCTGTATCTTTTATACGAGCTTCCTGTAAAGAGGGTGTTACAGGGCGGCGTCTTCGGAAGGTTCGGCAACCGCACAACGGAACTTAAAAACCATGGGAACAAGTCAACCTGGACCTCAATGGTTTTTTCTCTCTCTAAAAACCAACTTCATGCTACGGCTGTCAGAAACAGTGTCAACCATACCAATTCTTAATCAACCATGGGATCATTCACATACATTCACACGCAGTCGAATTCAAGCGACCCTGATCGCCTGAACACCAAATGAAGATCCACGGTTATACCGTAAAACCGCCAAGCCATCAAAGTCACGAGCGCACAGAGCCAGAACCGTTGGGCACACACGCCGCACTGGCTTGACCTAGAACATTCTGGCTAGCGGCAATGCATCCCATGAAGCGGTGCATGAATGGTAAAGTCAACGAATGACGTCTGAGGAAAGAGAAAAGTCTCTCGCAAACCCACAATCAAAGACTACTGACGATTTGACGTCGGAGAAGCGCAATTAAGTCCGATGGTCGCAAAGTGCAATCAACGCGTCCCCTCGAAGCGAGGTTCTTTGTTCAATGAGGCAATCTTATATTATCAAGACTACTTGGTCACATTGGCAAATGGCAACGACAGGCATCCGGAGCAGCCGAACTAGTCAAACCCAACCCAACTGAGGATCCCCCAGTCTTCAGGCACTTTGATGTGCTCTTGGAGCTTAGGAGTAGTCAATGGCTTCAATATGGGACATTGACACCTTGGCACATTGGCATGAACGTGATCCCAGTTGCCAACATCGACATCGGACACATCCTCAATGCACCCTGCACTCTTTCCCTCTCAGAAACAACGTGCCCGAAAGATTCTCCGGGGTACGCTTTCACCAGAGATGGATGGCAGAAGCTCCATCGAACATTAACGCTGAGACAACTATGACACACGTCAAATATCGGAAACATGTCTCTAACGCTGGAGGCTCAATCAAACCGAAACCTAATCTCACATGTCAACGTTCTCATCTCTCGATACGAGAACATCTCAAACTCCGCCACAGGTCCACCGTCAAGCTAAAAATCACTTGCGGCTCGCATCCGCCGACGAACCCTCCTTGGGCTTCAGTGGGGTGCCGAAATTAGCCACGATGGCGGCGAAAGAGGCAATTAGATTGATCATGGGTCTGATGCTGGCAATTTGACTGGGACACCCTGGGCTGGGAGTCTATCGAAATTTGAACCATGGAAGGAGTCACGTTTCGAAGCAGATTTTGACATGTTCAGACGTGTTAGAAGTCTGGGTGGTGACCATCGGGATTCTCAACATGCATCCCCGAACCCTGAGGTTGATCCTAATCGCCGTGGGAACATGGACAAGGCTGTGAAAAAGCGAGCCCGAAACCGTTTTGAAGCCTCTGCCGTCCAAGGTTGGGCGTTGGCTAACTGCCGCTGGGCTTGCGTATTCCCTGGTTTACGCTAAAATTCGGCATATCGTTCCCAGGGTTTGGAATGATACCATGTTTCGAGCTCGCAGTCACGCCCAAGCCCGGGGTGAAGTATTTGCTAGTGATGGATAAGCAATTTTTGCACAGAGGTTGGCCGAAAGAAGCTTATTATCGTCTACTCCATGCATCATCAGTGGACCCTGGTATTCTAGCAAATTGCAGACAATGGGGCCCAGAATCACATACGTCCAACGTCAAAGTCATCCACAATTCAAGTTCCTCGAGATCATGATCAAGCCCAATAGAGCCCCAGAGTGAGGTTGGTGCGCACTATCACCCGAATCACATCTACCCGGGAACAAGCTTTCTTGAGGCGACCATGGCTGTGCATGGCGCATGCGTAAGGCTAACCAATAAGGTCCGCCGCCCCGCTGAGTCAGCATGCGGAATTACGACTCGCAATATCCAGGGTGAAACATTGAGCTTGGTGGCGCGGTGACGTTGACGACAACCGATTCCTTTGATTCAATTCCGACCTTCATTCATTCTTTTGTTTGTCCTCAAGTTCGTGGGCAGTACTGCCTGGCGATTCGAGCATAGTCTGGACTGAGCCGACGATCGAAACTAGGTACGTTCCCGTCGGCGCAGAAATTCGCCTCAGGGGGGCCCAGAAGACAAGGCCAAGGACTCGTCAGCCGTTATTTTAGCACGGAATCAAAACGTAACCGCAAACGACGCCGTCCTAGCCTTGGTGTCTGCGGTTCGGGAACGGCGAGTATCGAATACTATGCGATTCCAACTCATTGGTTAGCATTGTTTCAAATCTGTTGCTCGATAGAGTCCACTCAGCGTGTCCGTGGTCAGCAGCGCATACGTTGCGACGCTGTTCTCCAATCGCCTGCGGCCCGTCACCACCACCATGATGGTCTACGTTACACGCCGCACTCGGCGCCGATTCGTCTCACAGGTTATTCTTCTTGCTCTGTTCTTTTCCATCTTCTACAGCATTCTGCCCCACGACTCTCCCATCCGCCTGGCCATCAACTTCAACCTATCTCGCTTCTTTAATCACATACGTGGGGTAGCGACGAACCGCGATGCCTGGTTGCGGACCACCCCTTCACACCCAATCAACCTCCATTCCGATGTAGGCTATCTCATCAAGACGGGGTACGGCACGCGCCACCGCGTGCCCGACCAGCTGGCAGCGTTTGCGGCCGCCGGCGGGTACCTGAGCGAGGAGAGCGAGAACTTTCTCGTCGTGGGTGACTGGACCAGTGTCAACGAGACGGACGCCAAGGTCATTGGCGTGACAGTTCACGATGCCATCCAGAAAGTGACCGAGACCAAGATCAGACGCAAAGTGGAGGAATACCCGAGGCTTTTGAAACACAGAAGCCTTCAAAAACAGCTCAAGGCTGGCAACGAGCAGAAGGCGCTCAAGATCGGCAAGGAGTTTGGATGGGAGTTGGATGCGCTCAAGGTACGCCACACCCGGTTCCCCGGAAATAAACTTTATTAACCAAAAAAAATTCAGTTCATCATGGGCATGGAAATGCTGTATCAGAAGATGCCTTACAAGAAGTGGTACATCATTCTGGATGACGATACCTTCTTGATACGGCCTTCATTGGAACTCCTCCTGAGCCATTTGGACCCCAAGAAGCCCCAATACATCGGCAATGCCGTGGGAGACTATAAGGGCAGGTTTGCTCATGGCGGGTCTGCAATCCTGATATCCGGCGTCGCGATGCGGCGTTTGTTTGAGCACCCATGGATTGTGGAAGAGGCGTATGCCGAGTCCATGACTGAGACGTGGGGCGATCGCCTGGTCGCGACGACGCTGCAGAAGCTCGGAATCTACATTGAGGAGAGTTACAATCATCACTTTAATGGAGAGCCACCGTCTATCACGCGCATCTGGGCCGATCGGTTCTGCTCGCCGCTCATATCTTTTCATGGGCTGCGCAAACCGGGCGAGATGCTCCACGTGGGGAAAACCCTGGCTACGGTGGATGAGCCCGTCCTGTGGCGCGACGTGTGGCAGCTGTTTGGGGGCTCGCCCTTGTCTGACCTAGCCAACTCGCAGACCGAGTTATCAGCGGACCACGTTGGGAAGCTGGATGAGCACACGCGGACGTGGGGGCAGGTGAAGGACTCGGAAGCCTGCCAGAATAAATGCAAGCAGAACGAACGGTGGTGCATGGCCTGGACATACGAGGTTGAGGCTCGTATATGCAACCTGAGCCCATGGCTGCTTTTGGGGGCTGACGGCGCTGAGCACAAGACGTCAGGTGTGAACTGGCCCAAGGTCAAGTCCCTGCTGAAAACGTGCTGAGGGAGGGGGAGGAAACATGGGCGAGTTGTAGATAATCACATGGCGCGGGGGAGGAAAAGTCCGCCGGCGGTTCGATTGCGCATGGCACTTTACGATAATACTGTACATGTAGACTGGGGGCTGCGGAGCCAAAGTCCGGGGCGGGAAATATGCGATTGATTTTTTTTTGTTAAAAAATTAAAAATTTAAATAGCCCCCCCTTGATTTGTTGGATGTGTATGGTGGTGCGGCAATGATAGCTGGGATTAGAAATGTGGTCATATAGCGCAGGCTTAATTGGTTATTCGGCCGAAAGGGGCAACCGCAACAATAGGTCAAGGGGCGGGGGGTCGAACACAATTGATTGATTGATTAAATTGATTCACAGGCTTGGGACCGTAGGCTGTCGCGGGACCAATTACCTGTCCTGTGGTCGTGGGCCGTGGGCCTGAGCGAGAATGGCACGTTGGACGTTTCGGTTGATTTGGGGATGAGAAAGGTCTAGAAGGAAAATTGGGGGTTTGTGGAAGCTCCCCAGGTGTTCGGGAGCTAATCGGAGGCGAGAAAAGAGGCGAGATGGTGAGATGGGCGAGTTGGGCTTGTGCATGGCTCGCTCGCTTGCTACCCGTTGCAAGTGCCAGCAGGGATTGTTTTGGGGAGAGCATCACATTGGTGGAGCAGGAGCAACGGCGGGCCGCAGAGGCTCCTGTCGCCGCCTCCTTGTCGCCGCCTCCTTGCTCCTTGTTGAGTGCAGCATACATCAACATTAAGATTTGAAATAGCTGGGAGGACAAGGCCGGGAAGATCCAGCTGCCTGGGGAGGTAGCATGCCTCGGCCGGAAGCTAGCCGTCAGGCGTGGGAGGAAGGGATCCCCCCGTGCAGGGCCAACAGAAGAGGACAGCAGGGAACGGGGAACAAGCCAGCGGGCTCTTGGCCCTAATACGCACTTTGCATTGATATTGGTGTTACCAAGGTAGGTCTGGCGGTGGATGAATGGATTGGTGAGGTTACACAGAAGCCAGGGTACGAAAAGAGAAGGGGAGGGGGGGGGGGAAAGGATGGGGGCCGCCGGGAGATGAGAGAGATGAGCGAGAGAGATTTCGGGGTGTGAGTGGATGTTGAGTGAGGCGAGGAAATTTGGCCGGCGCGGCGGGAGCTGGGCTGAGTGGGGTCTCTTTTCTCTTCTTGTTTTGTTTTTTTGCTTGCTTTGTCCCAGAGCGTGGTGAGATGACGACGCGCCTCGATAGCTGGGGGGGGAGGAGGCATGTCCCGGGGACCCGACTCGCAGGGCGTTGGCGGCGCTGGCGCTGGCGTTGGAGGTGAGCAGTGAGCAGTGGGATTTCGGTCATTTGTGAATGGTGGAGGTTTTGATTTTCCGTTTAGAGGGTTCGCATCCGAATGGATGGACCGTCCCATTCCCATGTGGCTTCACCAATTAGTGCACACGGGCACTAAACGCACAGCGACGGTACCTACATTAGTGCACCAGGCGCATTGGGAGCTAAGGGGTCCCGGGTGCGGGAAGCCTGGTGCTGTGGCGTTGCGGGGGGCGCCGTGAAGGGGGAACGGAGGCATGTGAAGCTGCATTACTCGCCAGCGATCTATACAAATGTCATGTACACATGTGTTTGTTGCTGGCCGTGTCTTATTTTTGACATCTGCAATCTAGAAGCATCCCAGGGTAGGCGAGAAGCTATTTTTGATCTGGTTTATGCACCTCCTCCCCACCTCTTCCGTCGTATGTAGTAATGAATTGGCTGCGGCACTTCGTAGAAAAGCCGCCCCTCTCGAACATGGAGAAGAAGAAGAAGAAGAAGAAGAAAAAGAAGGAGAAGAAGGCGGCGGAGGTGGAGGCGGAGGCGGATATTCAATACCCGGCGGCGGCCATCGCAGTGAGACAAGGGGCGCTGAGGAAAGCGAGAGAAGAATCGAGAAGCCTGCTCCCCATTCGCCACGGGTCGCGATGAAAATTGTCTCCAGAATAAAAAAGTACCATACTTGCTGCACGACGGCCTAACAGGTGCTCTCAACCAAGTGGTATCCATAATGTAGAGGGGAAAATTGCTACCAGGAGAGGGAGAAAATAGGGGTGGTCCCCCCTCCCCTTCCCCTTGTTCGACAAAGAACCATGGATACCACCCACCCACATGGGAAGCGTCCCAACTGTCTCGCAACCCGCCGTAGCTAAGTCCCCTGCTCCAGCATGGGATTGGGGATGTCATCCCAGTGCTGCCACCCATCAGGCCATTAGCGAGCCAGTCTCGACTCGCGCAGTCAGATCTTTAAGCCGGGCCGTCCAGATGGCAGGCGGCGCATACTTGGGGATATTGGTGGTAACATTTTTGTTGATCGTTGAGCAACAAGCTCCCGCGGTTCGACGAAGGGGGTGTGGGCGGAGCGGCCTTTTTTTTTGTTGCCTAGATGCACGCGGACGATCCCATGGATGTGTAGAGATGTCATCGCAACCTTGTCACGCTGCTTTGGCTTCACCTGTCCTTTGGGCGGTCGAGTGACACCATGTCGCATGCCACCATCCTGCAGAGTAGCACCGCGATGGACGTGCGCATCGGCCATCGTACATGCGTCGTCTATCGCACGTACAGGACTGGCCAATTGTCCGATAGGGGTTGTTTCTTCTTCTCCTGCCTGAAACCGAAATACTACCTAGGAGGATATAGAGAGAGAGAGAGAGAGAGATAGTCAGAACGAAAAAAAATACAGCTAGAGGCCGCCGCGTCGTGTCGTCTTGCCCAAGTTAATTTGTGCGTGTGACCCATATCATGTCGTCCCGGTATCCGTACTTGATCCATCCGCATTACCACTCTGGAGTGTTTTCCCGTCCCGTCGGTCTGCATTAGAGACAAGAATCAAACCGGGTCCCGGGACTCTGCCCCGACGACGATCCAGGAACCTACCGCCGCAGTCCCCGACAGGCCCGCGACAGGTCCCAGCGGCTCACCCCAGGCACTCACCGACGCCGCCATGAGGCTCGCCACAGCGCGCTACACCTCACTGTGCAGGCGCTAGGCTGTCAAGGATACCCGCCGGTCTGGCTCACTTGGTCACTGCCTGTCCCGCTGGAGCCCAAAGAGAGGAGAGAAAAAAAAAAAGCCCCAGCCACGCAGCCAGGTAAGATAGCTGTGTCTGGGAAGCTAACGCCAAGTAGCTACAGTTGGTTAGCTTCTAGACCTTTTGACAGCCCGGCCCTGGGGAGCCTCTTCCTCCGCACGGGCAGCTATTTTTTTTTCTGGGTCGCTCACTACGGCGCGCCCCCAAAAAAAAGTTGATTCCAATTTTTGGGAAAAGACCGCCGCCGTCTGGAAAGAGGACCCGGAAACTAGCTAATTATTCACACGCCCCCCAGATCCCTGACGTTGACCATTCGCTGTCTAATTTTTCTACTTTTCTTTTCTTCTTTCACTCATCCTCCCGAGAGAGCACGTTCGTTATTGACTCGGGCGCTGTCTTGTAGCGTGCGACTGGTTTGGCAGGAAGAGTGAGGTTGCATCCTCCGTCTTCCGTATCATCGTCGTCGCTTTGACTTTCTGCATTGACGGCACCATCGAGAAAGGGGAAAAAGAAGCATCCCCCCGGGCTGTCCTGTCATCCTCCCGCTCGCTTCGATCGACGTCGCTTCGGCAGTCCCCACCACAACCAGCACCACCAGCACCACCACCATCCGCGCAGCCAGGCAGGGGGGGCAAGCTTGGCCTCGATGTCCAACAACGCCGACGTAGAGCGCACCCCGTCCCCCATCTCCATCACCCTGCCACAGTGTTAGCTGGCTAGCTGGCTGCCCGCATGCTTCTGCTTCTGCCTCTGCCTCTGGCTCCCGCTGTTCGTTCGTTGGCCCTCCTGTAGCTCGCTGCTTATTCTTACCCTCTTTCCCCTTCTCGCTCTGTTCTCTCACGCCCACTCACACAAACGCGGCGGCCCGCCTTTCGCCCACGCCACAACTTACCCGTCATCCCATCCTTGCGCCGCCAAACACATCGCATCGTCCACACTCTCTGTAGCCTTCTTTCTTCCCCCCCCAGGGCCCTGCTCATCGGCCCTGGTTCGAGAGCCCGTCACCTCCCCGTTTTCCCTCTTTCACCCCCTGCTAAACGCCCTGGCGACTCCCCTCCTTCCTTGTCCAGCACAAGGTCTTGCTCCGTGGTCGTGGCCCAGGGTCGCGTCCCCTGGTCGCCTCTCGTCTTCCTGACCTTCACCTCGTGTCTCCATAAAAATTTCTAATTAAAAACAGAATGGCTGAAGACGACCACACCCAGAGTCACGGCAACTCTGCCGGCATACCTCCAGCTCCTGACTCTACTACTTCTTCGTCAGTTGCTGCAGCTGCTATAGCTCCTCTCCCTCTACTTCCAGCTGTTTCTGCCGCGCCTGTTGAACCATCTCTTCCCTCCGTCACGCCTTCGACCGACCCAACATCCGCCAACGCCGACGTCGACACCCGCGCTGCTGCTCCCTCAATCGCCACATCGAGCTCTTCTGCTACCGCTGCTGCTGCTGGAGGTGTCTCTCCTCCTCCCCATCTTCCTCCCATATCCACAGTTGCTCCCAGCTCTGCGGCTCCGGCTGTTTCCACCACAAGCACAACCACCACCACAACAACAACAACAACAACTGCCGCTCCCCTTCATACCCACCACGCAGCTCCTCAACAGAACGGCGACCCCAGGGCCTCGGAGCCCGAGTCAAAGCAGGCTTCTGATAGCAACATGTCGAACCATCACCCGGGTGCTCCCCATAGCCTTCCAGTGAGCTATCCGGGTCCGTCGAACCCGTACCCCCCGACTATTGGTGTCTCTGCCGCCCACTATGCTTCATATCCCGCTGTGACGACCCAGTCTGAGAGCTATCGACCGAGCCCTCTTGTAGCGAGCAATATGATGTCTTTACCCAGCATGCGAACCATAGACTCGATTCCACAACAGCCTGGACCACCAGTAGCTCACCCAGCTCTGTCAATGAGCATGCCCATGGCTCCCATCCCAGCGGGAGTGCCCTACTACGGGCACCAAGCCATGCCCATGGCTCCTGGATACGGCATCCCCGCAGATCCCATGGCTCGCTATGCTCTACCGCATGACCCTCGTCTCCTAGGGCACAGAGGTCCTAAGAAGGTATGTCTACACCGCGGGAAAGCGTTGAGGGCTTTGTGTGTCTATTTGGGGAGGTTTGTGCTAATGCCGTTTCCTTTTTACAGGAAATCAAGCGTAGGACCAAGACGGGTTGCTTGACTTGCCGAAAGCGCAGAATCAAGGTAAGCGATTTTTTTGCACTCTTAATCTCTCGAAGATTGCCATTTCCTGTGAGGGGGCGTGAAGCTTGGAAGGCTTTGCGGGTGGACGGCGAGGCAGCGGTGGCCGAGCCGAATCTGGGGTTCAGAATAAGGGTCAATTCGCCTGCAGGTCGTTTCGTGGTTCTCTGGCTCGTCTGCTTGCGTGTTCATGAAGCCGACGAGTCGCACATCCATGTAGCGCCGGCTCCTACTCCTCTCTCCCACGTAATGCACCATCAAAGAAACAGCCCTATCAAGTCTTTTGCGGGCCGCCTAAAACTCGTTCTTGGCCGTTTCACATGCTGTGCGACAAACGTGTTAGCTGTGCATGCTGCGGCCTCAGATTTTGTCCTTTTGTTCCCTCCCCGTCCCTCACTCTCACGTTCAAATTTCCCCTCCCTTTGGTGTGGAGGTGTCTCTCTTTGTTTTCTGCAACAAGCTTCTAACGGTTTTATTCTGCCAGTGCGACGAGACACACCCGACTTGCAACAACTGCAAAAAGTCAAAGCGCGAGTGTTTGGGCTACGATCCAATCTTCAGACAGCAGGCAGGCAACCAATCCGGCTCCAGCATGCAGCCGGCATCGTCGAGCCAGCCATCGACTCCATCCATTCCGAGCTCTGTGCCATTGACTGTGCCGTCCTCAGTCCCCGCGAACCCGGCCCTCACCGCCCGCGCGACCAACTCGTACGGCAGCCAGCCGTCGATGCTACCAAGCTCATACGCGCCAGCCCACGTCCCCACCTCAAGCCCCAACCCTTCACTGTCTCCCATCAGCTACGACCATCACCCCATCAAGCCGGAATCTGCCTACGAGTACACTGCTGCTGCCATTGACCCCGCCCTGCAGACTTTCCACTCTTCTGTATCCACGCCCGCGTCAGCCAGCGACACTTCCAGACTGCTTGACCACAAGCCTCTTGTCGACAGTTCTCTTCATCATCTCAGAGGTGGCGCCCCCTTCGCTTGATTTCCCCATCGTTTCGTCCTTCGCTGCTGTCAGAACATCTGCTCACACGCATGTCTTCTACAGCCAACAAAATGAAGATTGACGAAATTATCGACCTGCTGGGCCCAGCTCCCCCAGCTCGGCAGATCGCACACACGGAGGAGATGTTGAATGAGATCACCAAGGTCTACCACGAGATGTACGCACCTGGACTGAGTTCCTTTTTTGAAACGAACTGGTATTATTTTGCGGAGAATGGGAAGATGAGCTTTCCAAAAGACGACAGACTGTTTGACCTGATGGCCAACTTTCTCAAAATTCTGGAGTCGGTCACGGCCAACGATCACGCCCAGATGGCTTCTTCTGGTATTCTTGAGACGAGGATTGTATGGGAGCTAGCTCGCGTTTCCTTCCAGACCCCGGACTTACCCGTCACCGGCGGTGAAGTGCTTCCCCGTGACGGGGATCCTCAAGAGACAAAGAACCGCGTGCGAGTTATCGAATGCTTGCTGTGTGGGGATTACCTTGCCACAAACCCCCTCTCGCTTCCTGTCCAAGATCCCGATCCTCACCGCACCCGTCAATTCGAGTTTTGGTATCATCTTGCCGAGTTTCTCCGATCGCAGGATGCTCCTAATTCACCCGCAGCAACCAAGGCGAGGGAGGACTCTTTGAGCCGAATGAGACAAGTATTGGATGGGCGTGAGAATCGAGATGTTCTTTACTCAATTGCGGTCGTACGCCAATTGGCACCGAACTTTGAACCTGGCTATGGTGCTGCGCTGCCACAGCACTTTGATGAGAGTGATCCGAAAAACCGGCTTGCTGTTGCAACCAAGTTCATTCTTTCCGAGGCCCAAGTTACAGGGGGTACAACCAATGTCGTTCGGCGTTTCAGCGATATCGCATGCAGGGCGTTCGTTAACCCAGGCGTCAATATCACCCAGCAGGCTTGAGCAGGTGTTGACTTTGCTTCCTCTTTAATGCCACTTCATTTACACTCGCTCGAGTGTCTCACCGACACACACTTTCCTATGTCATACATATCTTTGGTAATTTCCATAATCGCTTGAGAGCAATTTCATAGCGATCAAGCGTTTGGTAAATTTTGTTCTTGCTGCATAGTTTGGGAGGCATGGCGAGGTTCATACAAAAGTTTTCCTTGAATTTTCTTTGCTTTTTCTGCCGGCGTTAATCCTGTCCCATAGGGACTTTGGGAGGCATTTTTGCATTCACTTTTTATTTTATTTTGCTTTGCTTTGTTTTCTTGTATTAGTCACATATATGCATACCGCCGACGCACGTGTAGTCGCGGCGATACCGTTTTAATGGCCATGGTTGGCCGAAGTATACCACTTCCTCTAATGCTCCTGCTACTAGGCGGATGGAGAGATAAAAGGGTCGGATATTCAGGATGACAGTCTAGGATGGAAGAAACGAGTTGCAACATACTCTGGAACGGGCTCTTTGGGTTCTTGTAGGAAGATTTAGAAACCGTGTGGTGGCCTTCCTCTTGTACGATATCACGGCCCTTCCCACTGATGGGAGATGTAAGATGTTGAGAATAGATAAAAAAAAAGGCTGTGACTATGTTAATTTGGTATTTTATTTCGCCTCGCGTTGCACTCCCTTTGTTCACTTGTGACCTAGAATCCCCAACTTGCGTTTAGTAACTATCCCATCATGGTCAACATGTTTAGATTACACCCATGCTCCGCTTTGTATGATGAGTTTGATTTACATAGTCTGAGTTATCATCTCATGTGGACGGAGGCGCTACGAGTGACTCTAGACTTATGACGCTGAATCATAGCACCAGTTTGAGTCTTTCGATGCCACCGCCTCATCCCGCTTTTGCCACCAGCTCGTAGTCACTTCTCAACAGACCCCAAACAATCTCATCTAATACAATTCCGTTTTTCTCAGCAGAACCCCTCTTTATCCCTTCTTGAATAAAGCCAGCTTTCTTGAGCACGTTTTGGCTGGCCGTGTTTGTCGAAAGCGTCATGGATTCCAGCCGGTTCAGTTGAGGCCATGTCTCAAACAACCACTGCACAAAGGCGCGAGCCGCCTCGGTCATGTACCCCTTGCCCCACTCAGGAACCGTTAGCCAGTATCCCATCTCCCACGTTCTGTAGTTTATATCATTCTGCGGCATGACGCCCATGCCGCCGATGAGACGGGCCGTATCCGAAGGGTTGGCCGGAGTGTTGGGCTTGAGAAAGATGCCGTTGTGCTGAGGGTAGCCGGTCCCATCTGGCTTGCAAGCTATCTCCAGGTATCGCTCTGCATCGGCGAGCTCATACGGGTGCGGGAAGCGGTTGCGCATGCAGGCAGCTATGGATGCGTAGTTTCCAGCCGGTCCCATGGCTGGCGCATCGGTGTGGAGGTAGCGCCGAATGATTAATCTTTCGGTTTCTAGGAGAACAGTTCCTAGCTCCTCGCTGACCGGGTAAACAGACTCAAGAATCTCGCTGGCACCCATGTTGAGGCAATTGCTATGCGAGCCGTACGCTGTGGCAACGAGGTGAGCGGAGTGAGTAAATGAGTAGTTCAACTCTGGGTTGAATGAAATTGGTAACAAGTTTGGATTCGGAGTTGGGAAGCAGGGTATAAATATATCGTGAAATTCACGCCTGACTCACACTGGCAGCGGGACCGTTGACTTGGCGAAATCCTTCAGCCGCATTGTCAACGTATTCGGCCAAGAGTTGGCCGCGGGGTTGATGGCTGATGCTTGTATTGGAAGGAGGTGCGATGTTGAGTCACACAAACATCAGAGGGCAGCCACACACCAAATAAGTAAACCTCAAGTGTATTATTTATGACTGTTGAAAAGTCACAAGACGATAATCGCTTTTACTGCGGAGATGATGATCGATGAATACCTATCGTGCATTGTAATACCAAAGGCGTGCTTCAACTAATACGGTAAAAATGTGGGGAAACCACAAGTTGCCAACTTATACCCGACCTTCTGGGACTTGCAAGGAAATGATGTGGGCTTCGAATAGCCAGTACATTGTGTAGTTGCTGCTTTGTTTCGCACATGTGACAATTGGTTTGTAATGGAGGATTCCGTTGACGTTGTACCTTCGACCATAGTTACCATGTTATACTTTGGGCTAGAGAGGGGGAGTTGAGCCAAGTGTGGCCCAAGCACTGGGGCAATATCGGTACATGGACCGATGATAGAGCGACGTCGAAAAGGTAAGGAAACTGACAGAAAAATGTATCGAGCACTATTTGATGAACTTTGAACCTGTTTAAAGATCTCAATTGACACCAAAAATCGCTTATCTACGCACAATTGTTCCACCACTGGCGCCTTTCTTGAACCATGGAGTTGTACAGGCTGTTTTTGAGTGAGTGTGTCCAAAATCAAATGGCCATAGGATGATTGGCTGGGCCCCCGCAACAACAATAGTCCGAACCCACCAGGCGAGAGCAAAGCTCCAGGATTCACATCGGACCGCGGGAGATGACGGGCACAACCACGACGGCGAATTCGATTTCCCCTCCATCAAACAGCCATTGACCTCGAGCCAGAGGCCCTCCTGGGAGACTCTCTTCATCTCGTGTCGCTTCCCGGCCTCGGCCCCCTCTCCGCTCCTCCACAATGGCCGCCCTCCACAGGCTCGCCAGCCAGGGTGCCAAGCGCCTGTGTCTGCGACCCGCGACCTTCGCCGCTCGTCCGTTCTCGACGACGAGCTTTCGACGATATGCCACTCCCGAGCCCGTGGGCACCCGTCTCGTCCCCGTCAGCGACGACTTTTCCACCCCAACCGACATCTACGGCCTCTCCGAGCCGGCCAAGGGCGGCGCCAGAAAGTCGCGCGAGAACTCGGTCGAGGACCGCAAGATCCGACACTACACCGTCAACTTTGGTCCCCAGCATCCCGCTGCCCACGGTGTGTTGCGTCTGATTCTCGAGCTGAGCGGCGAGGAAATCGTCCGAGCCGATCCCCACGTCGGTCTGCTTCACCGAGGAACCGAGAAGTTGATCGAGTACAAGACCTACATCCAGGCTCTGCCCTACTTTGACCGACTCGACTACGTCTCCATGATGACCAACGAGCAGTGCTTCGCCCTCGCTGTCGAGAAGCTCCTCAATGTTGAGATTCCCGAGCGTGCCAAGTTCATCCGAACAATGTTTGGCGAAATCACCCGTATCCTCAACCACCTGATGTCTGTCCTGTCCCACGCCATGGATGTTGGTGCTTTGACTCCTTTCCTGTGGGGTTTCGAGGAGCGAGAGAAGCTCATGGTACGTCTCTAGAGCTACAAAAACTGCTCGTTTTTACAAGTTTCAAAGCTGACCGTGACAACCCCCCCTCCCAAACAGGAATTCTACGAGCGTGTATCTGGTGCCCGTCTCCACACTGCCTACGTTCGTCCCGGTGGTGTCCACCAGGACATCCCCGTTGGTCTCCTCGATGATATCTACATGTGGGCCACTCAGTTCGGCGATCGTATCGATGAGACCGAAGAGATGTTAACTGACAACCGTATCTGGATCGAGCGATTGAGGGGTGTCGGTGTCGTCCCTGCTTCCGAGGCCCTCAACCTGTCGTTCACCGGTGTCATGCTCCGAGGTTCCGGTGTGCCGTGGGATATCCGCAAGAGCCAGCCTTATGACGCCTACGACCAGGTCGACTTTGACGTTCCCGTCGGTACCAACGGTGACTGCTACGACCGATACCTCTGCCGAATGGAGGAATTCCGACAGTCTCTCCGCATTATCCACCAGTGCCTGAACAAGATGCCTGGCGGCCCCGTCCGCGTCGAGGACTACAAGATCACCCCTCCTCCCCGTGCCGCCATGAAGGAGAACATGGAGGCCCTTATCCACCACTTCCTGCTCTACACCAAGGGTTACGCCGTTCCTCCCGGCGAGACCTACTCCGCCATTGAGGCCCCCAAGGGCGAGATGGGTGTCTACGTCGTTTCTGACGGTAGCGAGCGACCATACCGATGCCACATCCGTGCCCCTGGTTTCGCCCACCTGGGTGGTTTCGACCACGTTTCCAAGGGTCACTTGCTGGCTGATGCTGTCGCAGTTATTGGTACTATGGATCTGGTGTTTGGTAAGTTGACCCCTCGTACACCTTTTTATATCATGCAGTAAACGAAATATTAACAAATCATCCAGGTGAGGTCGATCGATAAAGAGTTGCAGAAAAGAAACAAGTTTAGATTGGGTTTCCTTTGTTTGTAATCATAGCTGACTAGGGGGACCACGGTAAATACTCCCGCAAATGTCGTGTGCTCAAGCGAGAGGCTATGCAGAGGTGTGACGTACGTGCGTGTGCTGTGAAGTAGCAATGAAAAATATTCTCCCAATGTTCTCTCTTTTCTTTTTTTCTTTTTTTTTGGGCCATCCGATACTTCAGTGATTTAATTACATGATTTTGTTACACAGAGTAGAAGTACACGGTTTGTTCTACAGCAGCTTGGCGCCGTTTCCGGAAGCCTGCTCCATCAAGAAGTTCTTCAATGGTCCCAGGGCGTTGACTGCCCTGAGCCCAATCGACCGCAGAGGGACCAGAGGTCCGCTCTCAACGCCGTAGAGCCTGTGGAGCTTGTCACAGACTCCAAGGATGATGTGGTTGGCGGCATACCTCTCGCCAAAGTAGGGCTCCAGCGCCAGAGTGGTGCCCAGGTCCTGGCCGTGGGAGACGGCATACTCGATGGTTTTGGCGAGGCTCTGGACGTCGCCCTGGCCTTGATTCAGGCCTTGGCCAGCAAGGGGGTGAATAGTGTGGGCAGCATCGCCGACGAGAGCAACTCGCTCGCCGATGTATGTATCGGCATGGCGAAGCTTGAGAGGGAACGATGCTACAGTGCCCTCCTGGACACCAACAACCTGTTGGGGAACCGCCTCGGACTTGATCGGGGTGTGCTGGACCCTCCACGAGAGTTCTTCGTCTTGGCGATCGGGGATGGTGTGCATGTAGCTGAGATCAACCGGGCTCAGTCGGAACGCAGCATTAACCATTGCAATAAAGTCCTTGGGCGAGAGGCTCTTCAGAAGAGCTGCCTTCTCAGGCGTGGTAGACCAGACCAAGGAGGCGTAGTTTCCGGGCAATGGCAGCATGGCGACAGGGCCGGTAGGCAAGAAGCGCTGGTAGGCAATCTTGTTGTAGTCGCCTCCCCATCCAGATCCCTCAAGCTGGAGAGTCGCCACAACTCCGTGTCGTTCGTAATCGAAGCCGCGGGTTTCAATGTCGGCAAATGTTCGCACAGGGCTGTTGGCTCCGTCTGCGCCGACCAGCAGCCGTGCTGCCAGCGTCTTGCCTCCAGTCAATTGAACAATTGGCCACTGGCTAAGATCCAGCTCCTCAGTCTCTTTGCCCAGGTCGATGTTCTCCACCTTGCTCTTGTCGAAAATGTCCACGCCGCCCAGCTCCTCGAGCCTCTTCATGAGGCCATAGGTGAGGTTCAGATTCTCAATCATGTAGGCGATGGTCTTGCCCGCACCAGCCTGACCCGGCTGCCAATCGAACTCGATGCGCGCATCCGTCACGCCGTCCCACACCTGCATTTCATGATAGTCCTGGATACGCTCCCGCTTCATGTGTTGCCATGCTCCAATTTTGTCGAGAAACTGGGCCGATGCTGGGGTGAGGGAGCTGCAGCGGTTGGAGAATTGTGTGAGGGGAAGCGCAAACGACGAGACCTTGGAGAGGTCCTGGGCTTCGACAAGGGCGACTCGTAGACCGGAAGTGACGGGGTTGGCTCCTGTGACGGGGTTAGATTTGCCTGGAAGAATGCGCAAGGGACATTCCTACGGAGAGCGGTCAGCAAGCTCAAACCAGCCGGGCCTCCTCCAACGCAGACTACATCATAAATGTTGTCCTGGGTGGTGGAATATGTCCGGCGCAATTGAGTTTGACATTGGCGGACACAGCTCCGACAGACAAAGCCGGGCTTCCCCAGAAGAGACCGTCTCGATAGCATTGTCAATCACGAGCCCGAATTGAGTCTCGGGTGCTAGCGAATGTTGTATTGAAGAATTGAGGTCGCCAACACCAAAGGGCGGGCGCACGACGTGGGACGATGGCCAAAGTTCCCGTCAATTGCAGTGGTTCGATGACTCCCCACTATCTTGTGAATACCAGATGAAGTAGGTGTGGCGTATAAGGTGTGGCTTGTGATCCAGTGGCGGTGCGCTTGCATAAAGCCGCCTGGTCAAGTGACAGGGAATGCGCAACTAAATTTCGCCGTTGCCACAGACAACGGCACTAAAAATCTATTGCGTCAAGGGTCTTTCATCAACACCTGTCAACAGCCAAGCGGTCGCATACCAAGAGGCCATCACCCCACCACATTTTCTCTGTTGCACATTCATCTTTTTTTTGTGCGTGCGTCGGTACTTGTTTGGCGCTATTCAGAGCTATCACTATTTTGTTACCACCAGGTTGTGAACTGGTCTGGCGGTGCAAGTGTTCTGCTTGATCCAAGCGAGCTTACACCCACTCGTGAGGCCCTGATCCCACCTTCACGCTCATCCAAATAAAAAAAAACATCCAAACATTGTCTTAGTTTGGTTCAACCACCACCACGATGGCGGACACCGAGGACTACCTCAAAGAGGGCTTTGACCCGCGCAACGTGACCATGCCACGCCTGCGATCCATTCTCGTCACTCACAATGTCGAGTACCCCGCGACAGCAAAGAAGGGCCAGTTGATCGAGCTGGTCACCGAGCACGTTCTATCACAGGCCTCCAGGCTGCGCGCCGAGAGGGCCAGAGCCAAGCGATCCAGCATGGGAATCGTCAATGCCGGTAGCGCCGAAGATCTCCCTAACTGGGACGAGCTTCCCCCGCCTTCAGCATCATCTAAACGATCCAGGTCCCCACGCAAGTCATCTAGCCGCATCAAGGTTGAGGATGATGACATGGGAACACCAGCACCCAGGAGCACCTCGAAGCGAAGCTCCCGCTCCGTGAGCCGCGCTCTATCACATGCCGATGAAGAGGAGATGGCGACCCCCGTGGCCAGAAGCACCTCCAAGCGAGCCTCGCGCTCCGTAAGCAGAGCCCTCTCTCAAGCTGATGAGTATGGCATGGAGCATTACGAGGCTCCCCAGTCGATGCGTCGTAGCCGAAGCCACAGAACCATGACACCTCAAGTCAAGGCAGAGCCTCGGGAGGAGCATTTCCCCGCTCATACAGATGAGGAGAGTGTCTTCACCGATGACAACCCTTTCCAGAGCGGCAATACTCCTCCACAGACCAAGACACCGACCAACCGCCGACGAACACACAGTATCAAGAGTGCCAGGTCTTCCTCCAAACTCCGAGCTGATGACTACAATGAGGATTTCGACACCCCCAAGTACCGTGCTCGAACGCCGGAATTGCGGGCTCAAACACCTGAGCTGCGTGCTCGAACACCTGAACTACGTGCCAGAACACCCGAGTCAAAGATTTACACGCCGGAATACCATCACGAAACACCAGGAATGCAACTGGAACTGGAACTGGAACCGACCGAGGAGTTTACTCCGAATGAACAATTGGAGCTGGAAGATGCTGCGCGAAGAGGCGAAGCGTTCGTCGAGCCCTATAAGCCTGCCCGCCAGCCTGCTCGCAAGAGTGGCTTCAAGGCTCCTTTCCTTGTCCTCTTCCTAGCCATTATTGGTGCGTATGCCGCTTGGTACAGACAGGAGAAGATGGCTGTTGGTTACTGTGGACTCGGGCGACAAGCCAAGAAACTCATCCCACCAGAGGTTCCAATTCCCGAGTTTCTCGAGCCCACTCTTGAGCCATTCATTGAGCCCCAGTGCGAGCCATGCCCCGCTCATGCATACTGCTATGAGGATTTCAGTGTGCGATGCGAGCCAGATTTCGTTCTCAAGCCTCACCCTCTGTCCCTTGGCGGGCTGGTCCCTCTTCCCCCTACCTGTGAACCTGATGGTGAGAAGGCACGCCGCGTCCAGGCTGTCGCCGACAAGGCCATTGAAGAGCTCAGGGATCGTCGTGCCAAGTACGAATGCGGCGAGCTGGTCACTGAGGATGGTCAGGAGGCTTCTCCAGCAATTCCCGAAGATGAGCTCAAGCAGAGCGTCAGCAAGAAGCGGTCCAAGAGGCTCAACAGTGAGGAGTTTGACGAGCTCTGGGCTGCTGCCCTTGGCGAAGTCACTGCTAGAGAGGAAGTCGAGGTCGCCGTGGCTCAGACGACACCGTAAGTTAAACCATCCCCAACTTTGATATCGCTACACAAGACACCGATCCATCATTGCTTCAACCGTTTCTGACCAAATCGACTAACCAGATACGTCGACCCTACAGACCGCCCGATTCCCCAGCCGTTCCAAGCCGAGAGCTATCGTCAACGTCTCTCGCTCGCCTTCCGCTCACCTGCGCGCTCAAGCGCTCCCTCCGACTCAGCTTGGCGAGATATCGACTCACAATTGGACTTCTAGTTACATCCATTGTCGCAGTCTTCTACATGCGCGCGCGATACCGCAAGCATGTGGCTACCTCGGCCCAGATCCCGGCTTTGGTTGATCTTGTTCTTGGACGGTTGGCTAACCAAAAGGAGCTGGGTGAAGAGGATATTGATGATCCATGGTTGTTCTTGCCAAACTTGCGAGACGATGTGCTGCGATCTGTTCACTCGTTGTCGGAGCGAGAGCGGATCTGGCAGAGAGTCCGGGCTGTGGTTGAACAGAACAGCAACGTCCGCACCAGCCAGCGTGAGGGCCGCAGTGGCGAGGTTGGTCGCGCTTGGGAGTGGATCGGCCCTGTTGCTGGTGAAGGTGCTAGGAGACGGCGTAGTGGGAGAGTCTCACTTGGTCCCGAGGTGAATGCCGAGACACCGGAGCCTACGCCGGAAGCGAAGAAGTGGGAACAAAGGAGGCCAATTTTCTAAGGCCCGTGGCGATTTTTAATACTTATTATAGCCGTTGAGCATATCAACGGTTCACTCTATTTTCTTTGTATGTACTTTGTCCTTTTGATACCGTCGTAGCGGTGGTCTTGGACCTTTGATGATTCTAGCCACGGAGCGACGGCATTTCGGTTTGGCGTTGGGGGTTTTTTGCTGTCTTGGCTGCATGGCTATTACGTTCAGATACATTTGGATGGTCGTACCATCGTTTTCGACTCGTTAATCGATCAAATATGTGATACGTTTTCAACTTGATGTTTGCCACATGGCTTTGTAGCGCACAACGGGAAATGTTGTACGCACTTGCACATTTCTAAGAACCCGCAAAAAAGTGCTCGAATTCGGTTCAATGGCAATCAATGAATGTCAGCTTTTTTATTATGGTGAGCTCTGTGATCAACTTCGCATGTCGTTCTGGAGACACCGGCGATATCGGAGATCCCGGTCTTTCCCGATAGGCATTAAATTGTTCCGAGCGCCCAAAAACACAACATCACGGTGGATCTCAATTCAAATAGCCTCGCAGCGGCAAAAAGAACTCTCGCGCAATGTAGAAATCCGTCATTGCGGAAAAACTAGGGTCTTGATTGATTCGGCTAATGCACAGGTGTTGTTATGACACAGGGTGGGTACAAAGGGAAACCGTGGAATCTGGTCGTATCGAGACTCTAGCGGCGGGAGGTAATTTATTTGGCCTTGGCGGCGACAATCTCTGTAAAAAGCAATTGGTTAGCAATTGGCGCTGCGAAAAACGTATCCAAAGCGTGCGCAACATACTCTCAACATCAGCCACGCTCTGCTGGAGGATCTGCTGGAGAACCTTGGGGTTCTCGAGCTCCTTCTGAACCTTGGCGATGATAGACTGGGCAAGCTCCTTCTGCTGGCGCTGCTTGACCTGGCCCTCGTATCGAACCCAGGAGTCGAGAACGCTCTTGGCTTCGGCGGCGATAGCAGTCTGCTGCTCGAGCTCGAAAGCCTTGGCCTCAAGCTGGGCGGTTTCCTTCGGAAAAACATTTCCGTCAGCATCATCCCACACAAGTCCAATTCCGTGCCCTATTTACCTTGGAGACCTCGAACAGGTTCTTGGTGACCTCGACAACGCTACCCATCTGCTTGACATCTTCAATGCGGCCCTTGACGGCCTCGGTGTGGTCGGCACGGGCGCTGTTAAGGATGTTCTTGATCTTGGCGTTCTGGGACTCGGCCCACTCCTTGTAAGCAGGGCCACCGTACTTGATCAAACCACCCCAGACGGAGAGCAGGCAGACGGCGATGATGGTCTCCTCGTTCATGACGTAGTACTCGTTGCTGAGACCGTAGATGCTGATGCCGGCAACGCTGCTGAGGATGGCGCTCTTGCTGAACAGGTTGTTACCGGGAATGGCATCCATCAGGCTCTGGGCCTTCTGCTTGGGCTCCTCGGTGGGCACATTGCTCGAGTGTCGAACGGCGGCAGCGGAGATGGCAGGGGCGGCTCGGCGGGCGAGGGCAGGTCGGAGGAGGGGAGCGCCTGGGAGAGAAGTTAGAGGGTCAGGGCGGCGCCAATTGACGAGATAACAGGTCTCGAGGGGGCGTGGGACGTACCGACGGCGCTTCGGGCCAAGCGGGACGCCATTGTGAGATGGTTTGTGATGGGGTATCGTGGGCTTGTCGATGCTCGGAAGCTGGGAATACAGGTTGAGGTTTTATCGCGCTAGCTCGGCAACAATCAAAGTCACGTGGCGCCGCTGCTGCAGAACAGCACAGCTAAGTGCGCCGCAGCATCGGAGGGGAGGAAAACTGGCCCGCCGGCATTTTACCGTCCAGGTCCCGTTCCCCTTTGGTTCCTTGTCCCTTGGCGCCCGCCTTGTGATTGGCCCAAAATTTCAACCGCCAATCCATACAAAGAATTTCCTGGTTTTTTTCCAACCTTGCTTTGAGCCGACTTACACTTGACGACGGTGTAGCCAAATATTTCTGGCTCAGGGATTTGAGCTGCCTGACCTCGTTCAATCTCGGTCCTTAGCTCGTCCACAGCTACCTGTCAAGCTCACACCATGCCTGCTGCGGCTTCTGGCGACCGCTCCAAGCGGAAGCGACCCTCAGCCACTGAGAAACCCACCAAGCGCCGTAGGTCATCGACCAGCAGCGATGAGTCTGAGGATCCCAACGCCAAGATCCTGCTGCTGGAGCAAGGCATCTTAGAATCCAAGAAGAACTACAACGACATCACCGTGTTGCTGAGCACCGTCGATGGGTTCAGCAGTGGCAAGCCAGACGGCATGTTGGCCGCTGTCGCCCTGTGTCGTATCTTCGTGCGATTGCTTGCGCAGGGCGCCCTGTTTCCAAAGAAGGCACTTTCTGAAAAGGACGAAGTGGTTGTTCGTTGGCTGAGGGAGCAGTTTAGCGAATTCAAAAACAAGCTCTTCGCGATTCTCCAAGACGAAGACCTAGGCACCACTGCTTTGACTCTGTGCATGAGGGTTCTCAAGGCTGAAGGAGAGGCTTTCAGTGACAAGGAAGATTACAATTTCCCAAGAGCCTTTTTCCGAGACATTCTATCAAACATCTTCAAGGCCGATAACGAAGACGTGGTGACTGCTTTTGTTGAAGAGTATGCAGAGCAATACGATGACATTCGATATTACACTTTCAACACCGTCAAGTAAGCATCATCTCGCCATACCTTGCTAAGATTTTTATCAACTAACTCTCCTCCAGGTATATTGTCGAGAATCTTTCTGGGAAAAAAACACCCCGTGGATTATTCGAGCGCATCTTTTCTCTTCTTTCCGCTCTTGACGGCGTGCCTGAGTCTGCTGAAGAGCTCGAGGACTTTTATGTGCCGAAGCCCAAGAAGAAGTCGCACCCTCTCCGCAACGTTAACCAGCACAAGAAGCAAGGTCAAGAGGCCTGGCTGGCGCTGATCTCACTCATTGACGGCAAGGAGCACCGGAAACAGATTCTCGATGTCATCTCAACAGTGATTGCGCCATGGTTTACCAAACCCGAGCTTCTCTCCGATTTCCTGTCCAACTCATACGATTCTGGCGGATCCATGTCTCTGCTCGCCCTCTCAGGTGTCTTTTATTTGATCCAGGAGCGCAACCTCGACTATCCATCCTTCTATCCGAAGCTCTACTCGCTGCTTGACCGCGATATTCTGCACTCCAAGTATCGATCACGGTTCTTCCGTCTTCTCGATACTTTCCTAGCCTCAACCCATCTTCCTGCTGCATTGGTGGCAAGTTTCATCAAGCGACTCTCTCGGCTGGCTCTGAGTGCGCCCCCTAGCGCCATCGTCTTTATTACCCCTTGGATCTACAATCTCTTGAAACGACACCCATCCTGCACCTTTATGGTTCACCGCGAGACCCGGGATGCTGAATTTAAGAAGCACATCAACGAGCACGGAGCTGAGGATCCATTTCTGCCTGAGGAGAAGGATCCTATGCACACTGAGGCTATTGAGAGCTGTCTTTGGGAGCTTGTTCAGCTGCAGACTCATTACCATCCTAATGTTGCTACCATTTCGAAGATCATTTCGGAGCAGTTCACTAAGCAGTCTTACAACATCGAGGATTTCCTCGATCATTCGTATGCTTCAGTAAGTAAAATGGTACAATTTTGCAGGCCTCGCGCTAATGTTAAATAGCTTCTCGATGCAGAGATTTCCAAAAATGTCAGGAAAGCCCCGGTAGTTGAGTTCCAGATCCCAAAGAAGGTATTTATGCCCAGCGAGAGTCCTGAAGAACCAGACAGTCTCGTGGTCAAGTTGTGGGATTTTGGTGGGCCTCCTCAGGAGACAGAGGTCGCGTAAAGGCGCCCTTTTGATATTTCGCAACAAAAGATATTGCGATAGAAGCAAAATTATATACCCAGGCATCGGAAACATGTCTCAATGGTCACGAGGGTACTGGGGGTCATGGGTGGACAGGTGCAATAACTTCCCCACAACCGACAAAACACGAAATGGCGTTGCTGGTTTTACACTCAGACTGTTGAAGTATAGACCGGAACAAGCGAATGTCTTGGAATTACCACTGTTGTGGAACGTAATACACCAGCGCTCATGCTGGGCGAACACGTTTTTGGTATTACCAGATCGCACATGGTAAATGGATATTTGCCGGCAAAAGTTTTTTTTTCATTGGTAGCAAAGATCAGGATTTTCTGTTTAATAGAGGCGAATGACAACATAGTTGTGTATCAGCATGATGTTTTGGGCCTTGCTCCTCTCCTGTGCTATATCCCTCGCCTCTTTTCCTACGTTGATCAGGAGCCACTGCGTACAATGAGTCGCCCCAGTAAGTCAAGATTCTTATCGATTATCGGCATACAGAGATGTAGACAGCACCAGCCTCCCGGTCATGACCTTCGACCTACTCTTCCATCTCGCTCACGTACTGTAAATTTGTTCACCACTGCTCAGTTGAGTTCATCCTATCATTTCTATCGCAGGCTACATCCTTCCGCACCATCGCCCCTCCCGAATCCCCTATTGATATCATTCTACTGGAAGTATAACATCTTCGCCAGACTTCGGAGTCCATATCAACCTAAAACGCTGTCTGCAAACTACTAGCTACATTTCAATCATTCCGTATCACCAGTATGCGACTCGTCCCCCCCTTCTTCTCAAAAAAAAGAAAAGAAAAGAAAAGAAAAAGAAAAGGGCCCTATTGCTAGGAGGCGAACCGATTTTTGTCCGATACGCCACCCCCTACACAACACATTGCCTTCCTAGCATCCCCGAACTCCAAAAAATACACTCGCCAATCACATATTTAAATATGTGTGCCCACACTACACTAACATGTGTTTCACGGTGAGACGTTAGAGAAATTATTTAGGCTAACACCAGGCGCGTCTCGTGATGAGTTGACATCTCCACGGCGCGTCATGTGGGTCGCCCTTTCTAGAGCTCAGATGTGGTACTCATACCTAGATTAGCAGTTACTGGATCATCACGGTCGTTTTCTGCGATAAGCGTCGAAGTTTTCGTTCCCCATTTGATTGGAAGTGGGGAAATATGGTAGGGAGGGCTCGAGTCTAGTTCGGCGAATGGAGAATCAATCGCCACTACCCACCGAGCTCAATAAAAGAGACATCGTTAATTAATATCATAAATTAACATATTTCGAAGCTTTGCGGCGAGATGTACCCCATTTGATATCAAAGAGGCGGCAAATCTTCACATCACGGGGTCAATTGTCACATGTCCTACGATATACGAATCGATCGAGTAGCAACTATGTATTACCTTGGCTCGAAATCCTTAGCTCTGTGACATTTCCAGCATAGGAACTAAAAATAAATCCGCGTGAATCATCCCGAACAAGCTTGAGAGTTCCCATTTTAATGGTCATACTACTCGTGCATCCATGACGCAAAAAGTAAACTCCAAGGGTATGGGAAAAGAGCAAAAGTAAATTATCCTTCGTTTCAGGAAGGCAAAAAGCAAGCTCCGATGTGGGCCTGATTCGAACAGACGCCTCCGAAGAGATATGATTTCTAGTCATACGCATTAGACCACTCTGCCACCACGCCCTATTGGCTAGATTGCTTGGCGGGATGTTGCTGGCAATGAGCCATAAGAGGATTTTGAAGGAGCCATTCCAAGAAAGCTTCTGTGGTTGGCTGGTGGAGTCATTGGTTGCATCGGAGTTCTGTCAAGGGGGGTCTGGGGGAGCGGGTACACATGGAGTTGGGACGAGTGCTAGCATGTACGTAGTCTATGTCGTCAGGAGTGTCGTGTGCCCACAGTCCTAATTTGGGAAGCCCTGGTTCCACACGGCAAAAGTAAAGACTTGGCAGTCCCAAAACAGCCCTGTTTGACGTGGGAGAAATTTATTGGAAGAGGGGACGACTTCGAAACTGGAGGTTGTGTTCCTGTGTGAGTGGCCAGGGCCCTGGCCTCTGGCTTCGCAACCTTGCCACCACAGCCAGCCTCAAAGCTCGCAGCTGCAGTGAGACACGGCACGACCAGACCCTTTAGCACGGAATCTTCAAGGGTATAGAAAAAACAAACCCGGCTCGCCGGAAGGCTAGAACGGTGCCTCCAATTCCCCCCCCCCTATACAGCAGCCCACTTGTATTGCTCATCCGCGAGAAGCACCACTGGAACTGCCTGCAGATAAGGTGCAGCAGATCGACGATCCCACATGTCCTCGGCCGTCCAAGACTCAAGCCGACCCTGTCACCGACCCCGCTGCGGGGGCTATACCGCCCTGCAAGCCGCTGTAGTTTTAGCGGCTGTCTGCCTGCATAGTGGGCCTGGCTGGCTGGCACCCAGGCCGCCAACCGCCACGCGAAGGGACCTGACATCATCACCTGCTCACGGCCCCCGACCTGCTATCTCACTAGCAATTGATTCCCGCTCCCCCTAGACGATAACTAGGTCAACCTATCATCACCACCTGACCCAGTTACGGACGCCGCTCACGAATCCACAATCGGCGTCAGGGCTGCAGCTCAACATGTCGAGCAGCCGGTTCAATCCGTTGGCCAGCCCCCCCAGGGCTTCTTCTCCTGCTGTTGCTGTTGCTGCTTCTGCATCCAATTCCAACGCGCCAACTGACCAGGCAAAGCCCAAGAAGCGAAAAGGTCATCGCGGAGGCAAGAAGAAGCGAGCACGCAGAAAAAGCTTTGCCATCCTCGACGACGACGGGCATGACGGCGCTCAGCAGCAGTCAAGGGAGACATTCTACAAAATGCCCACATCCAATATCAGCGGCACCAGCATTGACAGCGAGGTCCTGCTAGATCACAGGTGAGCTACCATCGCTGCCATTGACGCGCCGCCACCGTACTCACAACCTCGCAGAGATCACCAACCTATGCGCATCAGGCGCTCCTCAACCGCCCCGGGTCAGGGCTCGCCCTACGGACCTAGCTACGCGACCCCAGCCGGCGGTCGGCTACGAGCGATGCAGGAGGTGTCCAACGCTGACGACCTGGATGATGGCACCAGATGGGATGAATCAGCACCTCTGCTCTCAGGCATGAGGACGCGGGGGTCGCACTCGGGCCTATCTACCTACGGTGCGAGCGACGCGAGGTCGAGCCGACCCCGAAGTCGAAGGGCATCCGTCAAGTCTTCCACCACCCGGCTGGATACCGCGAACAGTGGGAAGGACCGATACGATGTGAACCATCCGCCTTCTATGCCTGGTTCTCCGACTTTCGGCGCCAGTGACCGTATCGATCTGAGCCTAGGCGATGTCATGATCCGTGACGAGCTCAGCATGCGCGACAATTCTCCGAGGCGCTCGGTTGCGGATATTTCCGACATTGGCGGTGCCCTCAGAGATAACCGACCCGATCTTAATGGAAGAGCTGCAAACCATGCTGAGCGTGATGTTTGCTTTCCTGGACCAGGTATGTCCGAAATGGGTGAGGATGAGATGCAGTCTAGGAATCAGGAGCCCCGTCGCTGGAGAACGCGCCGGCGTCGAGGTCAGTGGCCCGACCTGTCCACTCTTGAGGAATGGAGCCACATGGAAAAGGAAGGCCGAAGTGAGGAGCGCCGCGTCAAAAGGATTACGGAGCCGCAGCTCATCAATGGCCGGCTGCGGCCCGTCCGAAAGGGCTGGTTTCAGACGGATGAGGAGTCACCATACAGATTCACATACTTTAACGAGGAGTTTCAGAGCACTATCCACAGCCAGACTATTTCTGAACTCGTCCAGTCTGGAAATGGTTTCCGTGAGCTCTTTATACCAGACCCTCGCATTCTCTCATCAGATGAGGAGAGCGAGGGTGATGAAGAGCCCATGAGCATGCCCGCGAAGCCAAGTATGGACGGAGGCTCCAAAGGCTCTACCCGTAACCCATCCGTTTCTTTAGCCCCAGATAGCGTTGAGTTTCGAACTGAAGGGCTGTTCTCGCCTCCGCGTGATCCCCTTGCCCACGCCACGTCACGAAGCGATTCGGGTCGGGCCACTCCCTCGGGCCTCAAGTCCAGAGATGAGAGCCTTAAGCCCACCCAGTCATCTACTACCGAACTTAAGGAGAAGGTTATCAGATATGGCGAGCGGCCCGTCTGGTGGCTGGATGTTCTCTGCCCCACAGAGCCAGAGATGAAGGTGATTGCAAAAGCCTTTGGCATCCATCCACTTACCGCAGAGGACATCATGGTCCAGGAGGCCCGTGAGAAGGTCGAGCTGTTCCGGCACTACTATTTTGTCAATTACCGGTCCTTTGATCAAGATAGCAACGGCGAGAACTTCTTGGAGCCCGTTGACATGTACGTCGTCGTCTTCAGGGAGGGCGTCCTTAGCTTCCACTTCTCTGTGACGCCACACCCCGCCAATGTTCGTCGTCGAATTCGTCAGCTGAAGGACTATCTTATCTTATCATCAGATTGGATTTCATACGCCATCATCGATGATATCACTGATGTCTTCCAACCCCTAATCGAGAGCATTGAGGACGAGGTGGACGAGATCGATGATGCCATCCTCCGAATGCACTCGCCTTCTGAAAAGGAAGGCTCACCAAAGGGTGATGATTCGGCCTCAATCTCGGATCCCGGAAGCGACATGCTCAGGCGGGTGGGTGACTGCAGGAAGCGAGTCATGTCCCTTTATCGATTACTGGGTAACAAAGCCGACGTCATCAAGGGCTTTGCGAAGCGTTGCAATGAGCGGTGGGAGGTTGCCCCGCGGTCAGAGATTGGACTGTATCTTGGTGACATTCAAGACCACATTGTCACCATGACGTCCAATCTCAGCCACTATGAAAAGTGAGTGCCATCAATGTGCTAATACTTTTACGTTGTGTTTTGCTAACGGCCACAGGTTACTGGCTCGATCCCACGGCAATTACCTCGCCCAAATCAACATCCGCATGAATGAGCGCCAAGAACAGACGGCCGATGTCCTTGGCAAGCTTACTGTGCTGGGAACTATTGTCTTGCCAATGAACATCATCACAGGTCTGTGGGGTATGAACGTGTGGGTGCCTGGGCAGCAATACGAGGGCGACCTCACATGGTTTATCTGGATTACAGCAGGTCTGATCTTCTTCGGCCTAGCATGCTACCTGATTGCAAAGCGGGTGTACAATATTGTCTAGCCCATGACAGGCTAGTGGGAGGGTAGGGGAAGCAATACGGTGGAATTTTTGGGTACAAGCATCTTGGTTTGGCGTTTTGTGTGTCTGTGTGTCTGTGTGTGTATTAGACTGACTCCGTGCGTGCCCTCTAAGGAGGCTCGCCATCAACTAGTCTTTTTTTTTTTTGGTCCTCATATCTTCTTGTCTGGGGATGTGGCTTGGTGGGTTGTCTAGATAGGTGCGGAAAAGCAAGAGTCCATCCGCTAGAAACGAGCACTTGGCGATGATAGACAAAAATATTGTGATTACTGGCTATATCATATCGTTGTATCCCAGATTACCCGTAATGAGAGATGTTTGTGGTATTCGTGAATCGTGTTGTGCCCCACGAAGCGAATCGTTTCTGGCCCAAATTTTTCCAGAGCTATGTTCCCTTGACCAAACAGACGCACGGGGTTTTGTCGTTCAAGTTATCTTGTGACGCAATGCACCCACAGTGTCGAGTTTTCTTTTTCTGCTCTTATCTCTGTTTTTCTCTTCTTTTTCTCTCGTAGATTACTCGATATCAATTTGCCCTGGCCATTCTTGCTTGATTGGATGCCCAGCCGTACGGCGTACGAATGTAATTGTGAGGTGAGAAATGAGGCCTAGATTAAGCTGGGATAAACCCCCTAGCTACGGGTAGTATAGGGCTAAGTTACCTTTGTAACATCCCACTACTTAACAATGCTATTGCTCTGCCGAATTGCACCGGTAGATGTAGAAAATAATAAGACAGGAAAACCATGCATTGGAGGAAAGTAAATGGAACGTCTGGGCCCTAGAGCGAGCACTTGCTCCCTGCCATTGCGCTGTCTCAGTTTTATAGCACAGCAATATTCATATTCCAACAATCTTTATCAATGTTGAATTATCATCAAACCTGGAGCTAAGGGTATCTGATTCCAAGATCCATTTAATCTTCACTTCCCCCTGACCCAAACGATACCCGTGCAGCGGTACACCACAAATCCAACCGTTTCCTGCAGGAGATGTTGAGCATTTTATTTCTCGAAACGAGATCTTTTTCTTGTCGTAGAACACGCAATGATATAGCTGTTTTATCCCACAGAACGTGATCTTTCCCATGGCCTAGTCCCGTACTGAAACCACCTCACGCCATAACGCCCAAAGAATAGTAAACGATGCCAACCGCAAAAACAGAGTGTAGCAGAGAAACTGGCAGACCATTGTTCCCGTGGTGTTGCATCAAGCAAAGATGCTCTGCTGCGAATATAATTATCGTCGCTGGCCAGCAAACTGAGCTCGGAGAGCCAGGATCTGCTGCTTCTCTGCTTCAGGGAGCATGTCAATCTGAGCCTGTGGAAGCTCCATGACTGCCCTCATAAGAGCTTCTGCATCCTGTCCTCCAAGTGCAGGAGCGGGGGCTGCCGCGGGGGCGCCATATGCTTGGGGCGGCGGCGGGGCCTGATACGGCATGCTAGCTACAGGAGGTGTGTTGCTCGCCCCTGGGTACCCAGGCATCGGGGCAGAAGGGTAGCCGACGGGAGGGGCCTGGACGGGCGGAGGAGCACCTGGTTCAACAACAGACTGGATGGCTTCAGGGGAGACGAGACCCATGAGAAGAAGGGCCTGGAAGACGGCATAGGCGAGCTGAGGGGCTTGCTGGAGAAGCTCGGTGGCACGCTGGGGCTCTGATGTGGCGAGGGTTTTCATCTGAACAAGGATGTCAAGGAGCTGAGGGGGAGGGAGTGTCTCGAGGGTGCGCGAGATGGCATCGGTGCAGGTGACTCCTGGTGGGAGCTCTTTCCCAGATGGCAGAGGGGGGAGCGAGCCTGACTGCGAATTGTAGTTGGCGGCTGCGCCGTTCGAGCCATGAGCATTGTGGGCAGCCGATCCCTAAGTGCATGGTTAGTAAATGTATAAAATAAAGGCAAGTGCTCATATCCCACCTGGTTGTCATCGTCGGAACTTTTTTGGTCGTTGGAAAAGTCGACTCTCAATTTGCGGCCCATGATCTCATAATCGTTCAGGTTGCGCACAGCTGAGGACGCAGAGTCTGCAGCAGCGTGTTAGATGAGCTATGAGCTCCCAGCCAGAGAGAGAAATATCGCACCAGTGTCAGGGTAATCGGCGAAGCCAAAGCCCTTAGGACGGCCAGTCTCCGAATCATAGACAAGGCGGAAACGTTCGACTTTGCCAGCGCTGCTGAAAATATCCGTTATTTGCTCCTCGGAGAGACCTAAGATAGGCGTGTCAGGTCGGAAGAAAAACTTTGGAGTGGGCTAGATGAGGAGGGAGGTGCGAACCGTATGGGATGTTGCCGACAAAGACGACGCGGGATGGCGGCCTGGTAGACATGATGGCGGCGGATAAAAAGAATAGGGTGGCGTTGAGATTGATGCGCCCAAGGCCGGCGAAGAACAGGGACTTGAAGAGGGCAAGTGCTCGAGCCGAGAGTAGTAGGGAGCGAAGAGGCTACCCTTGTGACGCAAAGCGATTCAATGTGGCAGGCGTGACGACAAAGTCAGGTCGCGCGTTGAGGGCCTGGAGGGATGTTCGGTTTTCTTCAGCCTTGTGTGGACGAGCTGCAATGGAGCAGGCTGACGACCAGTTTGGAGGGAGCTTCCACCAACCACAGACCATGCGCGGGACCGGGGGCCCACTTTCGCAGTTGAGATACGGAAGCTGGAGATGCAGATTTTCCGGCGCCGGGGCACAAAAACGGATCGAGTCGTCGAGCTAGTGCAATTGGACAGACATGCTTACGGAGTCTGGAGCACCGAAGATGGGGTCGGAACAAGGACCCCTGGTCGTGTGGGCGCGGGCGCTGCTGCAAGACCAAAGGCTGACAGTCCCCATCAGCCGCGCTCTGTAGCAATTGAAACGTGGAAGTGCGTAAAGGTGGCCTTTCCCAAGAGTGCGATTGCGCGTTGCTTCACCACCTCATCTCTTCCGCCTTGTGAAGAGCGCCGCTTTTGTCTCATGTGTCATATGGTGACCTTATCCTCTTCTCCCCACCATTGAAATTCCTCCCTTCGCTCCTTTTCCTCTTTTTGAGACGTGCCAATTGTCGTTTTCTCAGTCCTTCTACATCCGGCGACATACACGACACGGCGCGTGTGTGTCGCATCGACGAAAAAAAAAAAGAAGAGGCATAGATAGCTACACAGCTTCCCTCGTCCTTCCCTTCTTGCTTCCCTCTTCTTGATTCCCAGCTGCAACGCTACCGCTCTCTTCGCCATGTCCGCCAAATCGAGATTCACAAGGCTCGATGCCTTCACCAAGACGGTTGACGAGGCTCGTATTCGCACCACCAGCGGTGGTATTGTCACCATCATGTCGCTGCTGGTCGTCATTTTCCTGGCTTGGGGAGAATGGGCCGACTACCGCCGAATTGTCATTCACCCCGAACTCATCGTCGATAAGGGACGAGGTATGGTGCATTTACACGCAGCTCAGGTTCAATTTAGCTAATGGTGTCCCGCTTACAGGAGAGCGAATGGAAATCCACCTCAACATCACATTCCCCAAGATGCCCTGCGAGCTCCTGACTCTCGACGTCATGGATGTCTCCGGTGAGCAGCAGCACGGCGTCATGCACGGAGTCAACAAGGTCCGCCTCCGCTCACACAAGGAGGGTGGCCAGGTCATCGATGTCAAGTCCCTCAGCCTCCACGACGATGCCGCCTCCCACCTTGCCCCCGACTACTGCGGTGACTGCTACGGCACCAAGGCACCCCCCAATGCCATGAAGTCCGGTTGCTGTAACACATGCGACGAGGTCCGCGAAGCATACGCCCTGGCATCCTGGGCATTTGGCCGTGGTGAAAACGTGGAGCAGTGTGAGCGCGAGAACTATGCTCAGAAGCTTGATGCGCAGCGCGCCGAAGGCTGTCGCATTGAGGGCAACCTGCGTGTGAACAAGGTCGTTGGCAACTTTCACTTTGCCCCTGGCCGAAGCTTCAGCAATGGCAACATGCACATCCACGACTTGAAGAACTACTGGGACGTTCCCGAGGGTCAGACACACGACTTCACCCACATTGTCCACTCCCTCCGCTTCGGTCCTCAGCTCCCCGACGACATTACCAAGAACCTCGGCAACAAGGCTGCTCGCCCCTGGACCAACCACCACTTGAACCCTCTCGATGGTACCCAGCAAGAGACACAGGACGCCAACTTCAACTTCATGTACTTTGTCAAGATTGTTCCTACCTCGTACCTCCCTCTTGGTTGGGATAGCCGTGGCCTCAAGTTTGGCGGCCTACTCCAGGACGACAACACTGGCTTGGGAGCATTCGGCTACTCTGATGACGGCAGTGTTGAGACACACCAGTACTCCGTCACCAGCCACAAGAGGAGTCTTTCCGGAGGTAACGATGCTGCTGAGGGCCACGCTGAGCGCCTGCACTCTCGTGGTGGTATTCCCGGTGTTTTCTTTTCTTATGTAAGTCCATCCGCCATCGATTTATAAACACTGCGGTGGAAGATCAGCAACTAATGTGACACTAGGATATCTCCCCCATGAAGGTTATCAACCGCGAGGAGAGAGCCAAGACCTTCAGTGGTTTCTTGGCCGGACTCTGCGCCATTGTTGGTGGAACCTTGACTGTGGCTGCCGCGGTTGACCGAGGATTGTTTGAGGGTGCCGCCCGCATCAAGAAGATGCGATCCAAGGATCTATAATAGAGTAAGAAGGGAAATAAAAGCCAAGTGATGTCAAAGTTTTGCAGGGAAGTAGAAAGTGGAATCTGTAGACGGCAAGCGTAACTATTTGTAGAGTCCACTGCATGGGTTAGGCGTTCTGGAATAGCTGGGATTTTGTTAACCGCGGGATATTCAAACTGCGACGCTCGCGGGCACGCGGCTTGGGGCCTTTCCTTGTTGAATCAGAAACTAAGAACCGATTGCGTCATTCCACCGATCCATACTGCATGTGTTGTCCGTCTGACCCCTCCAGGAACAGGCCGGTTACCCTACATAGTGAAAGACCAAAGACCCTTGCCACGAGCGACCCTTGCCGCGAGCAATTGCGTGCGTTGGCCGCGTCTATACTAGGAACGCATGGTAGATAATAATAGAAGCAGCTGGATGGAGCCCATGGATCAGTTGGGTTGGTTGTCAGCTATATTAAACGTTGTAAGAATAAAGCCCAACAAGCAGTGCCAAGCAGAAAGGAAGAGATGAGCCCTGATTGAACTGGGGAAAAAAATAAAATAAAAATAAAAATAAAGCAAGGTACACTGAATAAACTTGCTACAGGGGGACCCAAAAAAATCGAGAGGGTCGCTATAGGGTCGGTGATTAATTCAGGGCCGAGACGATATTGTATCGCAAAGGGTTTTGTCTCAAGTAGAATCGAGGGGCTCATTGGGTCGGGTCATTGCTTCCCATAGCCCGATCCTCCCGAGGCCACAGCCTCAGATTCCTGGTAAGGATTGGATTGAAGTGTGTTGATATATCTGACTAGGGCTGGGCTGTGAACACGCCGTCCTCTGTGCACTGACTTGGGGCGTGCGAACTGGTAGATCCCCGAGCTCAACTGGTTGGCGATGCAAAGTTGTTCAACGGGGTCGATTATTGGCTATTGACCGGTTACACTATTGTATCACTGGTACATGTGCAGCACGGCATGTTACCTGGATGATGGTGGGTGCGTGGAAAATGTAGAGTGGAGTACAACTATGTATAGTTGCACTGGAGCATCCAGCATTTTTTTTTTCTTTACGATTTATTTATAACCAGGGTAGTAATTTTCAATAGGTCGATGGCATTCACGATCGCATGCTCCTCTCCTACCATCAAGCTTAAAAGCTGTCATGCATTGCCTCTTTGGCGACTGGATCGGGAGCCTAGTGGACGATCCGGGCCCATGACGGATATGCCATTAGGAAAAAGTGAAGGGAAATCAGAACAAGGACATTGGCAGCCGAGATGGTGCACTGTCATGTAGCGGGGGAGGCGAGATGTGGTAGCGGGGTTGGAATTGAGATCTTCCAGCTAGCGCACCAACCGAGACAGGCATACGACAGGACGTCGTACAGGGCTGCACGGGCTGGCGTGCGAGGGAGGCGTGGATGTTTCTGCTGGGTTCAATTGCACATGCTCAGCAGATTGCCAAAAGGCAGGGCGCTCCAGGGACTGTGGATATGGCTTCTTTCGCCTAGCCTGGGCGTGGACCGTGGTTGGTCAATGTGGAACCGGCAGGATCCTGGCACACGCTTCCCGGGAGATTGAATATCGAGATTGAATATCGATGGTGTTGTGCGCGCAAATTTATGCTTGTGACCAATCGAGTTATTGGACCGAGAAGCTGTCATTCAGGGGACGACAGAGTGCAGAGGCAAAGAGATGACGGGCCGGCGTGCTAGCGGCATGTGGCAACGTAACATCAAGGGATTCTAGCTGGGGAGCTGTGACGGGGAGCGCCTCATTGGTGGACGCTGCTCGGAGGGCAGAAATGACAAAAAGATGACATGTGCATGTCGGTATGTGCAGTCTGATACGTGAGGGAACCTGAAACACATGAAAACCGTGCTGCAAGTCTGATGGCTCCGGCGCCGGCGCCGGTGGCGGCTGCTTCCCCCTCGAGGCTGCAGGCGGGAGAGGTGAGCTGCTTTGACGTCCGGGTGCGTGTGGGCTAATTGATTGGTGGATAGGGAGACAGGACGAACATTGGAAACAATATGCGAACGAGGTCGTTGCCGAGCTGTCTCGAGTTCTTGCATCTCGGACGAATGCGGTGCAGGGGGACCCAGGGTCTTGTCTTCCCTCCCCCCAGAAACGAGGAACGGAACCCACTCTTTTTTTTGCAAGCCATGTCTCCAGTTATTTGACCACGGGCTAATGAATCTCTTTCCCGTAAACCAAGAACGAGAAACGAATGTCGTCGGGGCAAGCCATGGATGACGACTGCTCCTGAGCCAGGGTGCCCACGCCACCTCGCTCCGTGTCTGCGTGCAACGAGCCGAGCGACGGCAGGAATGCATCTCCATCTCCAATCTGTCCAACCCTGGAGCCTGGCCTGTCAAGGCGGGAGTCTCGCATTGCGACCAGGCTTCCGTCGAATGCACATTTCTCTGCCGTCATAAATGCGTGCGCATTGTGTCGGCCGACATCATTGCACATGGCGATGGGGAGGGGGGGTCAAGAATAGCAATTCGCTGTCGTCACTCTTGCAGTTGTAAGACCCAACGACATCATCATGAACACGCGTGCAGATTGTCTTTTGAGTTTGGGTTCGGGTTCGGTCGTTGTCCTAGGCCTCTTAGTGCCTGTTCAGTTGCTATAAAAACAATTAGGGACAGCAGGAGCTGACCAAAAAGTTGGGGGGTGACCTGGGTTAGACTGACGCAGCAGTGAGGCGCGTGGTGGCCAGGGGCGACATTTGGTTTTTTTGGTGGTGTGCTTGTGTCGTAAAGAGATCGCCACTCGCTCGGTTTTTTTTGTGCCACTCTGGCCAAGTTTTCTTGACGCATTGGTTGATCAGAGCTGAGAGACAGCTGCAATTAGCCCGAAAGAATAGGCAAAGTTCGAATCTTCAGGGTGGCTATGATCAGGCACAACCAATTCTGAGAGGCTCGCCCGTTTGAGACTATTGAATCTTGACGGGCGTAGCACCAACATAATCCTGGGGCGTTAGGGTCCTGGTCGGCTGAGGCTGGCTGTTGGCCTTGGCTCCCAGAAGGCTGCTAATGCCGTCCAGCACTCTCATTGGCACCGTTCAATTTAATCTTGAAGGTAGGTGGATGGGGTTTACCCGAGGCTCAATCTCAACCAACACGGAAGCTTCATACTGGAAAAGGCAGGAAAAAAAAAGAGCAGCAGTGGAATAACCAATGTACCCCGGACCAAGTGGCTTGCTGCACAATCCTCCCCTGCGGCCGAGAAACGGCTTGGGATTTCGGAGCGCGGGTGGAGCCAAAAACAAGGGCTTTGCAGAGTTAGGGACCGCATTGTTCTAGGTTAGCCTTGGCTGTTTTGAGGAGCTGGAGGGGAGGCTTTTTGGGCGACGGGTGGGGATTCATGGAAAGAGAGCTTGGCCCAGTAACGCAAGATAGCCACACAATGATAACGACCCGGGATGAAAGCCATTCAAAGAGTGCCCCGTAGATAGATTGACGACCTTGCAGCATCTATCGGACGGTGGCGATGCAGGGCCTTGGTTCTCGCTAGTCGCTCACGCCCCTTTCTCGAAGCCACCGGCTTTTGTTTCGTGTCATCTGTGTCGCATCCAGAGTCTGAAGTCCAGAGGTTGACCTGTCTTTTGTCGTGCAGGGTGCATCCGTACAGACTACAGAGAGACTCATTTAGCTGAGGTATGGTGTCGAAGGACACAAGGTACGCTAGACCAATTGGGAAATTATTAACATGCTGCCCTACGGTTTTGGCCACTGCAGAGGGGCGGCAGGCTTGTGGGATTTGCCGCGTATTTCTCCAAATAATGCCCCGGCTGTGAGCAACCAAGCAGGATCGAGGCTTCAGTGGCATGCTTTATCCTTTTAATTTCCTGTGGATACTATTCCCGAAAATGTTTCAATGTTTGATATGGCACCATCTAGTTTATGGCCGATGCTAAAAGCGGCTTGATGCTTTAGTCCAAAATGGAACAAGCCATCTTGATTCTTGATGATGGGATGATGGCATGGCACTGCAGCGGCGTCTGCACCACGACGTTGAGTGTAGCATCAATGACATCGGCGGCCTTGGCTTGCTACCCGTCGTGCATCCTTCGCCACCGATATGGCTTAAGTGCTCGTGCTGTACCCGTGCTGCACCTCCTCCGCCGCGCGCGCGGCGTCAAACCCCGGCGTCTGGTCTGTGGCAGGCTCTCGCTCGCTGTAGGTGAGCCCTTGGACCGTGGGCTAATTATGGATCGTGCGTCCCGTCCGTTGACTTCAATCTTAGGCTGCCTTCCAACGGCCGGGGGGCAGGCCGCCCTACCTCTCGAAGGTTAGAACACTTGGCTTACCTGTTTAGGTAGGCGCTGGTGGTGGATTCTGGGGGCCGGAAAATAATACTGTCTCCGTGGTCACGAGCAACAGGTGGAGGAGAAATGGGACAGGCGCATGTTGTTCCTCTCGTATTTTGCTGATGTGCTGTGCTGCGCCGCTGCTGCGCTGAGTCGTCATCGATGCCTTACACTCGTTTTTTTTCCTCCCCGAGTGGATAGCTGGTTGGAAATAGCCTGGCTAGTGTGTCCATGTTTTGTTGTTATTGCTACTGCTGTTATTATTATTATTATTGTTGTTGTTGTTGTTATTATCATTGCTGTCTCTCATTTTTATTATTTTCCCTGTCGTGTGGTTGCGCTGGTGTTGCTATGTTGTTCACAAGGGATATGTGAACACACTCTCTCCCACTTCGGAGCCAAGCCATGTGTGTTTGGCATATTTGATCACTGATCTCTGTGTCGCTGTCGCATAGCAGTCTCTGACATTAGCATAGCACAGCACAGACATGCAGTGGAGCAGACGTGTGGGAGAGACATGACTGCAGCAGAGAGGCCTAGGCCAGCATCAGGAGGTGGTAACGAGGTAATAACACCCCCCTGGAGTCGGCCCCGACGCTACTGGACGGCTGCTAAAAAATTGGGAGGTTACACTGGGCAGCACAATGCCCAAGCGCATTCGAGAGAGCCGTCATCTGCGACCCGACCGTGGGCCATCTCTGACCCATCAGCGTCCCATCTGTGGCGCACCTGGCACACTAGAGCTCCCAGGTTCCGGCTTCGAGCCACCCAGGTACCGCCGCCCGTGGGCCAAAGTGCCCTGTATTCGCTACCACTCACTGGGCAGAGCCAAACGTGCCACTCTCCCCATCTTAATCCGTCCCCCCCCAGGCACGGTCAAGCCCCTTTCCCCCTTCCGGGGCCGCGCTCCACTCTTTCTACATCGCATCCATCACAGTTCTTGTGCGCCAACCGAAGGGTAATTAATTCCCTGGTTTGGTTTGCGCTGGACCGCTGGACCACTGGACCACAGGGACATAGGACCAGGGCCCTGTCCACGTACCCGTCGTCTCCAGAGCAGGTACAGCGCTGCACAAGGGTGCCGCTTCTGTCCACTGCACCGCATTAGGTACATGTACCTTGCCTTACCTTACCTTAAACCTTGACCCTGCATCCCTCCATCTCCTCCTCCATCTCCCCGTCCTGTTTCTTCTTGTTCTTCTGCTCACGGTATTCGTACCTTGATACCTTCACACAAACACTCGTTTTTCTTCTCTTCGTCTTCTTCTCTTCTTCTTCTTTGTGGTCCGTCGTCGTATCGCCGTTGTCGACCGACTGTCTCCTTTGTCGTTCGCCACCTCCCGCACACGCCGTAGCATATCATAATCGCACACTCACCCCACGAAACGCAACATCCCTCTGCGCTCTGTGCGAGAAGTCGCTCGCTACTACTTCGCTTCGTCGCCCGCTCATCCTGCGCCTATCACGCCTGGTGCACCACCGCTTTGCTGTTGCTCGACCGCCGATCACTTCTGGCCTGGACTGCTCACCCACCGTCGCTCTCGACCACCGCCACCCACTCACTGTCATCCGCGACCCTGACCCGGACCCTATTTCTTGATGCGCTCGCCACCACTCTTCGCTTCGCCCGTAATTGCATTTTGCTTCAGCATATAGTGCCTGCGACTGAATTTGCCCTTCATCGACGCTCTCGACGACATCTTGTTCCAGCGTTTTGGCCCAACGACCGAGGCGGCACAGCCCACCGATTTGCGAACTCTACCGGCCATCTTCAGACACGCCCAGCCGCGCACTCCGTCTTCGATTACCCCGAGCATTATTTTACTTTATTTTCTTCGATTGAATGGAAACACACCTTCACGAATAGAGCAGAACCTCTAGGAAACTGACAATGGCGCAACGTCCAGCACTCCTGGACCTGCGGTCCGATTCGCAGTTCTCAAACGTTTCCAAGCCATTGCGCTCACCCCGCGTCCATGTGGCCGGCGAAGCTCCTCCAGAATTGTCTCCTCTGGATGCGTTTGCGATGCAGAGTCGTCTGCTTGCTAGGCAACTCCAAGACAGCGATAGGGATGGCAACAGGCTGAGCCGACTTCCTCCCTTGACTGTAGAGAGCCCATTGATTGTCCAGGGCCGGTCTGAATACTTTCGCTTAATGTCCATGGACTCTGGCTCCGAGGGCGGTGATTCGCCTGGCCGCGCCGCTCCCGGCCTGGGTTTGAGGACAGAGGTTGAGGATGCATTTGCAGATGAAGCAGAGCGACCGAAGTCCATGCACCCTCGAATGAGTCGGATCCCTCCTACGCCTGATGAGGATGTACCTGTGCCCATGGTCCCTCCCCAGCCCGTCGAGATTGTGCCTGCAATCCCTCCCCGCGATCCTTCCAGGGGCCGAAAGCTCTCCAAGACCCCCGAACCTGAAACCATTTTTGGCGGCCGAACAGAGCGATCTCCCTCGCCTATGCAGAGTGACACGCAGTCCCAACCTGATAGGTTCATGGAGACATCTCCTGTCCGCAAAGATGATGGCCTATTCTTCCCATCGTCAAAGGCAAACGGCTCTCCTGAGAAGTACAGACAAGATTCGTTCGATGAATTGGGTTTGGCCCCTCCTCGTGCTTTGTTTCCACGAAGGGCATCTAGCATCATGTCGTCTCCGCTTTTGCCCACCGAGGAGGAGGGCTCTGGAAACATGTCTGGTTCTTTCCACTCCCTACCACCTCGAAAAATGTCCTCTGGAAGTACTGTATTTGCTGGCGTCGTGGCATCCCCGGCGATTGGCTCTTTTGGGAGATCGCCTTCTGTTGGCTCGGATTGTTCTGCGGCGCTGCCCCGACCTTCATTCAACTTCTCACGCCCACTCAGCAGGTCTGGAACTCCTGCAATGGATCTCCCATCAAGGCAGGCGTCGTCTGACAGCCAGCCTTCGTTTATTCTGGCCGATGATGCTGCTCATACTCCAGTTAGCATGCATAGTGAAGCTTTTGGGGAGCACCACTCCGAGGAGAAGGGTGCTCCATCCTACATTTACTCGAAATTCTCCTTGCCACGAGGCAAGGCTCTTCAAAGAGGGGAGTCGATCGACCAAACGCAAACGGCATTCCGCTGGGAGCCATCGGCTGCTCCCCCGAACAATGTCCAGCGCATCAATACGGATATCCCACCCTCACCTCCCACTCAGCCATCCAGCCCGTCGGCAAAGACTGCCCCGGACGGTGGTTTAACACCCAGTAGCCCTCTTCCACCGAATGAGCTGAGGAAGGTTAACTCTGAAAATTCTCCTTTCACTCTCCAGCCTTCCCAAGCGCCAGTCGAGCGCTTTTCTGAGGACATCCCAAGAGGCCGAGGCAGGACCCCTGTAGCAAACACCACCAACGCTACACAGCCACCAAACACAGGCGATGCAGCGAGCGCACGCCCACCCCCAACTGCCCGTTCGCTGGCACCGACCGCATCCGAAATGTCTGCCGAGGAACATTTGGCGAAAGGAATTGAGTGCCACGAAAATGGCTCCCTAAAGGAGTCCACGTACCACCTGCGACACGCGGCCATACTCAACAACCCCACCGCGATGCTCCTCTATGCGCTTGCCTGTCGTCACGGCTGGGGCATGCGTGCAAATCAGAAGGAGGGAGTCGAGTGGCTTCGCAAAGCCGCGGAGTATGCCAGCGTGGAAATCGCAGATGACGAAGATCAAGTCAAGGGCGGCAAACATGTCGATGTCATTGAAAGGAGGACTCGAAAAGCCCAGTTTGCCCTTAGTATCTACGAGTTGGGTGTTAGCCACATGAATGGCTGGGGCATTGAACAAGACAAGTCACTGGCGCTCCGATGTTTTGAGATCGCTGGCAGTAAGTTATCCTCAAGTCGTTTTTGACATGGAAAATTCTAACGGGTGCACAGACTGGGGTGATGTGGATGCTTTGGCAGAGGCTGGGTTCTGCTATGCTCAAGGCATCGGATGCAAGAAGAACCTTAAGCAGAGCGCCAAGTTTTATCGAATGGCCGAAGCAAAGGGTATGAGCATGGTCGGAAACAGCTGGTAAGTCACGTTGGCAACTATTCAGCGATATAACCTTGGCTAACTTTAAAACCTAGGATCCACAAGCCCAAGTACAACGAAGACGACGAGGACCCGTCTAGAAAGGACAAGAAGAAGCCCCGAAGCAAGTCCCGCACCAGGACCATGTTTGGACGGAAGTAATCCGAGAGCCAATCTCCATCAACACCACACCTACACTAATGATCATGAATTCTAACATACCCATCTAATCGGAGTTTTGGGCGGTTGTATCGCATCGCATTCAAGGGAATTGGCATTATAGCACAGAAATTGTGTGCCATTTGAATTACTTTTACACATCTTATTACACCTGGCGGACCAAACGGCGGCACTCTGGTCTGTCAAGGAGGGTGGGGAGGGGGGCGAGAGGGTAATGGGGTATTGGGAATTACTGCTTCTCTTGTATTGGACAGAAGCTCATTGCGAGGGGAATAGCGTTGATTTAATCCCAGCGCGGGATTCTTTCTTTTCTGGGTTTCGATTTCGAGCCTGCATGGTGCCTTCGGATTGCGGCGGCGCACCATGGTTCTTGTTCATTTCTTGTCACATTTTTATGCACATAGAGGCACCATTTGAGGAGAGGAAGGGCTGTGTATATGGGCGGAAGCACAAGACCCAAAATTGGGGAGTAAGAGGCACCTTTGCTTGCATCGGCGGAACCTTGTCACCAAATTCAAACATCATACACACACAATTGAGGATCCATTCAATGCCATGATTCTAGTCTTTCCGGTCGTCTTGAATGTTATTACAAAGCCATGCGCTACCATCTACTAGCCTAGGCGGATCCAGCCCTCTAGGTGTCAACGTCCATTTTCGAATCATCCGCGGGCACATCCTCCACGGTAATGTAGCGTCCGATGTCGTCCTTCTTGATAATCTTCTCATTGAGTACTGCTGTTGTACCCTTGGGGAATCGGTAGCTCTGCAACTTCGCGCTCTTCTCGTTGGGCTTGATGTAGTTCCTCTTGAGTGTTGTCTTCTCCTTGGTGATGACAGCCACGTCCACATTTGAACCGGAGCCCAGGTCGTTGAAGACACCGGCCATGATGGCATCGCTGGCCAGCTTGACCGCCTCCTCCTCAGTCAGCTCGGCCTTCCACTGGGTTTCGAACACGCTCATGGCAGCCAAGCTGCCACTACCCATGGTGACGTAGGGCAGCTTATCGGTACTACCGTGGGCGTGGACGGTGAAGAGATGAGTTCCGGTGGGATCGCAGCCGGCGACGACCAGGTAGGCGCCAATGTATCCCTGATAGCGGAAGAGGTGCTGCTTGAGGAGGGTCATGCAGGTGACGACGCGGGGCTTGCGGCCAGTGGAGAGGGAGTGCAGCTCGAGCTGGGAGGAGATGAGGGCGGTGGTGAACTCGGTGTCAGCGGCGGTACCGGCACCAGCACACCAGATCTGGGGAGCGATGTAGTGGAGCTTCTCGCAGTTCTTGTCGGCAACGATGGGCCCGGATGTGGCTCTGGTATCGGCTGCGATCTGGTGATGGAGCTGTTAGCGGCGTGGTGCGAGAGAGAGGGGGGGGTTGTTGAGCTATGTGTGGCAGGAGCAGCAAGCTCCTCACATGAAGCACTATGATTGACAAAGAGATCCTTATGAATCTGGAAATAAATAAAACCACATACCACAACACCGCCGTTGAAAATGCATCCCACGATGGTGGTACCAGTGCTGGTGGCCTTGGGGAGCGGCACACCGCGAGCGTGGAGGGCCGCATTACGGTTGTAGTTGGAGAAGTCGAAGCCAGGCATGTTGGACGACCTCTTATCCCCTGTTTAAAATTCCAATTCGTGTGGATTCAGCGTGCGGGCGGGCGTGAAATTCGTGTCGTGGAAGATGGAGGGACTGAGGGGTATCGTCGGTGCAAGTTGCGAGGTGAGGTTAGCAAGGCAGAGCTGATGACGAGGCTAAAAGCTGCCTCCAGACGCAGACAGACACGCAGTTGAGCTCCCGCCAAGAACGCGCTGTGATTGGGCTGTCGGCCCCAACTACAGGCTGCACTCAGTGACGCTCAGGGGTGGCTCGAGCTCCTGCACGTGATGTCAGTGAAGCTCCAAAAAGTTGTAGGCTAGGCTAGCAGCCTGCGGTCACGGTGACTGCTTTGTGGCAAGTGCGTTTTTTGGGATGTCGACCAGGCAAAACCTTTTTAGTCACTGATAAGCCAACTTCAATTGCATGCACACACGTCTTCACACGTTATTGACGGGTTCTGTTTTCATTGCGTGGCAGGCTTTCAGGTGTTTTTTCTTGGTTCTACACTCAGCGCCTGGACTGGCCAATCATAGCCCGTTGTCCCTAGTCTAAAAAGGCCGGGTCCCCAGATTGTCCATCAGCCCAGCCGCGCGACTGGGCAGCTCCCCTGGTCGACAAAGCCGCCCCATCTCATGCGAAGCAATTTGTGAACTTCAGGTCCTCTCTGCAAGGCCGACTAGTTCGCTACAGTCATGGCTTTCAGCAGCTTTGGCAACTCGGGGAACGCCATGCTTGGGAGTGCGGCAGGAGCTGGAGGGTTGAATACAGGCCCTGATTTGGAGACTATCCAAACAGAGGTGAGTTTGTTGATTTTCTTTCTTGGATGCCCTCCTACGTGTTGGGCAAGTATGTTGACAACAACCGTCATCGCGTAGGCCCTAGGATTCCTTTCCATCGCTGGCGACGCAAAAGTTCGCCTTACATCCGCATGGACATCTCTTCCATCTCCCACAGCGTCTCTCCTTAGCATCGCATCTCGAAAGGGTCTTGTCGCGGCTGCTGGACCCGACCAGGTCATTCTCGCCACCACCGAGTCCGTTCGCAAAGCCTTTGAAGCGTCCAAAGATGGCGACTCCGAGATTCGCGCGTTTGAGCCTCAGCTCAAGATTGCCATGCCGATGCGCGTCTCCCAAATCACCTTCACTGCCGATGAAAACTACTTGATACTGTCCGCCGAATCTGGCGGAGGTCTGGCCGTCTACGAAGTGCAGAGTCTTCTGCAGAACTCGACCAACTCTGCCTTTGAGCTTTCGACGAATGGCGAGACGCTGAGGGCGCTGATCCCCAACCCGACACCCGAGAAGGCAGAGCTTTGCGCCATCGTGACGGACAAGGGTGCCTTGCACATGGCCAACTTGAAAGACAGGCAAATCAGCAACGTCCTCAAGAACCAGGTTAGCTGCGCTAGCTGGAGTTCCAAGGGCAAGCAGCTATGCGCCGGCTTGGGCGATGGTTCAATTGTTCAAATGACGCCGGAGGGAGAGGAAAAGGCACATATTTCCAAACCGCCCAATGTTGGCGATTTCCATGGTATGTTGAACCTGACTTGGACCTTGCGCCACAACTAATCCGCGATGCAGTATCAAGCCTTACATGGTTGGAAAATCACTTATGGTTGTCTATCCATACCTCCAATAACGAGTCCCCGCCGACCTCTATTTACCATATCATTACTCGACAACAAAGCTCGAATTCCTTCACGTTCCAGAAAATCACCGACCCCGTCGAACCCTTCGGCTCGGAGAAGCCTCCTCACCACTCAATCTTGCGTCTCCGGGATTTCCCTCCTGCGATTCAGGACCTTCTTATAGTGTCTTCGACCGCATCGACTGAAATGGGTGTATTGAGCCGTGCCCAATCGCCGCTGGCCACCGACAAGCCCAAGGAATCCATTACTGGCGTTTTCACCACTACGGAGTTCTTGGATGATACCAAGCGGCCGACGCTTCCCATGACTGACTCGATGGATGATTCTACGCCAATTGGTGTTGCGCTCGATTTATCAGGTAAAGACAAGGTCTACAAGCCGATTCCTTCAGATGTCGAGCTTGAAGAGTCTCCCGGTCCTCTGCCTGCATTTTGGGTCCTCACTCACGAGGGTATCCTCTGTGCTTGGTGGGTGGTTTACAACGACTCTATCAAGCAGGGAACAACATACCCTGGCCTGACTGCCGTCCAGGGCTCTGGCTCAACTTCTGTGCCGACAACATCCGCACCTGCACCGTCTTCTGCATCCCCATTTGGTAACGCTGGATCATCGACGTTCGGCTCGTCCGCTAGTGCTGCCCCTGCCTTTGGTTCCTCATCTCTGCTTGGCCAAAAGTCTTCTCCCTGGGGAAGTGCGACTGCATCCACGCCTCCATCTAACACGGGCGGTGCAACATTTGGCTCTAGCACCTTTGGTTCTGCAGCTGCCACCTCAACTCCTGCGTTTGGTAAGCCGAGCGCTATTGGCTTTGGTCAATCCTCTCAAATTGGAGCAAAGGCGTCCCCTTGGGGAAGCTCTGGGGCTGCCACATCTACTCCTGCTTTTGGAAAGTCTGGATTCTCTAGCTTTGCCAACAACAACAACCAGAGCGCATTCGGTGCTGCTGCATCGGCTGCTCCCTCGTCTGGAGGCTTCGCAGGTTTCTCTAGTCAAGGAGGTTTTGCCTCTGTCACTAACAATAATAGCGGCAGCATTTTTGGCAGTGCCAACAACTCTTCCAGCCCCTTTGGATCTGGCTCCAAGACCGATACCGCGTTCCCAGGTAGCCAAGATAAACCCACGGGCAGCGTCTTTGGTTCTACTGCCTTCAAGCTGGAGAGTTCGTTTAAACCTGACCCGTCCGCCAAGGAAGATGCCTCCAAGTCCGCTACCCAGTCCGGATCTTCCATGTTTGGAACCTCCTTCGGCTCTGCGCTTACGGATGCCTCGAAGAAGCAGGATGCCTCCACACCTCCTATTACAACCAAGGACGACGATATGGACGCCATGGAATCTACAGAGGAGACGCCACAGGCCAAATCAAAATCTTCACTATTCCCTGCGCAGTCCACCCCTGAGTCAACAACCCCAACAACAACTCCAGCCCCAGGCAAGTTTGGCGGATTTTCCACTACCCCAGGCAGCACGTCAGTCTTTGGCCAGCCGTCAAAGTTTGGCGCTGCAGCAGGTGGTGGTTTGTTTGGTCCAAAGTCGGATGCTCCCAAGACAGGCGGCTTGTTTGGAACTCAGCCAGACACGCCCAAGCCTTCCGGAGGCATATTTGGTCAGCCTTCGAAGCCGAACCCCTTCGCTAGTACCAGCAATATCTTTGGTCCGAAGTCAGAGCTGCCAAAGCCCTCAGAAGCCACGAAATCGAAGGCAGAAGCTGCGCCCCTGCCCCCTGACGCGACAAGTAGGATTTCGTACCCGATTGGTGAATCTTCATCGTCATCGGTGGCATCTCTTGCACCGAGCCAACAATATGGTTCCTCAACCCTCTTTTCCAAGCCTGATTCAGCACCCTTGCCTCCTGACTTCTTACCTACTACGAAGCCATCCAAAATACCTACTCCCAAGAAAGTGTCCAAGCCCGTGACTGATGCCCCTCTGCCTCCAGACTTCACCAAGGCAAGCAAAGCCGCCGAAGCACCTTTGCCACCGGACTTTGTCAATGTGTCTAAGCCGACTGGGAAGTCGAAGGGAGCAGAAGAAGCCCCTCTACCACCTGATTTTGCAAAGCCTTCAAAGGCTGCAGCATCCGGAGCATCGCCTACAAAGCCCAGGGCAAATGACGCGCCGTTACCCTCAGATTTTGTTGTCCCTAAAGTGCCATCGAAAGAACCATCCGCCGTTCCATCCATCCCGGAACCTACGGATGAGAGCGATCTCGGCGAAGACGATGCGTCGGAAGGCAGTGGTGTTGATGTTGCTAAGGATCTGAGCCCCAGCACCTCCGGCCTCACCCCAGGACTTACGCCACAGAGTTCGTTTGGTGGTCCGGGTGGAACGACTCCCGCCAGTATCCGACAAGGGCAGGATGGATCGCGTCAGCTATTTGGAGAACTCGGTCGCAACGCACCTGTGTTCCCGCGACCCTCCCATGCCAGCCCCCGATCGCCAAGCCCGATTCGGGGCGCTATTCCAGGTCGACTCATTCGACAAGAAGGCACCAGATCAGTCAGTGCTCCTGGCATGGCGTCGCAGCTTCTGGGACCTAGAAACCCTCAGTACGGCACCGCCATAACCAGCCGGGAACCTGCGGCTCCTACCGACGACCCCTTCATCGCGCAGCATAGGAAGATGAAGGCCCGACAAGAGGCCGCGGAGACGCAGCTTTTGGTCGATGAGGAGGATGACGAAGTCCAGAAAATCCTCGCTTCTGAAGTTGAGGGCACTTTGGTTCTCCACGAGTTCATTGCCCATTCCAACGTCGCACCGCCCGCCAAGGAGAGCATCCCTAGCCAAGTCGAGGCTGTCTACCGTGATATTAATTCGATGATTGACACTCTTGGTCTGAATTCCCGAACTGTGAAGTCGTTTATCAAGGGCCATTCGGATTGCTACAAGGATGAAGGGCGTGATAAAGAGGATCTCGAAATTCCTGATGACTGGGTCTTGTGCGAGATTGACGAGTTGGGTCATGTCCTGGACACCCAATTGCACCCTGACCTTGAGGATGGTCGAGTTCGTGATCTCGAAGACAAGCTTGACGCATGCCAAGACCTCACACGAGAGCTTCACCGTCTCAGGGCAAAGCAAGAGGATCTTAAAAAGATCATGATGGTCAGGATGGATCCGGAACAGGCTGAAGTAACACGGTCTTTGCCCCTCAGCGCCGAGCAGGCAACACAGCAAAACGAATTGCGCCGGGAAGTCGCTAGGTTTTCCAAGCTTCTTGCGGAGGCCGAGGAGGCGCTTACGTTGCTCAAAACCCGAATTGCTTCAGCTGCTAGCGCGTCTGGCAAGGGCAAGGGTAACGTGCCGACTGTGGAAGCCGTTATCCGAACGATTAGCAAGATGACTACAATGGTTGAGAAGCGAAGCGGAGATATTGATGTGCTGGAAAACCAATTGCGGAAAGTCAACCTGGGATCAAGCACGCGGGAAGATTCTCCGATGATGACGCCTCGGGGCCGGAGGAGCATCATGTTCTCTCCTGACTCTACGCCTGTGCGGAATCCGCGCCACAGTCTTTCAGGAAGCATCTCGCTGGGAGCTTCTGTGAGGGCGACTCCACCCAGGAAAAAGATGAGTGGGTTCAGCAGGGAGGAGAAGGGTGATTTGATGGAAAAACGGGCTCGGCGACAGGCTGTGCTCAAAAAGCTGCAGGGAAGCGTTGAGAAGCGAGGCGTAAATGTATGGAACATGGAGGATATTGAATAAACGATAGCGTGATGCGGGTCGAGAATGATTTCGGGGATGAATAGGACACGAAGAAACTGTAGTCTAGATATTAGATAGTGTATCAATTGCCGGGATTAAGATATTTTGAACTGGTTTGGAGTTCTTCAAGGTACGAGAGAGAAGCTTGAACCGTGCAGAAGGTATATTGATTTTTTGTTGTGTTTGTCCCGACCATTTCCAAGCACAAATGACACCGAGATCCGAATCTTAGATTGATTACATTAACCACCTGCGACAAACACCCTGACTCCATAATCATATTGTTACATCCCATGCATTATTACGCGTTGCTGGTTTTTTTTCCTATTCTTTTTGCACCTTTCTCTTTTTTTTTTCTCTTGCACATACGATTTTCGTTTAAGCCATAGTCATGGAGGGCGAAGCCGCAGGCGCAAAGGCGTCCTTGGTCTCGGTCTTGGCCTTGGCCGGGTGTCTTGGGATAGCTTGCTCGTTAGACTTGGCGGGGATGCGAGGAGGCTGAGGTTGCTCGCCCAGACGTCGGTCGAGTTCCTCTTGAGGAGTGGAACTGAAGTACTCATGTTAGCAATTTGTCGCGTGGGATGGGTTGGCGAGAGCAAGGGTGAGCTTACACAACCCAGCAGAGCATGATGATGGTAGTGTTGGGAGGTAGTGGTGAGTGTAAGTGGTGATGAGAAGAGTTGGCTTGTAGCTTTTCTTCTTTTTCTTATTGCTTGACTTCTCCTTGGAGAGATATTGAAGGGATGATTGATTGCTTGATGGAGAGCTATAGGAGCAAAGGGGTTGGAGACAATGGGCGAGTGCCATTGACTTAAATACCCCGCCTTCTTACCTTCTTGGAGCTTCCAGATGACCGAGCCGGAAGCTGTTTGGAGTTCGGCTCTGCTACGGCCGGCCCGTCACCGGGAGCGAATGGGCGTGTTTTTGGGAGGGCAGGGGGTGCGCAGCAGGGAACTTAATCCCTAACGTGAAGGCGAAGCCAGGGCCTCGCTGACGTCGCTATGGGTCGCCAGAGGTCACCTGCGGGGAAAAATTGATGGCTGAACGATGGGTTGCACCGGCTTCGCTGCCGGTCCGACCGGAGAAGGTGTAGGTATGTGACGTTGGGCCATGGTCATGGGGCGCTCTTGGCGGGATGAAGGCGTCGACTTATTTTCCCTGGGTTGCGCATTGATTGACGGAGCGTCGTCGATCGTGCATTTTGGGTTGGCCTAGAACCCGATGTGTGCTACGAGATTGGGTGTGAGTGGTGGCTTACATTCTGAAAGGATCACTCACTGGGGGAGGAGGACTGTGGTTGGACGCGGGCAAGCGAGGACTGTGCAAAAGAGGGATGAAACGAAAAACACAAAAACAAAAAAAGAAATCAAGAGCCGATTGCATCGTCGAATGCTAATCTGCCAAGCAGAGATCCCGCCCGAGACCAAAAATTTCCTCTCCCTACCTGGTTTTCTTTTTCTCGCGTCCGATTGAACGCTCCGGGCCCAGGGGGTTCATTGACATATGCAGAACACATGTGGACTGATAGAACACCCATGACATGATATGAGACGACTCAGGCGATGAGGACGGCCAAATGTGGAGCTCCGGTCCGTACGTACCTGCGCCTGGAGCCGCAGCCGGTTCCGACCGCCCCGGCTTGGTTCGTGGCATTTGAACCAAATGCAATTCATAAAGTAATTGACTAACTAACCCGGATAAACCATCAGACCATGAAGTGAAGAGCAAGACGATACATTCCTTGCACATTGTCTCATGACAGTGAAAGGTTTTTTTTTTTCTTCTGGTTTTCTTTTTTTCCTTTTTCTACTTTGGCTTTGGCTTTGTTCTGGATCCCAAAGGCTTTAGGAAAGTTTGCTCTGGGTTTAAGCCCAGGTCGTGTGCCATGTCTCTAATTCTCAAGGCTTGCTTGTTGCTGGAAAAAGTGGGCATCACGGTGAAGGCCCCTCGGTGAGCCTGGGACTAGCGCGCCATCCCCGCTAGCGCGCCTTCGGCTCAGGTGAGCTCCCGGTGGAGGGGCATCAAAAAAATATTGTCTCCTCCATCATCGTCGGCAAAAAAGTTGCCGCAAAAGTTGCATCCCGAGCACACTACTCAACCCACGCACACAAGCCGACACCATGCATCCCACACAGCAGGCTGCGTGGAGAAATCCCGACGCTGAGGAGCTTGAGGCCCGAAAGGTTTGTCCTATCTTATTCTTTGGCCATCCTGTCGCAACATCGCTGACCGCTGGCGCAAAAAAAAAAAATTAGACTGTCAACATTCACCTCGAAACCGTGACAAACACTACTTCTACTGACTATCCTGGCCACTTCCCCGGCGAGGACCACGAGTTCACAATTGAGCGGTTCCGCGACGCCTTTTCCGTCAATTTCCACCAGAACGACCAGTTCCTGTCTTCCTTTTCGCTCGTCGGCATCGACGCCTCGCTCTCCAATGCCTTCCGCCGCATCCTCCTCTCCGAGATCCCCACGCTCGCCATTGAGTATGTCTACATTGAGAACAACACTTCGGTGATTCAAGACGAAGTCCTCGCCCACCGTCTGGGCCTGGTTCCCTTCAAGGGCGGCCGCGAGGGCCTGCACAACTTCCTCAAGTGGCACAAGAAGCCCGAGGCCGGCGAGGACCCTTACGCCGGCTGCTTCGACTGGAACACGGTGCGCCTCGAGCTCAACGTCGAGTGCACCGTCAACCCGGACGCCTCGCCCACCGAGAGCGATCCCACCAAGGCCTACAACCACGCCCACGTCTATGCAAAGGACATCGTCTTCGTGCCCACCGGCAAGCAGGCCCAGTACTTTAGCGGCGAGGACGCCATCCAGCCCACCAACCCGGACATCCTCATCGCCAAGCTGCGGCCCCGCCAGTCCATCAACCTGGCCATGCACATGCACAAGGGCATCGGCGCCGACCACGCAAAGTTCTCCCCCGTCGCTACCGCCTCGTACCGACTGCTCCCCACCATCACCATCACCAAGCCCATCCTGGGCCCCGATGCCGAAAAGTTTGCCAAGTGCTTCCCCAAGGGCGTCATCGGCCTGGAAAAGGTCACCAAGAAGGAGGCCGCCCAGAAGAACAGTGGATACGATGGCCACGAGGGCGAGCTCAAGGCCGTTGTCGTGGATCCCATGAGGGACACCGTTAGCCGTGAGTGTCTGCGCCACGAGGAGTTCCAAGGCAAAGTCAAGCTGGGCCGCAGGAGGGACCACTTCATTTTCTCCATCGAGAGCACCGGGCAGTGGGACAGCGACGAGCTCTTCCTCGAATCCGTCAAGCATCTGAAGCTGAAGTGTAAGAAGCTGGAGCAGCAGGTCGTCAACATGGCACGGTAAACTGCCTCCAAGGAAAACATATATAAAATGGGGTGTTATTTTGCTTTGTACTATAATTTGTCGGCTTTCTTTGCTCTGAGGTCACACTTATTTTTTTTTTTTTTTTGCGGGTAGATAAAAGGGATGATACCATGACCGCCGGTTTAATAATCGGAACAACTGAGGCTTCTTCAACTACGTGAACATGGCTTTACTCCTCTAAGAATGATTTCATCTCTTCTGGTCGCATCACAAATCTCCAACGCCTGAAATATGTCCCAAAAAGTCAGACATGAAATTCCGCACCATTAAACGCCCTTTCCCAACTGTTTTTGTTTGTAATAGCCGTTTCTATTCGGTCTTTTCTTCTTCTTCTTAGGAGCTTGTCTTGAACTTGAGGAAGAAGTTGAACTCGAGAGGGAATGCGGGATCTGTAACAACAACCTCCTGTCCATTCTCTAGCCCCAGCTCGATTAGCGTCTTGCTCAGATTAGGGCGAGTTTGCTCTTCAAGGCTTGCTGGAGATTGCATGTACAATGTCTTGGCCTCTGCACGGATGGAGGGTTTCTTAAGCTGTGCTTCAGGTCGCACAGCGAACGAGTCGACCAGGTCCTGAAGAGTGGACTTGGAGTCAACTTCGAGAGGTCGGGCTTGGCGACCGCAGACTGGGCAGTCATCCTTCTTCTCATGCTTGAATGTGTACGTGTAAATGCTGTCATTACCGGAGTACATCATGTAGTTATTCTCAAAGCCCAGGCACGGGGCTGATGCTGTTGCAATCTTGAAGACTTCGTTGCAGCATGCAGCAGCAATAATGGCGTTTGTAGAAGCAATGGCGGGAATGATGTTTTTGATGGTCCCCTGGGTGAGTGAATACGTGACACCAGGGATATTGAACTCTTGGGCGCGAGTCAAAGCCTTCTGGTACAGCCAGGTGACGTGCTCTGGGTCATCCTTGTCCAGCTTGGGGAATGGCTTCTCTTGCTCCCATGCAATAACATGGGCCCACTCGACACAGTGCTCGGGTTGTCGAGGAATAGAAGCAATGGTGCAAAGGGGGACTGCAGCGCGTGGGGCATGCATGTCCAACTGACACTCAATGCACGAAGTGATGGAAGGGAATATGACACGGGCCTGACCCTTGAAACCCTCGGTGCCTCCATCAATGAGAGGTTTGATTGCGTCGGGATCTTCAGCCTCCTCAGCAATAGAGACCAGCATGGCGTTGATCCATCGGCGGGCCTCGATGCTGTCCAGTCCACAGACGACAAGCTGAAATTGCTTGTAGAATTCCTCGTCAAAATCCTGAATACGGTTGTTGTGTGCTGTAATCAAGACTCCCTTCACTCGCTTCTGTACAAATTCGGCGGCAACTTCAGCCTTATATTTGCCCACATCGTCCTTGCGGAAAAGGAACTGGCGGTTCAAGTTGGAAATGTCGATGGTGTCTGTGAGCTTGTGAGCAAATTGGGCCGACATCTCTGGAAGGGACCATCTGCTAACCCATATCTATTACGTGGATATTCTTAAAGTTGGACATGGCAAGGTTCTTAAGGATTTCACATCCCAGACCTCCGGCGCCGCTGAATCGATCGGTCAGTATGTTGGAAGGGATCGAGATGGCGTGGAGTAAACCTACATTACACTGATGACCATTAGTTAACGGGCATGGACACTCCTGCCTGGGAACACTTACAGAATCTTGAATTTGTCAAATTGAGCAAGGTGCTCCTCTTCGGTCGAACTGGGATCGGTGAAGGGACCAGCATTTCGGCGGATGTGGTTGAGATACTTCCTGGAAGAGCAGTGTCAGCCTGGAGGCAGCTCAACATGACACCAGTCAAGGGTTAGGAGCTCACCATCGTACATCCTGGCTGCCAGTGCCAGCATCAGCAGCAGGTTGTGTTTCTACACTCATTTCTGCAATATTCGGGGTGGTTTGAGGCCGGAAAAGGCGGGTTTGATGTGGGCGGGACAAACAAGAGATGGATGTTGGGTTGGTTGGAGCTGTCTCCGATGCTGATCCGTGCACTGAAGCGGGAGCGTCATAACTCAGGTGTCTCGGTGTCTCGGTGATGGAAGGTGTAGGTGGGGTTCTGCTCGGTGGGGAGCTGCCTGTTAGGATCCGCACCCACCTTTTTTGTGCAGCACTGTACTACTCAAACGCAACACCTTGACACCCATCTTCGTACAAATACAGGAAATCTTAAATCCTTTTGTATAAACATGACACGAAAACGACTATAGGCCCCCAAACACCAACAACCATGGACGAACTGCTCACTCCGGTCAGCACGACATACCTCAAATCAAGAAAACCGCTGGAGCCACTCCTCACAGAAGTCAAGTCAGCAGCGCCGGCTGCAACGTCACAACAGGCTCAGACTGTGGCATCGGCCGAGGATGTCTTGGAAATTCTAAGAAACCAACCAGATTACGATGCACTTATTCGCGTTCTTAAATTCCTCACCAGCAACAAACCAGGAGCTGATGGCTTTAGGTTGCATATCCCCAGCCCCAAAAGCGCTGCGGTTGTGAACCTCTTGGTTTCTGAAATTGCCCCTAATTATTGGACGTTGTTACTGGAAGGTTCTTCTGAAGATTATTCTCAGGCAACAGAATCGTTGTCACGGGATGCTGAGCTCTTTCTAAGATGCTTGCGCAGTGTCACCGGGCTAAATGCCTTAATCACACAAACCAGAGTCTTGATTCAAGAGTCTCGTACTGGGGGAAAAGAAGTCAAGCGCAGCGATATTTCACTAAACCTAAATGTCCTATTGAGCTTGCTGGCTTCTATATTGCATGGGCACGAATCTGTCCATGAAATATGGTCATCCTCAACCCAAAGTCTTTCTAATACGGCACTACACAAAGTTCAGTCTCAAAAACTTGTCTCAATACTAACAAATGGGCAAATAATATCCATTTCTGCAGAGGCTCTATCAATTATAGATCGTGATGCCGCACGTACCGGGACGCAATGGATTGCTAGTAACACTTCGTACTGTGAGTGGATCGGGCACACTATTGTAGCCTGGGTCAAACTGTTGCCCGGAGAGAACGAGTTAAATTTTTGCTCTGATTTGTTGCAACGATCTTTGTCTCTAAATCAACCAGGTAAGACATGAACTAGCATTTGTCAACTATTATTGACCTCTTCTAGAAACCTTGGTCAAAGTTGTTGTTGATGGATTGCTCCTTACCAAGGGAAATTTCTGTACATCATTTGTGCAAGTCGCCTTTTCGCAACCCAGGAACGCGAAGAAAATTTTAAACATCCTGCTACGATATCTATCTGGGAAATTTCTGGCTCATATAACTCTTAATGGCATCACGGAAAATGATAACATTTCTGCAGTTGCTGCCGTTCTCGATTCTGTAGTCCGGGATGATGAATCTCGAAAAAGCCTATTGATTGATTGGTGCGCTTCAGCTTCGGGGGCTGGTCTTGGAGATGGCATCGGAATCCGGAGAGCGGTTTTGGCAGCTCTAGCTCAAGACAGAGAGGCCATCGCGACAGTCCTCAGGAAGAGTCTCGCTCAGTTTGGCGATGAGCTTTACATTAAGCATGCTGCAATATTGCAACAGAACGGTATGTACTATCTACAAGGAGAGAACAAAATAACTAAAACTTTGGCAGCCCACACAGAGATCTTGCTTCTATCAGCAGGCTACGTGTACAGAATGTCGCATATAAAGTTGACTCTGCTTCTCAAGACTGGCTCATATGTGTCGACAATATCAAATCGGATCGCTGCAACACAGATGAGAGCTCGTTTTCTTGGTCTTGTAGTTGGAGAAGCTCTCTCATCTCTCATAGATAACAAAGAAACTAAACTGGATTTCCATATGGAAGAAACAGATACCGAGGAAGCACAAGCCTTGAAGAATCTCACGAAGGTTGCTGACCAGCCAGGCTCTACCGACAGAATTTTATTCGATGCTCCTATACAGCCGCATCATCCAAAGCAGAGCAACATAAAATCCATGCCAGAGAGCAAAAGGAGGAAACAGAAGCCTAAGCCAGATATCACTACTGCAAAACCAAAACCTATTATTCAAGAGGTGGATTCCTCTGAAGATGAAGACGACGATGATCTTGTCCCATACGCCAAGGATTCTGACCCTGAGGACTCTGACGAGGATGCAACACTTGTTCAACGAAACAAACCCAAGGCGCCGGTATACATCCGCGACCTTATCACTTTTCTCCGTGATTCGGAAACATATGACAAGCAAAAACTTGCGATTCAGACCGCCCCTGTATTGATTCGGCGAAAGGCCAACTATGGTACGGAGGTGAGCTCTCATGCAGATGAACTTGCTGGGCTTTTGGTGGGACTTCAAGACAAGTTCGAAATCGAAGAATTCAATGATCTGCGATTGCAAGGCATGATTGCCCTCGTTGTCTCTCAACCAAAAACAATGGCACCCTGGTTTGCGCGTACATTCTTCGAAGGCGATTATTCCCTCTCCCAACGAACATCTGTTCTGATCACTCTGGGCCTAGCCGCCCGCGAATTAGCTGGCTTTGAAGTGTCTCAATACAAGTCTGCTACTGAATTCGCGTCGAAGCGACTACCTGAAAAGCTGGAACAGCTCTTTTTGGAACCTGCTGATAACACAAAGGCTCTCCCATCGTCCCAACTCAAAGCCCTTCCATCCAATGCCCTTGACAGCATTGCTCAATCTCTTACTACATCTTTTCTCGGTCCTCTTGCGGCCGAAGCAGCAGATAGTACAACTGGCCCTGATATCCTAAAACTACAAAGTTTTACAAGCAGGTACAAGTCTTCATCAAAAACAAAGCCTCGGGCTCGAGCCATCCCCAACACAACCGCTGCGTTACTCGCCGCTGCATTCTTCTCGCCGCTCACAGCTCACTTCCAGGTGGCTCTTCGCTCCGCGAAACCTCTGATCCTAAACCCTGCCCTTTTATCGCTTTATCTGCAAACTATTGGTATCATCATCCATTCTGCAGGCCCTTCGACGCTCTCTCTCCCACAAATGACTTCGGAACTCTGGGATCTTCTGCTCGGGGTCAGAGTTCATGTATTAGGTGATGTGAGTGCCATGAAAGGATGGTTGGTTGCGATGGCTTCCCTACTGGAAGTCAATGGAGGCGACATGCAACGTGTATGCGAGAACCAGGGGCGAGAAATCGTCGAGACTCGAGAATGGGTTGCATTGGTCTTTGAAAGGACGAGAGGGGAGGACGGAGGAGAAGAGAACGAAGTCAAGATGCTCGCAGCGGGTGTTTTAATCAAGCTCGGAGAAGCCATTGAGAGATACCAGGCGTTGATGATGGGCGACATGATTGGCGTTAACTGAAAAGACTGGAATAAGATAACGCTAGGTCCAAGATTACAAACCCAATACCATTATTGATGTATCGCGTGGGTACCTTTATGTTACATACAGCATAAGCAAACGCTTTCCATGATCCCAATTCGTTCTCATCATATTAAGATACATTGCCAGCCCCGTTAGCTGATGCTAGAGCCGATATCATAACCCAATCCAAGGTTTTTCCAAACCACATTGACATTACACAGAAATATCATTTTTGTTGGTGCAAATAAAAATTATGCCATGTCCCCAACGGGCTCCAGTCTCGTGGTACTGGCTCTTCGGACTGGCAGGCCTGACAAATACGCATTGGCATGGCTCAAGTGATCACCAAGGCTCATGGCCATGCGCCGAAGCTCCTCCTTGATTTGTTCAGATGACGCCTGGCCTTCCATGACCTGGGCCGCCGGCGCAGATGGGGGAAGTGGGAAGAATGGCTGGAACTGCATAGGACGCTGGTACTCTTCCTGCAACGGTGGTCGATCCTGAAGTGGCTGTGGAGGGCGAGGAGGCGCAGGGGCGGCGGTTGGTTGGGGTGTGAGGAATTCGGGGTCCGTATCCGCAAAGTCGCTCAAAGAGTATGGTCTTTCGTTGGGGGGCTGGTTTACGGTTTGCTGAGGCGGTGGTGGTTGAAGGTGTGGGGCGTCGAGGCGCGCAGTGCCGTTGAGAGAGAGATCAGCAACGGCATTTGCAAACTCCGAGTCTTCAGACACATATATGGACGGCTCTCGAATGTTTGTAGGCATCATATAAAGAGAGGCGTGCTTCTCAAGCTCAAATGGGTTGGCTCCGCCAACCTCAGACCCAGCAATGGAACCAACATCGGAGTGCGATGTTGATGGCCTGGGATAGTCTGTGATAGGGTCGGCGAAACTCATATCCAAGTCAATAAGGCTTCCGGATGATGCGCGGTTGTTAACAGGGTCTGACTGGGGCACAGGAAGGTCATTAAAAGAGGGCGGCGGCTGAAGAGGCTCGGGAGGGTGGATGAGCCGGCTGGTGCTGGGACCCGAGTCGTCGGTGTTGAATGGGAACCTGAACATCTCTGGGTTCGCGGAAGCGGGCGGAGCCATTGACGGGAACTTCCAGTCTTGTGTACGGCGGTTGTTGTTCAGATCTGCTGGGTCGCTGTTGGGAGGTCGGACATAGTGTGCATCGCCGAAATCATAATCCGTGGACGCCCTTGGATCGCCTGCTCGGATTGTGTTCATGTCTACAAACTCCGAGAGATCGCTTCCGTGCAACGAGGCATCCAGGTCGATCAGCGATTCTCTGACACCGGCGGATTTGTTCGAGTCATCCCTCAAAGGAAGATCAGACGCCGGAGTAGGAGCAGGAGCAGGAGCAGGTGGCGGGAATGGGCGTCCATAATAGGCCCTGGAGTTGTCTTCATAATTTGATATGGTGTTTGGGTCAAAGAGCTTTTCCAAAGGCGCCTTGACAGAAGGAAGATGGGGCGGAGGTCTTCGGCGTGACTTTGGTTTCTGAGGCTTCGAAGTCTCTTCAAACATATCTAGGGCAAAGTCAACCTCAGACCCATACACGTCATACAGTGCTTGGGCGTCGCCATTTTTGAGAACCTGTTGGTCAAATGCCGCGGTTGTGCTGAAATTCCACTCATCACTTTCCATGGTGATCGATCCAAAGTCGGAGGGGCCTTGAGCTCCACCGGCAGAAAAGAGAGACTTTCGAATGCCTCCCTGAGCTTCCCACAGTTTGTACCCTCGAACAAGGTGAGCAAGGGTTGAAGTGGGATAAGCATCATATGTCCCATGAATATAGCGATGGCGTTGAACTTGCTCGATCGGGGGACGCTTCTTGGGGTCATCTACCAAACAATACGCGACCAAATCCTTGAGGCCTTGAGAATACTGATCACCCTCTAGGCGGGGAGTATGCTGCTTCAAATACGACCCCAATCTTGCAAAGTCCATCCCTGCAACCACATTAGGTGGTACGCCAGAGGCGATTTCATACACCATAGCACCGAAAGCCCAAATATCAACCTCTGTGCCGTAGGAGGCAACTGAATCAAAAAGTTCTGGGGCCATCCAGTGCGGCGTGCCAATAACGGTGGATCGCTTGTCAAACTTGGTCTCGATGACTCCCGCAACACCAAAGTCGCACAATTGAACATTGCCAGTTTCTGTGACAAGAATATTGGCACATTTGATGTCTCGATGAATGATACCTTGCCCGTGAACCCAGAAGACGGCCTCGGCCACCTCACGAAGAATTGGAATAATCCATTTCTCTTGTAGACCTCCGGGTGCAGTCGGTTTCATTAGCGTGGACACACTTCCTCCAGCACAGTACTCAGTGATCATCCACATGGACTGGCCAACGGGTAGCGCCTCAATGACATGATTGATGTTTCTAGCGCCACTGTCGCTCAGCAATTTCAGGGCATTGATCTCTTTCAGCAGGTCACTGTAGGTATCAGCCAGCTTTGGATTCACGGAATCGCTGTCCTCGATATCAATAATCTTGACAGCAACCAACTGATTGGTCGTCAGAGACGTGGCCTTGTAAACACGGCCAAAGCTACCCTTGCCGATAAGTTCTGAGAGGCGATATTGAGGAGCGTCTTTTCCAGCCTTAGCACACTGTTCCGCCACAATCTTTTGCATTTTCTTCGCATCTTCAAAGGCTTTGTGCTTGGTGACGGACAAGTCCGGTCCTCTCACTTGGAGGGAAGCCATGATGGTATGGTCTATGGCACAAGAATGAGACCAGGATTGGAAAAGATAGGCCAGTGGGGCTAAATCCGAATGAAAAGGCCGTTGAGCCGCCTCACATTATTGTGAGCGATTGCGCGTCACGGGGAGATTCGACCACTGGCCGACAATCTCGGGGGAGGTGGTTCGCCGTGGTTGTTGTCCGTTGTTGTTCTGAAGCCAGAATCAAGACCAGGCGTTTCGAAAGGGGCCGGAAGTGGTCAATGTCTCGTAACGCACGAGCCCCCAGGGTGGCCAATTGGGACGGCCCGGCAACGTGGCGGTGCAACAGCGAATGGGCATGCTGGTGGCTCGTGGCTGGTGGCTCGCTTAGTTGCCTTTCTTCGACTGGCAAAAGGCATTTCGATGCAACATTCTAATACACAACTGAGACTCGCCGAGCATAATTTCAAGACCAGGAACATAAAACAAATCGCGAGACATGGTCATGTGATCGCATTAAGTTGTCGGGCAGAAAAAGTGGTCGACAGGGCTTCTGAAGCAGCCGTCGGCCTGACGGCGTCCTTCTTCGCAGCGCTAGTGCAACCAGCGGAGCAATGAAAGATTGCGAGAAGCTGTTTCGCGTCACCTGGAAGCAGTGTGATACCAGGTACACGACGGACAGCTCAGCTACGCAAGCGCAGGCTGATGAAACTGCCCATGATTCCAAAAAATGATGTCAACTTGAAGTTGAAGGGTCCTGTGGACCCATGCCAGGTGTTAACCTAAGCAAGAACAGATACTACATTGGATTCTAGCCAGAGAGGCAAAGAGAGCTGAGGAAGGAAAAAAAAAGAGAGAATACTTCAATTGACGGCAAATCGCTTTTTATACTTGCAAGGAGGCCTCCTTCAGCCTGGTTTTGCAGGTCATCTTCAATCCAGTTCTTGACTCACTCTGGGTCATCACCACTGCGGATTCGCCTCTTCCAGGCAGCAAGCTTGAAGGCTGAAGCGGCTGAGGGTGTGTATCTGTCAAAACCATCGATGCTAACTCCGGATTTTAAAATCGCCCGATGAAACAATTAGGAAGGATAGATCAATGTTTTGTTTTGCAGCGACGATTATTCGCCGAAATTGCATCGATCTTGGGGAAGGGCGCGGTGGCGCCTCGGCCCTCTAGCGTTGACGGCCCATCTCCGAGGCCTCAAAACTGCTGAATTGTTCGGGAATCACCCTCCCGAGAGCTGTGCACCAACAGATGGCTGTCAGATGATGGTACTATTTTTCGGCGTCTCCCATCTCATGAACCACTCGTGGCTGAAAACCCGCTCCTTCAGCTTCCTGAGGAGGGGTTGAAGGTACAGCCCTACGCCTTGCGCAGTAGGAGCGCCGAATGACGTTGGAGATCGACGTGCCCGTCCTCAGGGTGGCGAAGCGCAGGCGATGGTCGCTCGAGAGCCCGCAAATAGCATTGTTATATCACTACCTCCTTCATGGAAAGACCTTCCATAGGAGGATAGGGCTCGAAACGCGGAGAATACCTCACACAGCGCTTGTCCTCTTGCGTCCAAGTTCAGCTCAATGGGATGGTGCCCAGAACAAATAATGCACGGCTGATCCATTTGCCCGAGTCTGCCCCGAGCACCACGAGGCCGAAACAAAGGGACAATTTATCAGTTTGTCCAGCTTGAACAAGGCCAAAATGGGGGTACCTGGTCAAAACACAGGTCCCTTCCCGTCAATGCAATAACGCCTGTATCAGAAAAATGACCAGCACTCGCTAATCGATATTATCGGACCCTTGATTTACAGCCTTCATGTTGAATAAAATCCTGTCCCTTTTTGGGGAAGAATTCCTGATGAAACATAGTTTTTAACTCCCTTCTTCGAACCATTGAAGGAACAATGGCTCGTCGCTCTGACCCACGTCGTAAATGATGGTTTCTCGTGCGTTTCCGATTCAAAATCGTGCATTCACACGAACCCGCATTCGACTAGTCAGCCTCCTTTTTGACGAACGTCCCCCTCGGCTAGCTAGTGTTTCGCTAGTCCCTCGCTCTCCGCCGGAGATCTATTATTCCCGCGCATCTGTGCTCATCTCGTCACCTTGGCACGAGTCAGTGCTCACATCCTCCCCCTGCCATTGGTCATTACCAAGCACTCGGTATGCTTGTGCGCAGCCGAGTGGCACTGGTCCGTGGTCCGTGATAGGATACAGGGTCCTGGTCCAACGTTCGTCAGCCCTCGTACCTTACCGAGCCGGCAGGACACCGTTGAAGGCCTCTTTTCCCTTAGTGTTCCCCACAAGGACATGAAGACGAGCGTCATGGCTCAAGTCAATGTCTTACCGCAAGGGCTGAACAATGCGGAGGAACATGGACGCGAGATTAACAGTGTAGTTGGTCCATTCTTCCAGAACATGACATCCTACTTGAACTCCAGCCCCCCTTCACTTCCCGCGCCACCATTTCCAATGTCGATGGACATCAGCAATTATGGTCTCTCCCAGTGAGGAATACCTAGAGGCCCATCCGGAGATTGGAAGCATCAAGTCTCTGTCTCCACCTCTTTACAGTGGGTTGATTGCTGTCTCAATATTCGCCCTGGTCTCATTCATCCTCACCTCGAGTCTCTTTCTGTACTTGACTGTGAAACTGGTAGCCTGGCACTTGCGCAAGAGATCTCGCACTCACAACATCACCAACAACATCCCGGCTCCACAGCCCGTTACCGACTTCACCTTCGAAGAGGGAGCGTACGGGCCCCAAGGGGAAACAAACCGGGTGGCCCACGACCAGAGTGTGCGGCGAATCCAAAATGCCGGAAACAGGCCTCCCAATCAGTTTCTCATTTTAATCTTCAACCTTATTCTTGCCGACATGCACCAGGGTGCTGCTTTTCTTCTTAGCATAGCGTGGATTCAAAAGGGAGGCATCTTCGTCGACTCCCCCATCTGCTTCATCCAGGGATTCTTCGACTCCAACGGAGATTTATCATCCAGTCTCTTCATGACATTGATTGCCATTCACACATATCTTTCTGTGGTCCTAAATTATCGACCCCCTCAGTATGTACTGTATTTGGTCATCGTTGGGATCTGGGCTTTTGTTTACGGTCTTTCCGTGGTCCCGTTGCTGGTCACAGGCAATGGGAAAGACGCGGGAGGCTTCTTTGTTCGGGCTGGCCCTTGGGTAGGTGAACTTCTTTTGCATAGACGATATATGATGGCTAATTATTGAAACAGTGTTGGATTAATGACGCCTATGAAAATCTTCGTCTTCTCACACATTACCTCTTCATCTTCATCTCTCTCGTCACCACCTCGACACTTTACATCAGCATCTACGTTTCCCTCCGCCGACAAGCCAGACACAAGGTGGAGAAGCTAGGGAGCGTCGATTCCAGGGCCAAACTAAATCACAATCCAGCCTTTTTGCTCTATCCACTCATATACGTCTTGTGCACGCTCCCTCTTGCTCTTGGGCGTATTGTCACAATGGCTGGCGTTCGTGTTCCGATGGAATACTACTGCTTTGCGGGATCCCTAATTGCAAGCAATGGGTCCTTCGATTGTCTTCTTTTCGGCACGACCCGTCACTCCATTGTCTTTTCTTCGACCGAGGATGTTGACGCCGAAAGTACTGGCCTCGAGACATTTGCATTCACCCGCACCCCCGCTGGACGATACGGAAATGTCGTCTGGATCGAGGGTGGTGAGGCTCGCACCAGGGCTTCCGGGGTAGGTGGGTGGTTTCAAGTGCTTGGCAAATGGGGCAATTCTGAAATACGATTGCCCCAGCCAAGGACGAGGAGCATCAGCCAAGAATCGCTGAGGAGCCCAGACCGTAACGAAATGGCTATTCAGATGGACGTCATCACGTCAATCGCCGTCGAGCGCAATTCGAGATTCTTCGACTCGTCCCGAAGCGAATCGCTTTCTATCAACCCCTTGGACAAGGATTCAAATAAGGCTGTTTTAAACATTGTTTTATGATAAATGGTGGGCTTCCGTTTTTTTATAATAATACCCATTGTTGGTATTTTTTTTTTTTTGGCGTTTAGGTTATGTGACCAAGACCCGCTGCTGTGCAGTTATTGACTTAAGATACCCAAATGACATTGCTGGCAAGGAGTTTTGGGAATTCTTATAGTTTAATACGAACAAACAACATAGTTATATTAGAGGTCAATACAGCTACTCAATGTGGCCACTCAATTCTTATACGTATGTCTCTCGAACTTGCTCTATGGTATGACTATTGGTCGTTGAACCATGTATCCTCAGATCTCCAACGTATGTACGGACAACCAACTCGTCAGGCAACCTCTACATTGATGATCTAGCTTGTTTGCATAGCTTGTTTGCATGACGTGATGCTTGACTAGGGCATGTACTTGGAATGTGGCACCATTCCGTTAATTAACCTGCCAAATTGCAGCACCCCCGTGGGATAATTATTAGCTAGAACGCAATTGGAAACAATCCGGGTTTATAGCATTGAATTATTAGCCTGCTCAGGACGATTTTGCCTTTAGGCCTTTTCATGAAAAGCAAAGCCGTAATGGGAAAAAGCAACCATGAGGTGTCTGAATTAGCTTGTAATTGGTATTTCGTTGGTCATGTGATTGCGCGATGCCCACATTTGCCCCTGCGCGTATCGCGTTCCACCAAATTCATCCCACTTCAGACTTCCCGAAACCGACAACCAAACCTCCACCTATTCAAATTGACACAGGCTTTCTGGCCCCTACTCTTCACCTCCACAAGATTCTCCCATAGTATTTTTTAATTGTATATTCTCGGCCTTGAAGAAAAAAACATATCATTTGCCATGGTTGCGTCAGCGAAATCGAAACGATCCTTCACACCTAAGAAACCCGCCACTGGAGGGCACGTCTCAAAAAAACCAGCGAAGCCGAATGCGAGCATCTTGAGCTTCTTCAAAAAGGTGGAGAACAAAGAAGGCTCCCTTTTTCTTGGTACAACTCCAGAAACGAACGTCAACGTCGAAGAAGATATCTATGACGCGGACGATGCGGATCGATATAATGAGAACGAATCGCCCAGTAAAAAGAGGAAGCTAAGTCAAGAGCCGGAAGAGAAGGCAAAAGACGAATTGCCCGAAAAAGCAGAGCCACCGTCCTCCCCAGTCAAGTTGGAAGATGCCACCGAGCCAACCCCGTCCAAAACTACCAAGCCACGAATCAAGACTGGGTTCGTGATGGATTCCGATAGCGAGGGCGAACCGGATGAACCCGCCGAATCCCTCAAGATAGATATCAAGATTCCAAACCGTGCGGCGCCTCCCCCCAACCATGAGGTGCAACTGGACATTTTTACTAAGAACGAGAAGAAGCATGACGATTACGACCCGGTTGTGGTAAAACAGGACGATTCTATTGAACCGGAATACGAAAATCTAGATGATTTTGCCGATATATCCGGACTTGACATGGAGGATTTTGAAGGCGAGGAGATGCGAGAGATGCGATTCATGCAGGAACAAGCTCGGCTCGAAGCCGAGGAAGCCGGAGGTTTCTCGAACGAGGACCTCGCTGATGAACCCTTGGACGATGGAATGATCCAAAACTGCCCTATCTGCGAAGGCAGTCTGGTTGGCATCTCGACAGATGAAGCCACACGACATGTCAACTCCTGTTTAGATGGCAATCCAATTCCTTTACGACAAAAGGAGAAGTCAGCACCAGATAAACCTGCCAAGGTAGAGTCCTTTGATGTCGAATCAGGCGAAATCAGCAACCGATTTGCCCGGGCTGCAGTTCCTCGACCTGGCCAAGCCAACCCATTTGATCTAAATACGTCCAAAACCGCACCTAAATCTGCCTTTTCGAAACTCATGTCCAACAAAGCCGAAGACACAGCCTGGGCAACAGCTGCGGCTGCTGAGAATGCATCTCGAGGCAGACCCGCGTATGAGAGAACATGTCCATTCTATAAAATCATGCCAGGGTTCTCCATTTGCGTCGATGCGTTTCGATACGGCGCAGTAGAGGGTTGCAAAGCGTACTTCCTCAGCCACTTTCACAGCGACCATTATATCGGACTTACATCAAATTGGAGGCACGGTCCAATATACTGCAGTAAGGTTACGGGTAGTCTCGTCAAGCAACAGCTCCGAACCGCTGCAAAATGGGTGGTGGAACTAGAATTTGAGAAATCTTACGACGTTCCTGGAACTGATGGGGCCACGGTCACTATGATACCAGCAAACCACTGTCCTGGGAGCTCTCTCTTTCTCTTTCAGAAAACAATGGGCAAGGGCCCGAATGGCCGAGTTCAGCGAATCCTTCATTGCGGCGACTTTCGAGCGTGCCCTGCTCACGTCACGCATCCACTGCTCAAGCCGGAGATCATCGATTCCATTTCTGGAAAAGCTCAGCAACAAAAGATTGACATATGCTATCTTGATACTACTTATTTGAACCCACGATACTCTTTTCCCCCTCAGAATGATGTGATTGAAGCCTGCGCGGACCTGTGCAGATCGATATCACCTGATCCCAACTGCAAAGACGATGTCTGGGATAAATCAGCAAATACGTCAGGAACGCCAATTGTCAGCAGGTTCTTCCAAAGCTCAAAGGCCAACGAAGATTCACAGTCATCAAAAAAGCAAGGTGCAAAACAACGCCTCCTGGTGATCTGTGGTACTTATTCCATTGGAAAGGAACGCATCTGCGTAGCGATTGCAAAGGCTCTGAATTCTAAAATATTTGCTTCTCCTGGGAAAATCAAGATTTGCAAACAATTAGATGATGCCGAATTGTCAGCGCTTCTCACATCTGACCCTCGAGAGGCACAAGTTCACATGCAAATGCTAATGGAGATTCGCGCCGAAACTCTCCAGGAGTATCTCAACGGCTACAAACCTCACTTTAGCCGCATTATCGGTTTCCGCCCGAGCGGTTGGAACTTTCGGCCAGCCAATGGCAAATCTGTCGGAGCGAATACATCACCCGGTAGCATTCAGACCGAGCAACTGCTCCATGGAAAGAGCTGGCGGAACCGGTTTGGATACAAGGATTTTGTGGCGCAGAGAGGTAGCACAAAAGAAGCCATGTGCTTCGGCGTGCCTTACTCAGAGCACAGCAGCTTTCGGGAATTAGCCATGTTTGTCATGAGTCTGAGGATTGAGAAGGTGGTGCCGACGGTGAATGTAGGCAGCGACCAGTCCAGGAAGCGCATGAAAGCATGGATTGACCGGTGGATGATGGAGAGAAGAAGAGGAGGACTGGTGACACCATTGATTGAAGGGCAAGATGGCGAGGACGGGGCGCTGTGGGATGGCAAGTCTGGTAAGGGAGGCGGCGCGTGGTGGTGACTGTGTGTTCTTTTTCTATATAAAACACCAGGAGTTTGGTTATTCCTTTTGTCATATGGTATTCCTACCGTGGGAAAAGCAAGTCAGGCTTTTGACTACATGTATGTTTCTCAACATGTCATGTTTGGGTAATTATAACGAGAGCAAGAATGGCGCAAATTGGGGGAAGAATAGCATTTCATTATCCATATCAGGAGCCAACGCCACATGAATCCTCATTTTCCCATTTTTTCGTCAGTACACCACACATGCAAGAACCGTTTCCCCCCACAGATAGGTGCCTAGAAGCATCACGCTTTCGGCAAATCCCTTGTGCCTCTAGCATGAAACCCCAGCAACTTCCGCTCACTTGGCCTTGGCCTGCTGGGCTGCAGCCTCTGCACACCACCAATATCAGTATCAGATTCTCATTTGACTTCTCTTTCTTGTTTTTTTTTTTCTCAGTCTCAGTCTCAGTCTTGGTTTGACTTACCTCTTCGAGTAGCATCCTCCAGCAGTTGTGTGTCCACTGACGTAGCGGGCAAGTGGACGTACCTCACCACCGAACCTCGGATGAAGACGTTCTTGACGGAGCTCTGTGGAGTGTTCCGGAGTTAGTCAAGCGGCGTTCATGGAGGGGGGGGGAGATGGGATGTGATGGGAGAGCTGGGCGCTCGCTCCCGGTGCACGAACCAGGTGAGGGTACTTGAGCTCTTCAACGACCTGGATATCGTCGAGCTTGATGTTGAGGTACTGGTCAACGCTCTTGAGGGTGCCCTTGAGCTGGATGTCGTTCTTGAGCTCGACGGTGACCTCATGGTCGATGAGCGTCTTGAAGAAGCTGTGATGAGTCGCATGTGAGCCCAAGGGTTCTTGTCTTGTCTTGTTTTGTTTTGTTTTCCTCTCGGCTTACGAAAACTCTCTCCAAAAAAAAAATAAAAAATTGGAGCATGAAATGAATTATTAAAAAAAAAACAAGCAGAAAAAGGTTGAGACTGCATCATTTCAGGGCCATCACGTACCTAAAAAAGAGCATGGTGGCGATAGAGGGGCGAGAGGCGGGTGCTGAGGTATTCTATCAGGCTGTCTGTCCTTGGGGGTTTTTTTTTTCTGAGCGCTGCAGCGGGGGACTCGCGCAGGGCTGAAGCGGATATAAGAGCACTGAATGTTAGCCTCGAAATGGAAATGTCGGATTATAGTCCTGGGAGAAGCGCCACCTTCGTCAAAAGTCGATGAAATGGTGATACAAGTCTAGCAGCTATTGACTGCCCACCAGAGCCAAGTTCGCTGCCCACCAGCTGGTGTGTGTCACGTGACTGGGTATCATATTGAAAGACTGGGTGGGCTCTGAGACGTTGGAATTCGAACATGATCACGTAGTATTGATAAAGAAATTTTGTTTTAAAAAAAGCAGAAAAGATCAAGGTGATGAAGAGAAACATCAGTATTTAAATTTTCTCGCTTGTAACCCATTCATATAATGTTACGCTCGCAGTATTGTGGACAAAAGTCCTAAACGACAGGCTTCAACTACCAAACTCCCAGCAGTCAGAGATCCGTGTCGAGCCTTGAGTCTTTTCTCCATAAACACGATAATTCAATTCTTGGGCTTTCACTATGAATATCAGGTCCAGCGGCTACACTTCATGCACTTTTAATAAAGTGGTCTTCCCTCCCGCACCCTATGCCGCACAATGCATGTCCAAAGCCATGCCCAAGGGCCCAAAGTCTGCAAATGTTTTGCCAAATTAACAATGATACCCTCCAAACGCCATGCGGGTTTATCAAAATGATTGCTTTCTTTATTCGTCATTCGTGACATCGTCAACATCCAGCCTTAAGCCACATAACGATAGAGAGATGGGGTGCCGTCTTCATCTGGTCGTTCGAGGTATTCTCTGGCAATGAGATCTTCGATACGTTTCTTGATGAGAGATACTTCAGGTCGGAATCGGCTCGAGAGCTGCGTAAGAACTTCGCTGACAAGTTGCGAATGGTTAAGTTCCTTCCGGGACCTGGACCAGTTAGTGTCTTCGTTTAATCTTACTCGGATCTCGTCGTACTCACTTCATGATTCTGACGATGGCCGCGTCAACAATGTGGGCTCTCGTCTGGTTGTTCTTGTCCTCGGTGCTCTTTCTCTCGGCAGAGTCCTCAACCTTAGAAACTGCATTAATGATGGGTGCTTTGATCCTCATTGCTTTGCTCTGGAATGCCGCATTGAATGAGAACCTGTCGTCGGATTTGATCGACTTTGTGAGCGGTTCCTTGAGCAGGACTCGGGATTTGGGTGCAACAGCAATCGCAGTCAAAGTTCGCATGAGGTCCGGGGTTGATATACTAGTCTTTTCCTGGATTTCTGCAAAGGATAGCCATTCGCCTTCCTCGAGATCATTAAAGAGAAGCAAAATGACCATGGCGAACGTTGGGACATTGATTTCGTATCTTCGCTCCTTGGCCAGCGCGCCCGACTTCCCGGGGATAGCAGGGAATGTACATTTGATATCAGCGCTTCCCGTAGTGCCAATCCAAGTCAGCTTACGTCCGTTGCGGTTCGCCAGGTAAAACTGCTCAAAGCTCGCCTGCAAACGCTTGACCTCAGGCGGGTACGTGCAAGTGACTCGCGACCCGTCGCCAATCTGGGCCGTCCTACCCATGACCTCGGGTGGCCAGTAGTTGGTGGTAAGGACGTTGATGTTGAGATCGATCGTCTTGCCACCATCCCCAACAGCGCGCATACGGTCCCGGTAGCCAGTCGTAAGCTCCGATGAGGTCACCAGATCTCTGAACATGCCTTCGAATTTGCTGGTGAATTGCTGACCCATCTCCTGCTTCATGCGAGAAATTATCTGCTTCTCAACATCATAGCTTTCCGATTTTCCATGCAGCAACCTCCTTGCAAGGTGGCGTTGATAGTATGTCTGGAATAAGTCTCTGTCCTGAAGATATCGAATCAAAACAATGGCTTTCTCCAGCACGACATCGACTTCCGCCTCAGTCTTGCCCTTGATGCCCCGCTTCAGGTTATCATCTATAAAGAGAGACACATATTCGGAGCTCCGGGTAAACATGTTGATAAAGTCTGAGAAGCTTTTTGTGAGGGCGCTCTGGATGATCAGATCGTCCTGGAAGCAATGCGTCAAGAGGTTATCAAACTTGTCCTTGAGGTGCAAGACATCATCGACCCATTTGATAGCCGCTGCGGTTTGTTGAGCCGCGGGATTCAGAGTCTTTGATTTCTCTCCCTCTGCAGGTTCCTCTCCTTCTTGAGCCGTCGAAAAATCCGTGTTCTTGAGAACGTTCTCAATCTCAATGCCCAGCTCCACTACCCGCCGCTGTAAAATGTCGCGAAGCGCTGTCTTTTTTTCGTCAACTCTAGAGATGAGCTTGTAGAGGATGGAGAGATCGTCAATCTTGTCGTTGTCGATCATCCACTTCAATCCACTGCCCTCTAATCCCAAAAATTCCAACAAGTGAGCGACGATGAGCTGATCTTCGATCGTCTTGCTGACCTTTGGCAGGGTTTCAAGCTCAATAGTGGTTCCACATCTATCAATCTCTTCATTTAATCTTTGTTGAGTGTGTCGCAGCCATGCCCCAGCATCCGATTCTCGCAGCAATCGCTGGCACTCGGCAGAGTAAAAGTTCTGACTGTGTTGCAGGAATCGAGGTTCAAATACCGTAAGGTAGAGTTTTTCGTTCTCATTCTCGTCCTCTGTCTCGTATAAACAGTTGAGCATGCGGCTGCAGCTTCGAATAAGATTCCTGTCAATGATGTCGCCCTCTCGCTCCATGTTGACCTGATCAAGGATGACTGAGATCAAAATGTCGATGACTTGGTCTCGACTGTTTGCGTTGAGACAAGATCGAAGGATGTGGTCCCGGAAAAGCGCAATGGTAGTGGCAAATATGGGGACCCGTTGGGATTCGAGCTGGGTGTAACCCCGGTCAAGATACATGAGAATATCCGCAGTCATGTTCATAGACATGTTGTGGTCCTCCCAGGTATCTTTGAGGCCCTTCAGGAACTTTTCGCCCGTCTGGCGTCTTTCATTGACCGAAGTCGCCGAGTTCCGGTCAACACCAATATTGATCAGGCTCTTGGTGACAAGGACCTCGATCTTGGGAATAACATGCTCGGCGAACCATTGCTCCTCAAACTCCTTGACTCTGTCATAGAGCACCTCGCCCTTCTTCTTGAGCACTATTTTATAGGCTGCTCGGTAGAGTTCTTCAAACGAAAGCCGGCTGCAGTTCTTGTTGTGAATATCGCGGAGGGCCTCCTTCAGCATGTTCCAGCATGCCTCGAAATCAGCACTCTCGCCGGGTCCGTTCGGCTGTCGTTGGGCACAGTTAGCTACCTCGACTCTGAATGGTCCAAATGGGAATCGGTTGGTCAGGATTGGTTGAGGCGGGCCTCGTTCTAGATGCTTCCACCCGGGTTTGTTATGCACTTACACGCACGATGCGACGAGGAGGACGAATGCGCCCAGCCCGGGCAGCACCACCACGCCCCGATATCATTTTTGCGAGGTATTCACCGTGTTTTCTGGTCACGTATCGCCGCTATCAGTCCGGTGGGGTGGTCAGGGTGGTCGAACGTTGGACAGGGCGCCTTTGCCGCCTTGAAGCTGGGATGGTGGGGTAACTGGGCACCAGGAAGTGTTGCGGGCCCCCGCGAAGTGACACACAGTTGGGTAAAGGATGCGGTGCAGGGCAGAAATACAAAATGATAGACGTTCCCCCCCGGTGATACAGCTGAATTAAGAGACTCAGGGTATGAAGGGGGAGCTCAGAGTCAGGCGACGGGCCAACTGGGAGGCGTTTGTCATGGTGCAGGTTGCGAGGCTCGGAATTTATGGGTGGCTACAGGACCCGCGTCCGAAGCTGCCCCATGAACCGCGGGTCGGCTTATCGATAAACAATGACGGCACCAATAAGCGTTAGATTGAATAACGTTCCGCCGAATTTTGACGAGGCACGTGATTTCTGACTTGGAGGCAGTCACGACCATGGCGCCTCACTTGGCCCGTCCTTCCTCAGCCACAGGTACGGACGTCACGTGCACACCCATCCCAGCAGCTCCGACCCTCGATTTTTCCGACCGACAATTTCGCAGGGCTGGTGTTGTAGCTTCAGCCTGACGCCGACGACGACGAAACGCGCGCCGACCTTGACGTCCCACGGCACCTTCCCCCTCCGCCCGACCCCCAACCGCTGCTGTAGCATTTCAACCCTCATAGACCGCCACCATGAAGCTCGTTCGGTAAGCAGCGTCCCCTCCTTCTTTCCCCCCTCCCCTCCCCGCTTGCGCTCGGATTGTGCTGAGCTTCTCTTTCAAGCACGAGCTCGTGGACTAACTTGGCGCGACCAGATTTTTGATGAAGTGCGCCAACGAGACGGTGACAATTGAGCTCAAAAATGGTATGTAGACATGCTCGTCCGTTTTTATTTGACGGCTCCATGAGGCTCTCCAGTCATGACCTCGGAGCAATCAGGTTTGAAAAGGCGCTGACTGACACCTGAATCCAACAGGCACCATTGTTCACGGCACTATTGCCTCGGTCTCCCCGCAGATGAACACAGCCCTCCGCACCGTCAAGATGACGGCCAAGGGCCAGGAGCCCATTTCCCTCGACACGATGAACATTCGCGGCTCCACGATCCGCTACTTTATCCTCCCCGACTCTCTACCCCTCGACACCCTACTAATCGACGACGCGCCCAAGCCCAAGAACAAGGCCCGCAAGGAGGCCGAGCGCGGCGGACGAGGGCGTGGCAGGGGCGGCGGCAGGGGTCGCGGCCGCGGCCGTGGTCGGGGACGTGGTTAGATGGGAGGAAGTCGTAATGAGGTGGATATCTAACGATGGGACATTTGGACCTGAAAGGAGAAATTGCGGGGACAGTAACGGGGATGTCGAGCTATCTCGACGATATCAACATGCAACCGGAACCTGGCGTTTGGGATGTTTGGCCATAAAACAACTGTATGAATCATCGGCGGGTGGGTATCGCTTTGGTATGGAAAGATATCTGAAATACATGCTCTTGCACGCCACCACCAACCGATCCTCTTTTCTATTTTTGTTTTTATTTCTCCGCTTTCTCCTCACGGTGCCTAACATTTCGGTGGTTTTTTTTTCGTTTTCTTTTCTTTCTATTTTGACGAAAATTCTCGCCATATACGCACGACTTGCAGCTTCTCCCAGCCGGCTTGCTTCCCGCTCGAGCGAGCCATGAAGGTCCTCCACTCGGGGCCGAACCCCTCAATACGCCGCCGCACCTCGTCGGGCTTGTTCTGCGCACAGAGAAGAATGTAAGCACACCCGCGGTGGGACAGGATGCGAGGCAGAGCCTCGACAAGACGATCCGTCGTCTCCATGCCGTCCCGGCCACCAGCGTACGACAGGGCCAGCAGGTAAGAGTCGTCATCGAAGGAAGGCTTCGTGCCCTCAGGCAGGTCCTCGGCAGCAAAACCCTCGGGGCGGACAGGCATCTCGGGCGTGGGCACGTAGGGCGGGTTGAAAATGAGGACGTCAACCGTGCCTTCCCGCCACGCCGACATCAAGTCGCCCTTGCAGGAGCCCAGGTACATGCCGTGCGTCTCCGGGTTGTCAAGCTGGGCTTTGGCAGCTGTCGCAACGGTGGCACGGCACGCAAAGGCGTTCATGTCGACGCCTGCCGTGAGGACGTGGCGGCTACCGAAAATGGTCTTGGCGTGGGCGTGGACGAAGCTGATGACAACGCCTGAGCCTGTGCCAATCTCCACGACTAGGGGCGCGGCATCGGGAAAGGCTTCGTGTAAAAAGGCCTTCTCCGTGTCAGAAGAGAGTGTATCCAGAAGAAGGTACGAGTCCTCTGCTGGTTCGTATACCCGCTCATAGGGTACGTGGTCAGTATCCGGAGTTGGCAGCATCTCTATGATTTTTTTTTCACTCGTGTGCTGGAGAGCTTGTGCTGTGTCACCGTAGTGGTTGATAAATGCTTCAAAAAGAGTACCATGAGAAAATCCATCAGGCTTCGGGTGTGGAGAGGCACGTGATATAGGCTTGTTAGGCATAAAGATATCGACGGTGAAAAGGACAATGAAGAAAATTTCAGCGCTGTTGGCGATTCTTCTGCTGCTTTGGTTATAATCTCTTGTATTCTTCTTTCCATCAAGTCGTAGATGTTTACAACACCAAGAGAAGGGAGCAATGCGGGGTTGCTAAACATGCAAGAAACGCATCGCCCAACTTCACTAGTAACTCGGGAAATGTCTCTGTAGTCAGCTTTAAAGGGTCATTAGAACCTCAGGTTAACTCAACCAGCTTCTGCATGTCTTGGATGCTCACCAAAATTCCCAGTCTGCCAACCAGCGTCCTGCACTCTTCACCACCCATCATCACAACATCACACATGCTCCTTTCCCAGGAAGCCTGAGGTCACACCCCCAGTCTTCCTCTCCTGGACCGACCCCCCATTTGAACCCCCGACCCATGGTCTCCACCATCCGCACCAAGTTGCGATCGTACACGCCGGCCAGATCACACCGTGGGCAGGGCCGGCTCCGCGTGACGAGATACCTCGGCGTTTGCTTGACCGAGCCGTCGCAGAAGCCGGGGCATGTTCTGAATCCCGCACCCGGTTCGCAGGGCTCGGCGATGACGGCCCATACGTGCTTGCACACTTTGTGTTCGAAATAAATGAGGACGCACATGTTGTTCTGTGTGGAAATCCCGAAGGGTGGGATGGTCGAGATTTTGCAGAATGAAAACTGACCTGCTGGCTGTTTTTTTTAAGCTGGATCAAGCCTATTCAGACGGGAACGAACCTTTTATCGACTGTGAATCAGTAGTTGTGACGAGGGCCTGGGCAGATGCGCGCAAGTGACGGCAATTTGTTCAGGTAATTCAATCGCTACTTTGCTGGTCTATGGTGCATTCTATCCTGAATAACTTTTGTCCATGTATATCAACTCCAGGTTATACAATTGCAATTTAATACATCAAATCGTTTGCCGATGACTGCGTCGTACCTCCTTCCTGCAAGGTACCACTCTCGTCCATGTCATCGATCATAGCTTCTTCAACGGAAGGCGCAAGTTGGCGCAGCATCGCCTCCATTCGGCGCATGGACCGCTCCATATTTTCCATTCTCTGGGTCATGACCTGAATCTCCTCTGGATCAGTAAACGAGCCTGCCAGGTCCTGTGGGATTCCAGGAAACATCGAATCACGGCGGGAAGGGCGTCGGGGTTGGAAATCGTCAGTAGGGCTGTGGCTAACACGAGTGGTGAACTGTCGGCGGATGAGGTGGTGTGTCAGATCGTCGTCAACCGCGATGTCTTGGTGAACTGTGTCTGGAGGCGGGACTTGGAAAACAGCTCTGAGATCGCGGTGGATAGTCAGACGCCATTTTTGCCAGAAGCGGTTCTTGCTCGGCCTGGCCTTGGGTTCGGCATCGTATTCAGGTGCATGGCCTGAAGACCACAGAAGGCGACGCTCGGTAGCAGCAATCAGGAGCAGAAGTGGCAAGTTGATAATCTTAACAGCCATGACGTGGATTTTGTGGAACCATCGCGGGCTAACAACGAACTTGAGGGGGACGAAGAGGAACACGGCAACAATATTGAACGGCGGCGGGTAGGCGAAAACAGCGTCGGCCTTGACACCTTCGAGGGTGAGAACTGCCCGTCGAAACTGGATCTCAGACACAGCATTGGCAGAAATGGTGCTGAAGGTGTTGGACAACATCGACACAAGAATTGTGAGAAATAGGGTGTTGCCGAGGAAGGCAAATGCCACCATGATGCTCGGGCCCAGTATCGGATGGAATTCCGTCTTTTGGACAGGTTAGATCGTGTGACTTGGAAGCATTGCAACATGAACTTACGGCACGATTGATTCCGGTACCATCGAGTCCAAACCAAATGTAAATCATCCACTGAGAAATAGTTCTGCATCTCCTTGTCAGCAACAACAAATGAAATATTCCCAAAAGAAAAATTAAGCAAGACGTACCCGATCGGGTGAGCACCAGAACCAAGCCAGAGTAGCGACAACAGGAACCCAAGAAAGCACCAGGCGGCCAGGGCGGTAAGAAAGAGGAAATCGGCCATCATGGACCTTAGTGAAAGAAACACCAAGTTGTCCCTGAGCAAGTTGAACGCTAGACGGGGGATGAGAACAGGGGCAGCGAGTGCCAGTACATCATATGTCTGCTCAACCGAGCCAGGAATGTGGTAGTGCAATCCATAAAGCCGCGTGATGAGTGCAGACCAGTAAATGATGATGAATCCAACGTCGAGAAATGACCACAGGTTCTGGGTGTAGACGCTCCTACAGGACACGGGTTAACAAGGGGCTTCTGGAATTAAGTACATCATTATCGGTGCAAGCTCTTACCAACCATGAGCCAGGATAGTGGCAAATTGGTCCAAACCCCATCCAAAGGCGTAAATGTCAAAGGCGATCTGCCAGGTGGACCAGACGTCTGCTCTCTCTGTCATGACAATCCCATACAGGATGAGCAAAATGGTGAAGTGGGCGGTTTCGAGGAAGTTTCTTGTGCGGGGGACAATTAGACGATACTGGTTCAAGAGAGGCGAGTCTCGCGGTTCGTATAGGGAAATAGGCTTCAGCTTGTAGTGATCCGGGATAATGTCCCAAAATGTGGACGGAGTGTAGACGATGCGGCCATCATGAATGGCATTGACAACCTTGACACAGGTTGCCGAGCTGAGAAAAAGCTTGCTCTCGGTGACGATGGCAATCTCCAGCGAAGGAAGCGTCTTGTTGTGCATCCACGACGTGGTGCGCTCGGCCTCTTCGCGGATCTCTATCGGAGCATTCTGAAACGGCTCAAAACCCGCAACAAGGATGTGGGCCAGAAGTAAGAGCCCTTCCGGACCGTCATGGTTTTCGCCAAAACGGCGCAGAATACGCGTAGCGATAAGCTCGCACAAGGTGGCACGGGTGTAATTCACATTTTGCCGATTGTTCAAGTGAGATTGCTCTTCCAGGAATTGGGCACGGTTAACCAGCAAACAGTAGACTTGATGCAATCCAAGTCAGCATTTGACATTCTTCTCATGCGAATTGATAAGGATAGGGAAAGAGGTGAGGGAATAGGACGGAGAAAAGGGGAGGAGTTGGAAGAAGAAGAAGAAGAGAAGAAGAAGAAAAAAACATACTGATTGATATGTCATTCAGGCCATAAAACTTGTCGACAAGGGGGCGAACCACCGTCACATTGATCTTCAGATCTTGCAGCTGCTGCAGGCTCAAATGATCCTCGACGACGCTGATAATGTCACGGCGGATGCGGTGGATGTTGGTGTAGACGGGGAGATGGCTGTGGGGGTCCGTCATGCAGCTGTACAGCGTCTCCGCATTCTCGAGAGCTATGGTGCTGCTGAGCCTGCTCAGCAGCGGCTGCCTCTCTCGCCGCCGCGTCTCTCCCTCATCCTGCTCGCGCTCCCGCTCCCGCTCTCGGTAGCTGGCGGGAGTAGGCGTCGAGCCGAGCCTAATGCGCCTGCGTTTGTCGGCCATTGAACGCAGGAAGCAAGAAAGGTCAGGAGAAAGGGAGCACGACACCGATGCAGCAGGATTGATAAGGGTTGTGGCTCCTTTTTTTTTTATCCCCTTCCCCCCTGGGCCTGTCTTCGCTGCGTTGCGTTGCGTTGCGTTGCGTTGTGTTGTGCCCGCTAGATCGGGAGCTAGTGCGGGTGCAGCAACAAGAGAGGTTATGGTTATGCTGCCAGGTATTCAAGCGGCGGGGCGCAGAGCAACGAAGGCAGCGCAACCACGCGAACGGGACGACGGGAACTGTGGTGAAGCTTCCAGGTTGGATTTTGGAGAATGGCGACAAGCAAAAGTCAAAACAAAACAGACGCAACCTCATCAATCAATCCACTGCTCCCGACCCTGGGACCAGCGGGCTGCACAGGTTAGCGCACGCCCTGACGACACGGGTGGTGGGCGAACGCGCTAAGTTAGCAGATCCAGCGATCCTCTCCAATCGCCCGATAGAGGCGGCATGCATTCTCACTCCCCACGCCAGCTTTTTTGGGGCCTCGGAAGTCGAATGTCCACTCGGGTTGCTCAACTTGCTGTAGGTGCATATCTCTGCAGTACGAGAAAGAAAAAGAAGAGGAAGCCAGCACCAAAAAAAAAAAAAAAAAAAAAAAAAAAAA
>KV875230.1:436514-472601 GCA_001879505.1 Calonectria pseudoreteaudii
TTCTTTTTTTTTTTTTTTGGCACGCTCTAACGCCACTCCCTCCTCTGCTTGGGTTGTCCCCAGACCGCTTCACTGACGTCTGTCTGGCCACCATCGCCCACTCCCGTTGTTCAGTCCCAGTAGTGAGGCAACCAAACCAGGGAGTGAGGTGCCTCCAACGTCTGCGCATGAACCTGCAATGTGCATCCTAGCGACAACAATAGCAACCCAAAATAATCAGGAGCTGAGGTCTTGCACCACCCTTACCCGTCGTCGGCCGATCCCCCAGGTTGACATGAATGGGCGAATGGTACGTGTCTGATGTGGCGACCCCAAGCTCGGGGACTAAAATTAGCCCCCAACTGTCTACTTTTCCGATAGACGACGGCGGCGGACACGACGGCGGCCTCGGAGCTAGAAGCTACTGTACGAGGTCGGCACCTTTTTGAGGCTGACGACTTACGAGGCGGTGACGTAACTAGTTTGCCTTGTGTGGTTATGCTTGATTTCAAAAACACGCTCCCATATTTTTCTTCATGAATGTACGGCGCAGTTGAGGCTTCAATCATCAGTTGCTCTGATGTCCAAGATGGGGGGCCAGCTCTGATTCATCCCAGCTGCGAGGCTGGAGTTGATGCGACAGCTGCTTGGCTGGTGTGCATGGGCTTGCTGGGGCAGGCCTCAAGCGAGTGGGCTCGGTTGGGCCGCTGCGGCGATGTGTGTCGGGCCTCATTCGCGAGTGGGCGCTTGACCAGATCGGAGCGCCGGAACCGCTTGTGGCGTTGCCATCTGCACGTGATGAGGAGTTTGGCTGACTGCCAGGACGGGGATTCTTCCGTCAAGAAGTGAGCACATCGATCGGAGACACCACACGAAACTGGGAAAATGTCGGTGTGGTGTTGATCCGAGGCAACCACACAGAGCGACAAGTAAGACACAGACAGCCTTGTGGGTTGTGTTTTCATATGTTTGCTTTGGCGCATTGCCATCCATCAATGCAGCCCTCTGCAACCATCTGCATACAGGTTGCTTTTCCCGAAGAGCTTTACCCTCCGCGGGGCTACTGTACTTTACCGACAGTAGCACGTACAGAGCACAGTGCAGCGCACAGATGCTTCCAGGATCATGGATCTCATTGTATCTGGGACGAAAGAGGATATGCGGTTGCATTGTCTGGACCAAGCCCGGTACGCGTCGCCGACCCCTAATGCACCAGCGAATGCAGAGGCACCTGACCCCCCGTCCAAAAAAACGAGACCCAGAAAAAAAAAAAAAAAAAAAAAAAAAAAAGAACTCCGAGGCCGTCGAGTCAGAGGCCACAACCGCCCGCAGTGGTTCGTATGTAAGAGTCACTGAGTCGGTGAGTGGTCCGCAGCACACTCACTATAGCCGATGTATGCACATTTGTGTGGGTTGGCACACAGCATCTGAAAATACGATTCAAAGCCAGCGACCAATCACCCCAGGTCTGCCATGTGCGATTATCAGTGGCAACCTGCGAAGGGACTATTCGCGGGCCCGTGTGAGCGATGGATGCATGGGTGATGATCGTTTGCGCACAGTAGGTACATTTCGCTTCGTCCGGGTACTATTTCCCACCATGTCCCAGGTTCGGTCGCCTAAATGGTCTCAGGCAGCTACTTCAACATCCTGGTGTGAATCTGACTGATCGTGGGGGGCCGAGCCGAGGCGACATTGGCCTTGGCCGGGCCCGTTCTGAATCTGGCAGGCTGGCACGTCGCTAGTAACATTGCTGGGGCATCACGCTCTCAAAACTGTCGCAGCCCGAGAGGCGTCTGAATCAAGCCCAAAAAAAAAATCAGGCCAGAGCAGGCCGGCGGTGGTGCTACTCTGAGTTGTTGATGCGTGCGTTGTGCCGTGGGCGGCGCACCGTACCATTGACGCGCCGCCTAGAGACTGATTTTGTTCATGACGCCGTGCTATACCGTGCAGGCGTTGTGCAGGCGCTGTGCTGTGCTGTAACTGTACCGTAACTCTCGGTCCTGTGCTCCGTACTGGAGTGTGGGTCCATGGGCTGCCGCGTGCGTGCGCGTGTCTCTCTTGTGCGTTGTGGACGCTGCGGGCGAGAGAGGTGGCTCTGGTGTGTGACTGGGATGAGGTGGTGACGTGTGGTTGGATGATGGGGCCTCCAAAATGGAACCCACGAGGGTCGTCGCGAGCGCGAATCCGGCAAATGATTGCGAGGAAAAGTGCATTGGCCTGGCTTGCCCAGTACGGATCGTGATAACCCTTCTGGGTGCGCTGAGTGGTTGAAAATGGCCGTGACAGGCGCCCGTCGTCTCCTATCAGAAGACGACGCCGGGGGGGCGATGGCGCTGCGGTACTGGCCTATCATGACCATGATCACGGCCATGGCGGCCATTGCAATGGCAACGGCACGGCACAAGCAGGTGCTGCGGGCTCCGTACCGCGTGCAGTCTCGGTCAGGGTGTGTTAGGGCCGCCGTCTGGAGCCAGGGAAGTGACATCTGCCGCAGACATCATGACGCACTTTAGGAGCACTTACCACCACCCCTCGATGCGCGATGCGATCCCGATGCCCCGGTCAAGACGGCGCATGTGATGAGTGATGACGGCGGCGGCAGCCATGGGGAAATGGTCTCAGCATCATGTCTAGCCCCTGATGCTTCGACGCCCAACGTTCAGCCATCTGCCGCCGGGGCAAAGCAGGAATACGTAGGTAGCCTCGAAATTAAGCAAAGAAGAAAAAAGAAGAAAAGACCTAAACCTTACTGACCCAACAGAGTGACAGATCAATTCCCGCCTCACTTGCAAGCACATACAGCAAGCATACAGGTGTGGTGGGGGAGGGGGGGGAGGGAAGGGAGGGGAGGGAGGGGGAGGGACAGCTTCAATCGTCAGCCTGCTTTTTTCGTCTGTGTGTTGGTTCCTCGACCGTGTTATCCTGCAGGTTGCATTCAGGCTATGTCAACAATGGCATTGTCTGTCTCTGCGTCCTGTGAGAAGGCAGGGATGCCGTCTTGCACTCCTGTCTTGTCTTGTCTTGTCTTGTCTTGTCTTGTCTCGTTTTGTCTGATCCGTCCTGGTCTCGTCTTGTACTGTCTGTGTCGTTCCCCCCCGCACACAAGCTTTCCTAACTCTCTTGCACCACCCATCTCTTGTCAATCTTGGTATTCCTCTTCCTCTCTCTCATCTCCCATCTTCTTGTTCTTGTTCCTCTCCTGTCGCCTCCCCGTCTCACATGCCTGACGCCTCGTTTCTCCTTGCTTGTGTCTCGAGTAATTTCCCCGAGCCCAAACGTCCCCCCCCGCGCCCGCGTCAGGTCGCCTCCAACATCACATCACATTCTTGTCACCGGCGTCTTCCCGTCCTGACCCCGATTGTACTCCCGCTCGGCCGCACCGGGGCTAGGCTCGGGCCACCAAACGTGCCCGTCACATCCACCTTGTCCCGATTCGACGCCTGTCACGTTCTACTTTTCTTTCGTTTTTGCTCTGACCCAGTGGTTTCCCAGCCTTTTCCTCCGCGCTTAAACGCTCGCGGGGGGGCAATGGGGGTGAGAGGGGGGGGCTTGTAAGCTTGTGGCTCTCTCTCTGCGTAAAATGATATGATACCCACCTACCGTTCCAGCCCTTTCCCAAAACTGCAATTAGCTCTCCCAGCTCTCCCGCCCGTCAGTGACAAGGTGACGACGCGATCGTGGCCTTGGCTACTCTCATTTGCCGTCACCGTTGTAGTGGCGCTTCTTGACCCGGGATTCTCGTCGACAATCTTCATCTCGCCTCGTGCTCCTGGCGCTTACAACGTGGCAATGTCGTACCTCGCAGTGACCGGGGGAACTTGCTGCATGGTGGGCTCATTTAAAAATAAAAATAGAGAATTCAATTTCGTGAGCCTGATATCTGATCAAAACACGATCGTCGGTGTGATTTCGGCCCCGAACGGCTAGCCCAACGTCGGAGCGTGATACCGAGATGCTCTACCGCCGTTCAGCTCCGATGTCGTGTCCGATGCTCCCAAAGTCTGTTCAGCTCGGCCTCCGTGGGTTGCGTGTACCGTGACATGTAGTTTTGCAGTGCCTTGACTCCTTACCGGTGAGCATAGCGTCCAGCTATGTTTTGTCATTGGACACGATCCTTGCTTGGCGAGCGGGGCCGGAGTCAACTTTGACATTGTTCACAGCGTCTGCTCCCGGGTAGCAATCGTTGCATCGAAGCAGCCAATCACTTTGGCATGGGAGTCGAATCAATGCCATTGCCCTCACGGTGCCGGATCTATATCTGCCGTGTATGAATTTATGTATGAGTGCGTTTAACCCCAGTCAGCGAGGCCCTGGGGTGCTGGTATAATACTGTGAAATCCACACAGCGTAGTGTTGAGGCCGTGTGGTTAGTGACTATCTTGTTCCTCTGCTTTGGGTGTTCGTGGTGATTTTTGTGTGTTTTTTTATGACCAGTAGGCGAGAAATTTTGCTAAGCTTGACGTAATTATTATAGGCTATTGCTGTTTACCATTGAATGTGATGTCAATTATGTGAGTGATGTGTTGGAGATCTTCATGGTTAGGATGGTTGAAATAAAAGCATTAAGTATCTATACACGACAAAAACACGACAAGCACTCTACGCACCGAATAATTAGCAAAAAAACAAGACTAGAACAATTAAATGCCTACAAATACATGTAAAATAAGAAACGATGGATCACTACGACGATTCTCCTACATAGTCGCAATACGTGCAGTATGCTATAGGGTAACTCAGCACTGTGGCTTGCTAAATCAAGATGAATCACGCATTCAGAATTCACACAGCTTGAATGTATCGTTGAAAACATCGTATGAGTTGGTACGTGATGAAAAAAAATATATACTGTATCTCATGTGTATGACCACCGGAGACAAAAGATTGCGCCTGAGTCGGAGTTTTGCATACGACCTCCACGACACCATCATTTGGGGGGTTGGTTAGAGTATGAAACAAGAAAGATAGCGAACACATACCCACGGACACTAGAATAGGACGAGAAAGACAATACACACGCATATTAGAACATCCCGTAACCAAAGGAGATAATGCCTGCCGCTGTACCCTATTGCCCATGATGCAAGATGCTTATGGGCCGGTCTCTTGCCACACGGGTCCCCAAATCAAGCGTTGGAGAGGGGCAATACTGAAATGAACACGACCCCAAAGAGAAAGCAAATTCCTCAGTCAAGCACTAGTAATATGGTTCCATGCAAGGACACTGGCACGAGTACAATGGCCTGACCCGGATAAGGTTGGCCAATTATAACAAGAGGTTAATGCAGAACGGCTGATCAAAGAACCGACGGTAAAAGAGTCATGCGAATGTATGCCATGCAACAGAGCAATGCAATATTGAGTCATGAAATCCACTACAAACGAGTAAGTCGTGAGTCCATCAACTTGACGATGGAGGGCTCGAAGGTTCATGGGCCGACTGCCGCATGTAAACTTACGAGACAATACTCCAAAATGGCACCTCCCAACTGGAATGTCTTGGTCAAAGGGATATACTGCAAAGCTATAGTTATATCGTATGATGTAAGTGTGTAGTATCTGTTATTCACCTGTGCCCCAAGAAATGGCAAAGACCAAAAAAAAGGAGAACATGGCAAAAATTGAACATCAGCCATGCTGAAGCCGGTACACCAGGGACTCGAACCCTGAGCCTTAGTCTTAGGAGGACTACGCGCTACCATTGCGCCAGCGCACCGTTGTTCGTTGGCCGGAGGGCGGGTTTCTATATCAGTCATCAATTCAATCTGCTTCCATGACATCACAACCATGAAGTGGCTCCGTCATTTCGCAGCTGTGGAAGACCTCATATTATCTTTGTGTTGGTCTCTTTCACAGGGTAGGATACGCCACAAGGGGCCTTGCGCATTACCTTGGTCTCCACAGCAGACATATCTTTCCCTCCCCAGTTCAGTAAAATCAATAACTACTTTTAGGACCAACACAATATCACAAAATCATCAAGGGTACGAACAAGTCACCTCTATTTCCAACCAACTGATGCTAGCATGTTGCCCGCTTGGGCAGCATCGCCGCAAAGACTAAGCCAGTATCCCTTCCATGAACAGACACATGGCAGGTGTGGCATGCGTGTTGGTTCTTAGTGCATTCGCTACCGACAGCTTGGATACCAGGCAATCGATGCGGACCCTCTAATGTAGGTAGTAAGCCCGCCATTGCCTTGTCCGGAAGTTGGTCCCAACATGTTTACTCGAGATTTGGAATGAATCGTGTTGTTGGTTCTGTTTATTGCCTCATCCCCGCAGGTGAGAGAAGACATTGGGTGCGGGACCCAACCTGGGAACATTGGTTTATGTGGCGGTGAATTGCGGTGCTTGGACGACCTGTTTTGCTTGTTGGGTGTGAGATGGACATGTTTGTATTCGGGAACGCGTACCCCCAGGAGCACCCACATTTGTTGACAATAAAATTGCTGCTGATATTTTCGCCTGGCGTGACCTAGGTCGCATATGAGTGGTTCAATAACAATCTCTCGAATCGAGAATCAGGACCCAATACTTGTTGACGAAGCGCCGAGTTGCTTCGCATCGGTATCAATAGACGCGCTCCATGGGCGGACCAGCCGCGCTCCAACGGTCATCTGCGAGAGGGTTGGTGGTAGAGTGGTGGCCTGACCTGTGGTGGCCAAGGAAGTGCTGCATTGGCGCTGCATCGTTCCCACAGGACTGACGCGCTTCTCATATGAGAGGGTGTGAGGCAATGGCAATAATGGTACCCATCACGACCGGGGCACGAAGTGAGCACAGCCGTGAATGGGGTTATTATTGTTGGACAGGAGACAATGAGATGACGGCTCGAAAGCTAGACTAGGGTTTTCGGGCAGTGCCAGGTAATCCAGCGAGCCGGGACGGCACGGTCGGAGAAGCCTTTAGATTGAGACGATTGTTGGGTCATGTCACTAGCAAGGGATCTTGGACCCGAGCGGACGGCGCTGGAGCAATTCCGGTGAACCAAAAAAGAAACACCCTTGCAGCCAACGAACAGTGGAACTAGTCATACCAAAATTGCCCATGTGAGAGTCACACTTGTGAGGGTTGATTGATGGAGCAAGCATCCGATTTGCGATGCCAAGCCGTCCTGTTTTTGGCAAAAACATTGGCCCCAGAAGAGGCGACATGTGCAGAATGTAGCACATGCAGTACTGTAGCAGCGGCAACACCGGCGGCAGAGGTGGATGAGCCCTGTCGAGTGAATGCGAGTTGAGTGGGTTGTGGTTGTAGAGGGAATTTGGCGCAGTACCCTAGACGCTCGTTGGTCTACGAGCGCTAGACATGACTTTGCTGTTGGCATTGGCCGTTTCTCCCAAGTGCAGGGACGGCGCTTACAACAGGGATGGCATTCGTCCACCAACCAGGGTGCAGTGCGAGGCTCCCATGTTAGTGGGCTTGTGCAGGAGGAGTAATAACTCGCTATGTTAGGATGGAGGGCTCTTCAGCAGGCGCGCGCTGTGTTGCTTCTGTCCCTTCATTAATGCAGGCGGAGAATGCAGCTTGCTGGCTGGCTAGATGAGGGCGTCTTGCACAGGCCGTGGCCATATTTCGCGGGCTGCCTCGCGTGGCGCGCGCTCCCCGTTGCGGAGAGGGCGGATCTACAGAGCGAACAAGACTGGTCGAGTCTGATCGTCGGGCGTTGCCAGCCACAGCTCGGGGGTGGTCGACGGGAGAGCCGCCGTCTTGTCCAGCGAAGGACAGCACGAGACAGGACAGCGTCGGCTCATTGAGAATGCGAGCGCGGTTGCAGAGTGGAGGGTTAGGGCAGGCGCGCGCTCAGTGAAGCAGGCCCGGCCCGTATTGGGGACGAAATCTAAATTTGGGACTTGGAGATGCGATCACTATGAACGTTGCCGACGATGGCATGGAGTTCACACGGAGATGGTTGTTTGTGGGGATGTAAACAAGCGGCAAGCAAAGAGTGAAGCATTTGGGCGAGGGAAGGAAAGTAGATAAAGATGAGCATGTTGCACTTGATGAGGAAAGTGCAGAATCATTCTCCTCCACAACAAGCAGCAACAGCTTCCCCAGCCTTTAATCCAACCTTATCCTCCCTCCTTCTTTCTGTTGACCAGAAACTTCAGGACTCAGATCTCAGATCGGAAGCCACCATCTGATTGCATATTTGCTTGCTTGCTCTTGTCTTTGCCAACAACACTACACCACGTTCCAACACCATCAACGCTGACTGCGTGTCCACTTGGCCTCCTCTCATCCTCTCATCCTCCCACTCTCAGACACGCACCAAACCTCCTTTATTTGGCCAACTAAATCCCTTACACGGCTTCTCTTTCCCTGTGCCATCCTATTTTCTTGCCTTGTCCTTACATCTATCCGTATCACCATTCGCACTGCCTCATCCTTGCCGTGTCTAAAAAAAAAACGACCAACGCCTTTTCAATCCTCATCACTATCAGCCTCGATCGCCGGCGCCAAAAGCCCATCAGCGTGGGAATTCCGCAGTTTCTAACGCCCATTCGTCCGGCATTTCTTCGCCCAGTCGGAAACCATCTAGGCCAAACGCTCGACAAGCCGAAAAAAGCGCTCGACCTTGCAGCTCCCGCAAGGTGTCGGTCGAATCACATTCCTCACCGACCACCTGGGCCAGAAACCGCCTCGGCGCCAGTAGCGACCAAACAGCTCCCTGACAAGGAGAACTGACTGGCAATCACCCAGGACAAGGGGGTTCGAGAATAGAAAAAGCAAAGAGCCTAAACACCAGTGCAGTGCCCCAAATCAACCGGCTCGCTGCATCCCTGCACCCTGTCGAGCGCTCCATCTCTATCCCTCTTATTTTTGGGGTTGGCGTGTGTCGCCGCTTTAGCAAAGCCATCACACAGACCCGCCGCCTAGCTTGCCCAATCCGCATCAACCAACCGACTGACTTACAACCATCACAAACACCAAGCCATAGACAACCAACGGGCCCCAACACACAGTCTCACAGGAATAGCACATTCTCGACCTCTGTCATCACAGACTACACACTCTATATTCAGAAAAGAGTCCTAATCCCCGGGACCCCAGATCAGCTCGACGTTACTACCTGGGCAGCGCGTCACCCACCACTGAGCTACATCGGTTGACAGATCTCAAAGACACAGGCAAAAAGGCCAAGTGTGCGTGTGTGACAGAGCGAGTCAAGCCAAGAAGCTCCAGAGTGACATCGTCAACCAGTCCGCATCATCCGCCCTTCTACTGGACCACACATACCGACGCACTCACATCCACCATCTCACACTGCACGCATCGCATACCACGTCCCTTTACACACCCCCCTTGCCTCGTCTCGTGCAGTTGCCGCCCGTGCCTGTGCTGTGCCTTTTACCCCGGCCCTGCTCGCGCCTGTTTGTCTGGTGCTGTCTCTTTCACCTGCTGCAATCACTGCATCGCGGGAGCTGCTTGTTGCGCTGAGCCCTCTGTTTGTTCTGCGCACGCGCCCAACCTGGTCCATCCTGCATATCCCTCCTCCACCTTACCCACTCCTCACTAACACACCCCTCCACACACCCCTCACACTCTCCACCATCTTCCATTCTCCGTTTACACACCAACCCGCATTCTGACTCCCACACCCCCCCTTGGCGCCTAGCACGACTCCTAGTCCTCCTCCTCCGGCGCCAAATCTTCGTCGCAACCCTTCCCTTATAACACCTTGGGTGCTGCCTTTCTCCCTCCTGCTTCTGGATTCTCCTCTTCACCTTCAGTCAGTCCACTCGCTGCACTACCCTGTTTGCGTCACCATTGCCCATATACTGGGTCTGACTGTTGGCTCCTGGTCCCTTGGAAATAACCTGCGCCCTTAAAGCTATCCATCGGCTTGACTCGACCTGAGCTTCTGGTTTATCCTCCCCACCAACACCTCAAGTTTTTTTTCCCGCCAAAAACCACCATCATGCCTGGTGCCAAGCCTAAGTTGGGGAAGCTCACCACCCCCGTTACCGCAACTTTTCCATCCGAGATCACATCGGCAACTCCCATCTCGGCGGTATCATTCACCTTTAAGCCCGAGCCCGACTTTATCAAGACGCCCATCAGCCCTCCTCTGGCTTACACCGACTTCCTTACCAAGGCCATGGCTATGAACTCGCCAGCCATCGGCTCCGGCCAGACCACACCCGACTCTCTTCCCGATACGGCCAGCAGCGAGCAATCGGATTGCTCCTGCAAGAGCGAACGACTGTCTCCCACTTCTTTCTCCAGCATCAGGTCCAAAGTTTCCTCTCACCCATCTCCCCCGGCTACTGCACCTGTTATTCCTCCAAGCCCCTTCACGTCCTCGGCCCCTCCTATGTCGGCACCGCCAACTGGACCAGCTACATTCCCAAGCCTCAAGCTGCCCCCCAGCCCTGCAGTTTCCAGCCTTGACTCTCCTATGAGTGCCAGCACTGCTCGATCTCCCTTCAGTGCTCGACCAGTTCATTCCGTCTTCGATTGGGATGCAGCCCTCAAAGCCCGCTTCGCGGAGAAGAAGAAGCCTTCCCGCACAAGCGTACGACACATCAGGGAAGTGGTGACAAGGACCGTCACATATACCCCCCGTATGGCACCTGCTCCCAAGGGCAAGCGACGGAAGGTCGAATAAAGCCCTGGTCCTCTTCTCTTGTCCCCACCAAACTTCAAACACATTTAACTTAAACACACATGACCACCCCTCGATACCTCACCACATTCCTTTTTATTTACATTATATCAATTGGTCCACGACGAGCGCGCCAAGAAGCAGAGGACGAATACAGGACGAGAAAGAGGTGGAATGTGAGCCGTGCGGTAATTCGCACTGGAGGCAAAGATACGACGCCACGGCTCATGTCAACTTTAGGCGGCACACGTTTTTAGGTCCGGCATTGCATGCATTCGCACCAACCACGGAAGGCCCTCTGCTTTTACTGCAAAGAATATTTTCCTTTATCAACTTTTAACAATCATGAAGACGGGGGAACATGGACTTGGGACAGGTATTTTGAACTTCCTGGGAGCTATGACTGGAGGAGTTGCACGGCGTTTTATAATGTCTCTTTTTTTTGTGTTCAATTTTTCAAATTTTCCACCTTGGATGCCCCGTCCCTGGGTGGACGGGACAGGACAAGGTTTGATACCAAGAAGAGCGGATGGGTAGCGGTCAACGCTAGGATCGCATTGGGGGATGGGCGGGTGAGGAACAAAGACCAAGCCGGGTCGCCGGGTCGAGATATGGGATCCCGGAAAGGCATGAGAAGCGAGTTAGTCAGTGGTCCGTGTCTCGGGCACGATTTAGCTAGCAATAACGTGTTTCTTCGCAACCCAATGAGCCATGGTCCGTTTTCTCGTGTGTCAATGCCGCTTTTGAACGTGACAAACAGCTGTGCCGAGATCGTGCCTGGCCTGTCCCGCGCTGAAGTGAGCGGGGCAAAGAGGAATTGTAAAAAAAAAAAAAAAAAAAAAAAAAAAGCCTAGTGATTGTGTGTGCATGTGTGATGTGTGATGTGTATTGATGTGGTCCTAGTCACGAGCGCAGGTATGGAGGCATATTAGGTATAGGCAGAAGGTGGGTTGGCAAATGGGACTGGGGAGAAGAAACCATGGCGTGTTACCAGCCTCTTTGTTTTTCTCTCGTCGCGAAAAATAAAAATAAAAATAAAAATAAATTGTGCATGTTTGTTTTTGTAGATCTGTCATGGCCGCGAAAATGGGCCTCCGGTTGCCACGCATCGCGAATCTAGCGATGCAAGTGGTGCTGTATGAGTGTAATGTATGGGTGGATTGTTTTTTTTTTTTCTTTCTCTCCCGGTTACCTGCTGCTTTTGGAGGGGGGGCAAAATACGGGACGCGCCTTGTGCCGGGGTACAGAAGCAGCTGGTAGGCAGATAGTTGGGCGCCCCTCCTCCATCTGCATCCGTCCATCTCTCCCCATCTGCGTGTGTGCGTGTGCGTGTGCGCGTGTGCGTATGTGCGTCTCTCTCAGCAGGCTGAGAGCTCGTCCGCTCCCCTCCTTGCGGGCGGCGGCCCCTCTAGCCACTTTCCAAATATATACCCTGTTCCTTGCAGGACCGGCGACGGGCTTTGGGGGGGGCGAATGACTTGATTTGTAGGAGGGGCGCGGTTGTCAGGCCCGTTTGCGAAAACCCCTCCTTTGGTATATTACTCGACGGGGACTATTTTTAAGAACGAGAGCACGTACAGTAGGTGGATGGGGCTGCTTTACTTGCCACTGGGCAGATGGCGCAAGAGGGTGTGTTAATTCAGAGGGCAGCGGCAGCATCTCACATTGGATGGTTGGTTGGCGGGCAAAAGGTGACAGATTTGGAGGACGTCATTGGGGTTGGGTCAGTCGATCAACGCGAAAGGGTCTGCGAGCCATGGTGATCCTGGGAGGGTCCCTTGGGAGGGAGGGGCGGGATTCGAGTCGCTTGGGGGAGGGAGGGAGAGAGCATTGGAGCATTGGAGCATTGGACGCTGTGTGGACGGTCCACAGGGCCGGATTTTGGGCCGCCCTCGGGAGGGAGAGGTTGAGGCGGGGGGAGGGGCTCGGATTTTCGCGCAGTCGGATGTGAAGCCGTGGACGTGGTCTGTGAGTGATTGATTGTGGGTGCGCGTGGCCATGCTGCTCCGTACTCAGGCTTGATGGTTCAAGGGCTGGTGGTGATTGCTCTGCTTGCTGTTGTTTCCTGCTGCGGGCTGCACGGTCATGATGGCAACTAGGCCCAGGGGAGTGTAAAAGCGGCAGCAGAAAAAACCCAGCACCCCGGTGCAGCAGGCGGCGTGGCCCAGCATGTCAACGACTCTAAGCGCCGGGCCCTGGGACCCTTGTCGCGTGGGATTGGCCGGCGCGTTCAAGCCCGTCACCCACCGGTACGGCCCCGCGGATGTGATTGGCGGCGTGCTAAGCGCCCGGGCTGTGGGTAAAGATTGATTCGAGAGGCAGCATGCAGAAGCGTCGTTTTGCGCTCTCGTCGTCTGTCTCTTGGTGAACTGCCCCGAAGCCCTGGTTGCTTGTGCTTTCTTTTTCAACTCGACTACTCTCATCACCAGTCTCTGTCTTGCTTCTTCCTGCGAGCCCGTCTTCTCCTGCAATACAGCTACTGCGCGGGATGCAGCGCGCTAAGCTGGGAGGGCCGAATTGGTCCTTTGGAGTGAGGACCTCCCCGTGCCCTGCACCCTCGCCCTCCTCGCCCTCATCCTCACCCTCCCCCCCCCCGGGCCTTGGTGCTGGTTGTGTTTGTGCGCAAAGGCATCATGTGGCCACGGCGTCGTTTTGTTTTCCGCTCCTTCCCTCCCTTTCTCGTGGGATGAATGGATCAATCAATCAATCAAGGAATAAGCAAATCCCCGAGCTGGACCAGATGACGTCCAACTTAATCTCGTAAATTGCTCCGGCGCACCTGGTCACGGTCCATCACCCATTCTTTTGCCAGGCTCAACTCCATCCCTTCTCGGATAACGCACGCCCGCTTGCCCAGAAGCGCAGCATGCTTCTCGACTTACCCGAGAAGCCACTGCCTTCTCAGCCCTGCAAAGGACAGGCTAACTCAACTTCGACTTCTGCGCGAGCCCTGGTCTTCCGTCACCCATCCCATCCTATCACCACCTACTCGCTCAACCTGCAGAGCGCCAGTGACAAGACGTACATGATGATGTGATAACCCTGCGCGTCACACCGTCTTCCCCTGCCCCGCCCCATTGGCTCGCTCCTTTGAGCGAGCCTGTCGCCTCCATCTGAAACGGGGTTGCCCTAAGGCACCGTGATTGAAACCCGTTTCACCCTGTCGACGTGACCCATCCTGCTGGATGGAACACCCTCATGGAACATTCCCGGAGAGCTTGGACGGCTTCTAATTTTGGACATTCACCGTCGCCATTCTCGACTTTAATCTGCTCTTGCATGCTCCTCATTCGCAAGCGTCTTATATTGCGGCAGCTGTGGGGGCCGCATAAAAGATTGCTTGCCTCGTGAACATGCTGTAACCAGGACAATAATTCTCGCTCCGTGGCAATGTGGGAACCCAATATCCCCTTCATCAATTCAATCTGTATGTGAGGCAACATGAGCCCTCTGGTCTGGCACTTCTGTATATACCCAATTGCCGTGGGCAGAAATTAATCCACCTCCCTCACCTCCTTCGCCACCGCGTTGCATAGCGCGACCTTGACCCCTGCCCCCGTAAGAACATGGATCCAGAGTCTCTGGGTGTCGCTCAATCGATCGTTTCCGCTTTTCACCTCCGCGAACATCACCTCCCCCTTGGCTGTGCCGGGATTCTCAGACGTTTCCCCTGTCTCTCCGGCGACGCGCCACAGAATCAGGTCGGGGATGCCACCGCCCCGTTGCCGATACTCCTGAGCTATAACCTTGCAAACTGCTGCCAAGGCGCTGCTTTCGAAACACTCGACTAATTCAACCAAGTCCTCAATCTCAAAATCCCAATTGAGTCCTATCACACTGGTTTTCTGTTCGTGCTCCCTGTCCCAAATTTTACGCACCAATCGGCCCCCTTCCCCGTTGGCAATTTCAACCAGCCTGTGGTTGATCTCTGAAACTCTAGCGGGGAAGAATGCATCCGTATGCAAGTCAAGGGGACATGTTTGGTAAGCTGTTTGAAAGACATTTGGGATGTACAAGAAGAGGATGTCGTAGAACAAATATGCAAACAGGGTACGAATGATACCACCCTCTGAGTGATATCCTTTCCATCCCTCAGATCGATAGTGACTGAGGCACATGTCTTCCACGCTGCATTCTGCCGTGTCATCTAGCTTGTTAAGCCATATTGTTTTGGTTGAAGCTTGGCGGCCAGGCTTGGCTGCGATTTCCCGTTTGATCTGAACACCCTCGACGTAGTGCTCAATTGGTTTCTCCAATGTAACGTGCCCAAAGTCATGTTGTAGCCGTTTTGGGATGCGCAGCTTTTTTTCCAGCTTGACCAATCGCTTTTGAAGATCGTAGTGAAAAATTAGATGACAATGGGGGTCTTGGAGCCCAGCTTCACAGGTAGAAGCTGCAGTCCTTTTCCAGTGGTTCTTTTGAAGCTCCAGGCTTGTTGAAACCGGGTTCGGATCGAGATCGGGCATGTAATGTTCCTCGAGAAGTGCCTTGCGTTGGTACCAGCCTCCTCTTCTGGCCATTTGAAATAGTCGTTGATCGAGGAGCTCAGCTAGCAGTTCATGCTCCTTGAGGTGCTCCTTGAGCTTTCCGTATACGTGGGCGGCTTTATGCACAATCCGCGTATATGAGTGTCCAGGTGTAAACCTTCGGAGATAAACGCCTTCACCCATTTCATATAGAGTCTTTTCTTTGTGTCTTTCTTCCTCGAGCAAGACTTTCCACCGAGGATATAGCCTCTCAAAAACATTAATGATTTTCCTGAAGCCTTCCTGGCCAGGTAGCCCGCCAAACTCGAGGATGCTGTCTACTTCTGACTCCAGACGAATTGCAGTCTCAAATTCCAACAAGTGCATCCGTGACTTGAAAATCGTGGCACTTCTACAGACAATGTACTCGGGAAAGGTTCGTCGGGCCATTTTGGCAAGAATGATTGTGGTAAGCGACTTCTCCGTCCACTCTGTGGATCTGTAAAAGACTAAATGGACACGCTCGAACAGTTTGAAACATTGCTGAGATAATCGTACACATGGGCCCAGAATAGAAAGTATTTTTTCAAGGAAATGCTGTTGTCGATTATGATCTTCTCGTCGCGGTTTCACATCAGTGCCAGGCTTTTGGTTTTCCTCATTGCTAAGGGAGAGGGATTCGCGGCTGTTGTGTCGACTCAGTCCAAGTGCCATTAGCCCGATTTGCTGATGGCTCATTCGGATCAGCGACTTGATGAGTTCTGGTTTGGTTCGGCCTTGTAATTTAGCTTCCTTGGCTAGATTCTTGAGCTCATCTAAGCTCAGGAGGGAAGCTGCTTCTTCAACTGTCCGAATATGATCATCTGAAACGTCAGCAAATGTGAAGTGATCTCCTAGGTTGAACTCCTCAATCTCAACGCCTTGGATGGGACTTGATGTAGGTTTAATTGTGAGTGGGGGAAGATCATGAGGCTTTTGAAGCGTGCCGATGGCGGTTTCCATGTCGGAAATGTCATTGTGGTAGCCCAACCGACTTTGGCGATGCCATGATGCTGTTTTCCTCAGAAAAAGTCGAACATATCTGACCTTCGTAAGTAAGGAGTAGAATTTCTATTTCACCGAGGAACTCACAGAAACTGTGACTCGTAGTCTAAGCTTCTCCATTTGCCAAATACTTCTATTTCTTTCTTGTCGAATAGGTGCGACTCTTCATCCAAAACGGTATCCAGAGCAAGGTTGAAAGCATCCACATAAATGGAACTTTTCCCTTTTACCCAGGGTAACTGTGATTTATCTGTGGGCTCATCGCCGTCCACTTTGACTTCCTGAGATGATTTCAAAGTCTCGTATTGATTGATCGCTTCCTGGTCAATCATTGTTGGGGGGAGGGCGCTTTCAAACTCAGTGACATCAAGTCCCTGTCTATCTTTGTCTCCATGATTTGAGCTATTTTCAATTGGATATTTTACTTTCTCGCGATGCTCATGAGATGAAGAATTAGATTGTTCAGATTCGAAATCCCTGGATGATTTTCTTCTCATCCGTTTTGATGGCCTTTTTTGGGTTGCCCCTGGCGAAGCAGGGGGGTTGGCTCTTGCATTGCTGCCACGATCGTTTTGAGGTTTTGGGAGTCTCTTCACGAATGCATCCATGCTGTTAATGAACCCATGCCTGTTTACAGCATGTGATAGTCTTTTTTTTTTGACCGACTTGGTGTCTTCACAAGCAAGGGATCGGGGGAACGCGATTCGACCAGGCAGACACGCTGCGACTACCACTGAATCTAACACGAAATCAGCTGACTTCGTGGCGTCCATTTTCGTTCTTTGTCCGACAATCAGCCGGCGCGATTCAACCATGGGTGCCATCCCGCAATCGTCCACCGAAAGCTTCACGCCCGCAAATTGGACGGGGAGGACTCTCGTTGCGATCTCTGGTTCTCTTACGATGGCCGATGAAACACCCAAACCTGACACGGCCGCCGATGCCTCACAGGCCGCTGCTTCTTTCGATTTAGCGAACAACCTACCTGCGCAACTCGATGGCCCTGTAAAGGATGTGGTGATGTCTGACGCTCCATTGGAGCAGCCCGTGGTAAGTGCCTGTCTCTTTGTTTGCCTGAATTGAACCAACTGCAAGCATCGGATCACAGCCGCTGCTCTGTGCACTTTTATTATGCCTCCTTGATTGCGCCAAACTCCAATCGCTCTCCTCTTCAACCTCACCGTCATCGCCACTCTACCATCACCAAGTACATCCTGCTAATATGGGAAAAAAGTCATCTCCTGCGCCAGTCGCGCATGCGCCGAGCCCGCTCCCAGGACGAACAGGCACGCCGGCCCACGGTTCGAGAGCCGCCTCTGCGCACCCCGACCCCGGATTCATCATGCCCGCGGAAGCTCCCCTCCACGGCGATTCAACACGGAGGTATTTGAACACGAAGGTCACTGGTGTCTTGCTTGAAGGAATGAAGCAACTAGCGAAAGACAAGTACGGGCGCAGAAGAATGGAAGCCAGGGTCACACACGCTGACGTTCGCTAGGCCTATCGACCCTCTTCGAGCATTGGGAGAATATCTCATACAAAAGTCGAAGGAACTCGAAGGGACAAATTAGATGGCGGGATGACGGGGACTTGTATCACGGCATTACATCATGCGAAAGCAACGAAACACCAGGCGTTCCGGGTTGAAAAAGGGTTCAGGTTTAAATCACTAAGCCAAGGATTCTGTGTTGTCATTACACTTTCAGCGGTCGAATTGCTTTCTATTTTTGAGCAGTCAAACCCGCTGCGGTCCTCCCAGATAGGGTGCATAAGCATCATGGCTCTAAATGCAACTTTTTCCGTAATTTGTCCCCAAACTCCATGACCCGGGAAACCATCACCTCCACCAATAGCGGTCAGCCGTGGTGAGTGCGCTTAAGCGACAATGGTGCTGGCAGTAGCAGACTCGTACTTCCAGGTAGGAGGAAGGACACCGACGGTCTTGTAGTAGCGGGCAAGACGGTGGATACGGGACTCGATGAGAATCAGGCGGAACTTGGAGTCCTTGTCCTTGCGGTTGCGCTCGAGGTGCTTGCGGACGGCAACAGCCTGCGGGGAAGAAAAATGTTAATTGGATGCTGAGGGAAAAAAAACAGAATGACAGCACTTACCTTCTTGATGAGCATGTACAGATCCTCGGGGAGCTCGGGAGCAAGGCCTGTAAAGTCACTCTGTCAGTCTCAAACCAAACAGAGGCACTGGAGAAAATTTCTCCGTAAAGTGATATTTGTGTCCACCGCCATATCCTTAACTTCTTCAGGGAATCGTACCGTTCGACTTGAGGATTCGGAGGATGCGGTTACCTGCGAAAATGTTAGCTTCGAAAATTTTTTCCTCTTTTCGCATCCAGTCGCAAATACATACCAGTGACAACCTTGACCTGGGCAATACCGTGGGAGTCACGGAGGATCACACCAATCTGGGAGGGGGTGGCACCCTTACGGGCGAGCTTGCTGATCTGCTCGACGACCTGGTCGGGGGTGGTCTTGAGCCAAGCGGGAGCGGCACGGGAGTAGGGGATAGCAGAGGACGAAATGCCCTTGCCCTTGCTGTGAAGACGACCCATCTTGACGGTTTGGTGGTGGTGATGCTGCGGATGAAGAGGAGGTTATCGCTAGGCGTGTGAGCGAAAAGTTCCCAAGTACAAAATATTTGTGTGGATCGGTTAGTTAGGGCAGCCGTTCACCGGGATATCTAAGGTTCCGGCGCCGGGTGCTTCAGACTTTTGCGTGGTGGGGCCTGGGATATCACGTGATCGCTTTACGATCCACCTTCATGTTTTTCTTCGCGCGATAACTGTCAACGGCTTCTTTCTTTCCCTACTCTCAACGAGAATGTGTTCTTGTTGGAGGCTCAAAAACGCTCCTAGCAAGTCATTGGTCAGCCTTGTTTCTCATAATGTAAGTTGCTCAATTTCTTTTCATCTCAATTCCTATGATCGACACCAAATGATGATAAAACACATTAATTTTTTTCTGGTACCTCTTATGTTAGAGCCTTCGGGCTCGATGAATGAACTGGACTTCTGACATCCGGTCACTGTTTGCCTTTTTTGTTGAAGCAATCTCAATGAGTCCTAGCTAACAAGAAAGCAGTCCTCGCGTATTCCCGCCATCTGGCATTGGTTAACCATTCCGTGATAAAAACTCATAGCCGTAGTAATCCATGTGCAATCAATCAATTCACCATCCATTACCGCGCCTGGCCCTGCATGACTGTCTCTAACCTTGCCGAACTTAAAGGCACCATTTCATGTCCACTGTTTTACATTTTTCAAGTGACCACTCTCATCTGCACACCAACAAAGCCGACTCCCATAACCAAATCTCAGCACTCGATACCTCCTCGCCCTTCCACCATCCTTCATTCAGCCTTTGCTTGGCAGCTCTACCAAGCGCCAACGTCAAAGTTTTCCTGTTCATTATTAGCATGAGCTTATCACGGCGTCACAATTACATACCTCAGGGAAATATGTGGTAACAACGGTTCTGTCCGCAAACTTGCGTCCAGCCAACGATTTCAATGCTTTGGTAGTCGACTCTACCGAGTCGAACTTGACGAAAATTTTGCCCACACCAGCAGATTGCCTGCTGCCTCCCGTGGGTCTCGGGATCTTCATATCGATGATGTTGCCAAACTTGGAACATTCTTCGCGGACATCCTCGCAGATTTCTAAAATACTTCTTAGCACGGTGACGGCATGACATTGGGGAATGGTGTCATACCTTCATAATCATCATTGTCCATAAGCTCCTCGGCCGTCACCATGTTGAGAAGCTGAAGAACGCGGCTTGTCTCGATATCATTAGTTGTTTGAGAAGCAAGACCGCTAATTGCTGTGATGCCAACATCAAAGTTGGCAACTTGTGTAGGACCAATACTGGCTTTGGTGACTTTCAACTTTTTGCCTCCGACGTCCATTCCGTTCAACGTGTCGAGAGCAGGCTGATTGGCCGATGCAGGATCCTGATATTCGGCGAATGCAATGCCCTTTACGATGTCAGTGAATAGTAGTTGGGAGTCAGCTATGAATACTCACCCTGGATTCTTCGGTTCCTCGATCCTTAACGAGAACAAACGCCTTGGGCTTACCAAAAGCAGCAAGGAGCTCAATAACCTGCTCTTCTGTCAAGAACGGGGGAATATTGGTGATGCTGAGCTTGTTAATTGTGTCTGGAACGACATTGGACACAACATCAGGGTCATAAGCAACTTCCTCAGTGACAGCCTGAACGACATAATCCTTAGGACGACGAATCTTCAGCCCATGGGACTCTCCATTCGCGGAGCCATTTGCAGAATCTTCGGGTTCCATTGAGATACCGTCAAGCGCAAGGGCAACAGTAGTGTCAGCAGCACTTCTGAACTCCAAAACTGCAAACGAGCGATCATTCGAGAACTGGCAGTGGGTGCAAGGATCCGAACTTTCCATGACGTTCAGGCCGTTCAACTGAAGGTTGAAGAATCCCATGACGGTCTCCTCTGTTGAACCTGACGGGATGTTGGAAACCAGTAGTCGCTTTGCCTGACGCGAGTTGCTGGCTTTGAGTCCAGCACTCGTCACCTGGCCACCAGGTTGGTTCATAAAGGCCTGGAGCTTGCTTGGATCCATAGGTTGTTGACGGGGAGCTCCAGGGAGAGGAAACATGCCCGACAACTTGGCCTGCTCAGCGGTGACGTTGTCATAGCCAGGTGGCTTAATATCCCATTGTGTCAATCGACGCTTGCGCTCAAGAATTGGCACCACATCGGTGAGGTCTGGGGTTGGCTCTCGTTTCTTAGGTGCAGGAGACGGGCTGCGACGGTTCTCATGTGGTTGCTGCTGCTGCTGCTGCTGCTGGGCAAATCTGTCGTCACGTCGGTCTCTGCCTCCTCGTCGACGGTCATCATATGGGTCTCGGTCTCGTCTGCGGTCATCGTCATCGCGACGAGCATCTCGGCGTGATGAGCCACGATCACGGTCCCACTCACGTTCACCTCCTCGTCGGTCACGACCTGAATATCTGTCCTCGCGCTCGCGGTCTCGATGGTTTCGGCTTGAAGAGTAGGCATCAACATCGCCGTCGCGTCGGCGATGGCTGCGGTGGTCTCCTGGCGAGCGGGAACGTCGGCGGTCTCGATCTCTGTGTCTGTCACGTCGATCGTCTCGATCACCTCGCTCACCTCGCTCACCTCGCTCACCTCTGTCGCCTCTGTCGCCTCTGTCACCTCGATCGCCTCTGTCACCTCGATCGCCTCGATCGCCTCGATCACCTCTGGAAGACTGCGAGCGGTTAGCATGTTTGAAGCGTTGGGAGATGTGTGACTACATACCGGATAGTCTCGTCCCCGACGCTCGTCTGTGGTTCATTACGGTTAGCAACGCGACAAAGGAGAGAACATGTCATGCAGAGCATACCCCGAGACGAGTAACTGTCGCCGTTCATACTTGCGATAGTGACAAGTGACTTGAAGACAGATTCAAGAACGTCGCGAATTGATGATAGAATCTGGCTGGCTGGCAGAGAAGATTCGTCAAACCGCAGCGAAGGTCAGGACCAAAAGCTGAGGCATCGCGCGAGGCTGGAGCTTTTTTGCCAGATGGCGCTAGCCCCACATAGGACTAGCGCCAAAGAGGTTCCCTATTCACCCGCAGGTTCCCCGGCTCCAATAAAGTCTAGATTCAGGGACAGACCGCGCCAAACTGTCCCCGATCTTGACTTTTTTTCATCCAATGCCAAAATTTCTGTTTTACTGTAAATAAAAAAAAATACCGGTTGCTCTTATGATTTAAAAAGACATGTCTCTTGTTCGAACCTCTAGTTGGCGAAAGCTGCCAGTGGGTTTGGGGGAGCTATGCATCAACACAACACTGCGCTGTGGCCAATCCTTTCGATGGCGACAGCTCGACGATGAGTGGTATGCTCGCAAGCTTTTTGTCCCCGAAGCTCTTTGTCTAAACATTTTAGGGTATGTACTTTGCATGGTCGTATATTGTGTCTGAAACAAGACGCTACACACCTGCACTACAAGGCAATTTGGCCTAAGAATGGACCAAATCCTCTGCCATCCGCTGCAAACAATGCAGCGGCGACAGACGATACTGAGGCCTTGTTGCGCCACTATTTTACCTTAAATCTGGACCTGGGCAGCTTGTACAGCGAGTGGTCTCAAGCAGACCCCAACTTTGGAAAAAGAGCGCCGGACTTTATGGGTGTTCGTATTCTTAGCCAAGATGCTTGGGAAGCCTTAATAGGTTTCATCTGCAGCAGCAATAACAATATCGCGAGAATATCGCAAATGGTGAGTGCGCAATCGCACCCAAAAAGTGACCTGTACTGAAAGTCTCACTTCGATAGGTTCACAAATTATGCAAGCATTACGGCCCATTGATCGGTCATATTGGGGATGAGGCTTTCCATGACTTTCCATCTCCAGATGCGTTGACAGGTACCGAGGTTGAGTCACATTTGAGAGAGCTTGGATTTGGATATCGAGCAAAGTACATTGCCCAAACGGCTCGAATAGTAGCCCAAGAAAAGCCGAGCGACTGGCTAGAAACGTTGCGAAATCCCGAGAACCCTGGATTTAATGCCCCTGAGACACCAAAGGAGAACCATGTGACTTACAAGGAAGCACATGAACAACTTCTTGGATTAACAGGGGTTGGGCCCAAGGTCGCCGACTGCGTTTGTTTGATGGGTTTGGGTTGGGGAGAATCGGTCCCCGTCGACACTCACGTCTGGCAAATTGCCCAGAGAGACTACAAATTTGGCAAGACCAAGACCAAGACATTTAACAAAGCCATGTACGATGCAGTTGGCGATCATTTCCGTGCGCTTTGGGGGAAATACGCTGGCTGGGCACATTCGGTACTCTTCACCGCTGACCTTCGGGAGTTTTCTGAGAGGATGGTCAAGGACGAGCAACCGATCAAGATGGTGAAGGTCAAGGAGGAGATTGATGCGGAACAGGTACAGCTTCCGGCTAGGAAGAGGAAGACAACTGTGCAGGCAAATGTGAAAGTTGAAACTGAGGTCAAACTGGAGGTGGGTGAAGCTGAGACGTCTGTCAAAGTAGAGCGCAGATCAAAGAGACTGCGTTCAAGAACTAGATCTTGAGTCGCGTGCCACGCTTGGGAGCTTGTAAACTATACGTGGTCTATTGTCATGAGAGCGTGTTTTCTTTTGCCCTCCAGGCAAAAGGGAGGGGATTCGCCGATTTTCTGAGAGAATGCCTATCAAACCAACTGACCTCACCGTGATTGGAAAAAATACACGTGAGACTCGTGTCTAATATCGTTAGCGATCTCATGTTTACCTTGCAACGATCCTCGGGCTGACCAGGGTGAGACGCGATGGCGGCTAAACTTCGGCCGGGGCGAGGTCGCGGAGACTTTTCGCCTCCCAGGCAAAAAGCTGTGTCAAAGACTGCACTTTGCGACCAGCTGCATCATCAACACCTCCCCATGCGCAACGATATCGCAGGGAGCTTTCCGTCTACTCTTGAACCGGGATGAAGCTGGCAGTTCCATAATTCAAGATGTCTGACGCGGATTTCGAGACGATCAAGAAGCTCCAGCAGGAGCGCAATGCTGCTTCCAAAAAGGGTTCTCGCACCTTTGACGCCGCAAACCAACGAACCGACTCAACAAAGCAAAAGCTAACCGACAACGGCGATGATGATCTCTACGACCGCGATAGCACCGACAAATATGCCGGATACCATACCTCCCTGCCGATGGGCAACGATGATGAGGATATGGAGGATGGCGACAACACGCGACGGCTTGTTGGGCAATACACCGCGACGCGAGACATCATTGATGAGTTTGCACGCGGAAATGGTGTCGAAGAAGACGATCCTTTGGCTGGCAGAGGAGAGAAGAGCGGCCGCATTGTCGATCGCGAGACTGATTATCAGAAACGTCGATTCAACCGCACTCTCACCCCTACCCGAGCTGACCCGTTCGCCGAGAATCGTCAAGCCAACGCCTCCGAGAATGGCACTAGCTATCGCGAGGTGATGGAGATGCGAGAGCTCGAACGAGAGGAGGAACGTGTCCGACGGGCTATCGAAGCCAAGCAGGATGGACAAGGTGATGACGACGCTCAACCCATGCTGACGGATGGTGATAAAGAGAAGACTGAGGCGGGCTCTCCTGATGCTGCCGCATCTGGTAGGAAGCGCAAGAAGAGATGGGATGTGTCGTCAACTTCTGCAGAGGAGACCAAGCCTGACGCTGCCGAGACTGCCAAACCTAAGCGATCGCGATGGGATCAAGCTCCAGCCCTTGCTGGCCCCGAGACGGACGGATCAAAGAAACGATCGCGATGGGACCAGGCTCCATCAGCTACTCCCATGGCTAATCCAGGCCTTGCGACTCCAATGCATACATCTTCTGCTCCTGCGATGCCGACCACTTTTGGAACCGATATATCTGGCCGCAACATGCCCATCAGTGACGAGGAGCTGGACCTGCTTCTTCCTGGTGAGAATGAGGGCTACAAGATCCTGGATCCTCCTCCGGGATACGAGCCTGTTCGCGCTCCTGCCCACAAGCTGATGGCGACACCTGCTGCTCAGACCGGCTTCATGATGCAGGACCCCGAGCAGGTAAGGCTTAGTGGTAAGCCTATGCCCGCAGAAATTCCTGGTGTCGGTGACCTGCAGTTTTTCAAGCCGGAGGACATGGCCTATTTTGGGAAGCTCACTGATGGTTCCGACGAGAACGTCCTGACCGTTGAGGAGCTGAAGGAAAGAAAGATCATGAGATTACTTCTCAAGATCAAGAACGGTACACCTCCAATGAGAAAGACGGCTCTTCGACAAATTACCGACAATGCAAGACAATTCGGAGCCGGACCTCTGTTCGACCAGATCCTTCCGTTGCTCATGGAGAAAACCCTCGAGGATCAGGAGCGCCATCTTTTGGTCAAGGTCATTGACAGAATTCTTTACAAGCTTGACGACCTCGTCCGTCCTTATGTTCATAAGATTCTGGTCGTCATCGAACCCCTCCTTATCGACCAAGACTATTATGCAAGAGTGGAAGGTCGCGAGATTATCTCGAATCTGAGCAAGGCTGCTGGTCTTGCGACGATGATCAGCACGATGAGACCCGATATTGATCATGTTGACGAGTACGTCCGAAACACCACAGCAAGAGCCTTTGCTGTTGTGGCGTCCGCACTCGGCATCCCGGCTTTGCTGCCTTTCCTCAGAGCCGTCTGCCGAAGCAAGAAGTCATGGCAGGCTCGTCACACCGGTGTTAAGATTGTTCAACAAATCCCTATTCTAATGGGATGCGCAGTCCTTCCTCACTTGAAGGGGTTGGTGGAATGTATTGGCCCTAATCTGAACGATGAGCAGACAAAAGTTAGAACCGTGACCAGTTTGGCCATTGCGGCTCTGGCAGAAGCCTCTAATCCTTATGGTATCGAAAGCTTCGATGATATTCTGAATCCGCTCTGGACTGGAGCCCGCAAGCAGCGAGGAAAGGGCCTGGCCGGTTTCCTCAAGGCTGTCGGGTACATCATTCCCCTCATGGACGAAGAGTATGCCAACTACTACACAAGCCAGATCATGGAGATTCTTCTCCGCGAATTCTCGTCCCCCGATGAGGAGATGAAGAAGGTTGTTCTTAAAGTTGTATCCCAATGTGCTGGAACTGATGGTGTGACGGCCGGGTACCTGAAGGAACACGTACTGGATGAATTCTTCAAGAGCTTTTGGGTCAGGAGAATGGCCTTGGACAAGCGAAACTACCGACAAGTAGTCGAGACTACTGTTGACATCGGCCAAAAGGTTGGTGTGAGCGAGATTGTGGAAAGAATTGTCAATAACCTCAAGGATGAGAGCGAGGCGTACCGAAAGATGACAGTGGAAACGATTGAGAAGATTGTGGCCAGTTTGGGTGCAGCTGACATTGGCGAGCGCCTTGAGGAGCGCCTCGTGGACGGTATTCTCCACGCGTTCCAGGAACAGAGCGTAGAAGACATCGTCATGCTCAATGGATTTGGTTCTGTTGTTAACGCCCTGGGAACACGATGCAAGCCTTATCTCCCGCAAATCGTCAGTACTATTCTTTGGCGACTGAACAACAAGTCGGCAACCGTGCGGCAGCAGGCAGCTGATCTCATTTCTCGAATTGCCATGGTCATGAAGCAGTGCGGTGAGGATGCTCTCATGGGCAAGCTCGGCATCGTCCTTTATGAGTACCTGGGAGAAGAGTACCCCGAGGTTCTCGGCTCCATCCTAGGCGCTCTACGATCCATCGTTACTGTGGTGGGTATCTCGCAGATGCAGCCCCCGATCAAGGACCTGCTCCCTCGACTGACGCCCATTTTACGAAACCGTCACGAAAAAGTACAGGAAAACACAATTGACCTGGTTGGTCGTATTGCGGACCGTGGCCCAGAGAGTGTCAACGCGCGAGAGTGGATGCGAATCTGCTTCGAGCTGCTCGACATGCTCAAGGCTCACAAGAAGGGTATTCGACGAGCCGCCAACAACACGTTCGGTTTCATCGCCAAGGCCATCGGTCCTCAGGATGTTTTGGCCACTCTTCTCAACAACCTTCGCGTCCAAGAGCGTCAATCTCGTGTCAACACTGCTGTCGCTATTGGTATTGTGGCCGAGACCTGCGCTCCTTTCACGGTCCTCCCTGCCTTGATGAACGAATATCGCGTTCCAGAGCTCAATGTCCAGAACGGTGTGCTCAAGTCACTCTCTTTCCTTTTCGAATATATTGGCGAGATGGCCAAGGACTACGTTTACGCCGTGACGCCCCTTCTTGAGGACGCGCTCATTGACCGTGACCAAGTCCATCGCCAGACTGCTGCCTCGGTGGTTAAGCATATCGCGCTTGGCGTCGTAGGCCTCGGTTGCGAAGATGCCATGGTCCATCTTCTCAACCTGCTGTACCCGAACCTATTCGAGACCAGCCCCCACGTCATTGACCGCATCGTGGAGGCAATCGAGGCCATTCGCGTGGCGGTTGGTCCAGGTCTGGTGCTCAACTATGTCTGGGCGGGACTCTTTCACCCGGCAAGAAAGGTCAGAACGCCTTACTGGCGACTGTATAATGATGCGTACGTGCATGCGGCGGATGCTATGGTGCCATACTACCCCAACTTGGATGAGGACACGGTAGACAGGCCAGAGTTAGCGATTGTTCTGTAAGAGTTTTTTTAGTTTTTTTTTTGTATGTGGAAGAAAGAGGATTCCCGGTTACAGCAAAGGAACATGGGAAGAGGAAAGGGGGAATTGGGTTGCTGGTAACTATAAGGGAGGCTTGTAATCTGAGTATGATGTCGGTTGCGAGGGTAGCGCTGGGGCGTTCTGATAGACGATCAAAATGGCTTCATTGTATTCAATTGTTATCAAAACCAAAATACCAAAACATTCGTGTCATCTCACCCTTTGCTCACAGTTTCTACGTCAAGTATGAGAAGTTGTATATGATGCCTAAGTCAATGAGAGGGTGTTAGTGGTTGAAAATCCATCAGTCGTAGCACACTCCTGGGCAACATTGGGCCATTAATTCAAACTGATTTCATTTCAACCCACCGTTGTTTTATATATGTAATCTATCCCTTCTCTGTCTTCCAAACAAAGCCCTGCAGCCCAACTATAATTCTGATATAGCATATAACGGCTCAGATCGACTCTGACATCGCTCTGTGGATCTCATCCACAACTACAAGGCTCTGTCGGATGCACAATTTGGCAATCATCGGCACTCATGGCACCAAAGACGGATCCATCTAAAGCCAAGAACGTAGTGCAGGTTCTAGCGGTCGATTACAACCAAACGGCTCCGCGATCATCATTGTACATGCCCAGCTTCGGATCAGACAGACCAGGCCCCGGTGCTCTCGCTCTCTGATCACTCGTCGACATGCCACGCCCCCCACGTGAAGAAACAAGAGCCCATCACGGCAGTCGACTTTAGGCAAGGCCTACTTTTGTTCGAGCGTGCACGAGTGGCTTTCAGGAACTTTTGCGGCGCTATGGGGCCTCATGGTCTACTGCAGGTGTACTGAGACGGCTGGACGGGATTCCCGTCTAGGAGCGGAGGTCAGTGTCTTGCGTGCGTAGTCAGCACCGTCTTCTTGGCTTCCTTGGAAAGGAAATCAGAGACCAACCAACAATGGACTCGAGAGAGAGGAAAAGGAAAGATGCAGGGGGGGATGTTAGGTTAGGGGGGAGGACCAGAGAGATGTGCTAGAGCACGCACGGCCATGGGTTTATCAAACTGTGCTTTTTGGTAACTGGTGATCGACAAGCCGAGTATGACTCGGCATCACGCCCGCCCCAGGATGTGCGGGCGGGTTTGTGCGCGTTCAGCGGCGGGCAGCCGGCTTCTCTTCCACCCCCTGACGTTTCTCAGCACGGGGTTGAACTGCCAGATACCGGGCGAGGGAGAATTGGCTCTTGTTCGGATCTTGACGTGGGGGAGGGGGTGATTTCTTTGCTGACTGCTTTTGCCGGGCCAGCCCCTGGTCGGGATACTACACTGTTCACAGAATGGGGAGTAAGCTGGCCTCGTGGTCCTATAGCGCATCGCCTCTCGTCCAAGAAGGGTGTGACGGGTATTGCAGACGGATGGGGCCTTTGTGACGGATGCTCCCCTCTCTAGCCGGCATCGTCGTAGTGTTTCTGGAGGCAGTAAGCCAGGAAACACTCTCTCATCACTCTACGAACCATGGCTGCAGATGCCATATTTTGGTACACTTGTAAAGGTTTGCATGTCGTCGTCCTGATTTGAGACCCTCTCGCCCCAAAGTGGACATGATCTGACAGAGGACAAGGAGGGCAGATCTAAGGTTGTTGGAGGTTGAAACTCGACAAGTCGTACACGCTGGCCTGATGCAACTGTGCTTGCATGGGGGACAGGTGCGTGTGGGGGATCCGAAGAACGGCATCGGAGATGTGTTCCGGATGAGCAGCAGCTGCTGGACTCATGGGAGATCGATCATCGTGTCTCTCTGTTTTCAGCCCCAGCCCGCGCGCCAGTGCGGAAGACGACGAACTGATCTGCACCGTTGGAGCTGGGCTCGTGGCGCCCTTCTCATCGCTGAAACCCGAAGATGGGTTTCACAGTGCAACAAACGATACAAGGAAAAGAAAAGAAAGCATGCATCTATTTGTGGTTGAGCATTTGACAGGCTGCATTAGGCAAACTGTATGTGCGGCTAGGCGGCGGCGCCTGAGCTGAGTTCCTGCCTCAGCTTCCTTCCCTGACACTTCTCACACGTCAACGATTCAGAAAAACAAACACAGGTGCCTGCGAAGGATTCCTCGGCACTTACATGCTGGATCGTTCCTTTCTCCGCGGCTATGCATTTGCCCTAGGAATCCTCCCCCCGCCTAGGTGCCGGAACCGCTTCGTCCATTAGGCAAATCTGAGAGAAATGCGGTCCGTTTCCTAGGCCCACCGTGCTATAATGGTGGATAAAACTTGGCAGGTGTTGGAGGCCAAGTGTCAGAACCAACTAGTGTGGCCATCTAGTCCAGCAATCGATTAGGTAGTTTGAGTCAGCCAGTAGCGGCGGGGGCACGGTTGAAGGATGGTTGGATGGTGGAGGCGTAAGGGGACGAAGGCGAAAAGAGATGGGAATTGTTGAGAATGCCATGCGACGGAAAAGTCGGTAAGTGAGCAAAGTGGAGGAGGGACATGCAGCAGAGCAGAAAAAGCAAGAGCCACGGATGGGCCCAATCAATAGCAGAGTGGAAGGAGGGCAGTTTCACAAAAAGGAACAACGGGAATACGCAGGGGCCTTTGTCGTCAAGCTGGCAGAAGAAGAAAAAAGAAAAATTAGGCCGAGATGTGCAGAGCACGCGCCAACACCAAAAAGAAAGCAACAGCCAAAGGCGAGAGAGGGAGAGACAGAGCAAAGGGTGCAACGAGGCCTGTGTTTCGTTTCTTTTTCGGCCATCTATGGTCCATGGAGAGGCGAGGCGTGCTAGTCCCACGGCGCTATTGGCCTAGCGCCGGGAGAGGGACACACCGAGAGGGCAGCACGACGGAATTTGTCAAGCCATCCTGGCAACCCCAGAGCGTCCACTTGGTCCTGTTCCTAGCGGCGCTCGCATTTGCAGCAGCTGCAGGCGTTGAGTGGTGCAGTAATTTCTTCCCCTTTGCTCTTCCTTCCTTCCTTTCGTTCCCCTAGTTTAGTTTGTGTATCGGATCCTGTAAGCGAAGTGGGCTTGACTCTTTCGGTTGTGTGAGTGAGTGTGTGTGTGTGTCTCTCTCTCTATCTCTCTCTTATCAATTAAGACAAACATAAAACCTGGGCGGAGAGATTGGGTTGCGATCTAAACGAGGTGGGAGCAACCCACTCCCCCACCACCTCGAAAGAAAAAAAAAATGAAAAGAACAAAGAAAAGGAAAACAGCCTCACAAACCCCCCCAAGCATATCAAGCGTGTGCACATGTGCATGCGTATGCATCGTTTGACGTATGTACAACAAGTAAAAAGGGGGGGCGTGTGCAGCCTTGTTCTCACTATTATGCCCTAGTTCCTTGTATTCATGTCCCAGAAAAGAAACGATGAAGGAAAGAAAGAAAAAAAAAAGGGACAGCGCCGGAGAGTTTTACAACTTGGTCAAACTCTCAACCGCCTTTCTTTTCGCGGGCAGCGGGGAGGAACCCGGCACTGGATAGAAATTATGTGCGTGCGTTGCAGCTAACGTCTGCAGCCTTGCTTTAAGCACACGCACGTAACATAACACACGAGAAAGACAACAAAAAAAAAAAAAGTACACACAAACACATGCGCAAGAGACGGAAAGGAAAAAGCAATACAAGGTTGAGGCGAGAAATGCATTAGCATGCAAGCCCCCCTACCTCGCGTCGTTTCTACCTTTCACTGTGTGTGTGTGTGTGTGAGGGGAACACGGGACGGGATCGGTGGCAAAGACAAGTTCAGACGCTAACGCACGATCCAAGAAAAAGAAAGAACATGATTGAAAAAGGCAATTATCCGTAAGAGGAGGAACAGCAAGTCAACAGGGACAGAGAGCTAAGACAAGCCACGGGGGAAAAAAATTAAGGACCAAAAAAAAAAGGCCGTCTACCCGCAGCTGAACTAGTAAAACAAACCAAAGGGGAGCGAGACACACACACACACACACACAGTAAGAGAGGGGGAAGGGGAATATCTCTCAGCCGACGAATGGAGCTCCGGCTGTTGTTACAGTGTTGGTTCTTCGGATGAGATTTTTTTTTTTTACTGGGGCCCTTTTGCAGCTGTTTCTGATGTAATGGCACAGCCCGCATACCTGGGCTTGCCTTTCGATGTCGTTCCGACAAAAGGGACGATTAATTAGTCGTGTGGTGCACGTATTGGCCGGCAGCTTGAGTCGCCAGGACCCCCTCCAGCCCCTCCTCGCATCCCCCATCCCCCTCATCTCATCCCATGCTACCTACCTACCTGGCTGGAGCCTTTCATTCTGTGCGCACTGGAGCACCATACACATGACATGCCAGCGCAGTCACTGTTACATAGGGCACAGTACATGGCACACACGTCTAAATTGCCCCGTCGTAGCGTTGCATTTCTCATCGGCCGGGGGCGGTTGCAGTACCCCATGCAAAGAAAAAAAAACAATCCCCACCCCATCCCTACCATCCCTGCGCTTTGCCTGCCCTGCTCAGCGAAACCCATGTCCCTGCTTACTCTCGTCCGCACGCCCCCCTCCACTCTCCAAAGAGGCTAATCAATCAATGGGTAAAAAACACCCCCTCAAGTGCCATCAAGCTACTGCACGCTGCATCTGCTACACGCGCCCCCTGGCCCCTGCCCCCTCCGTCCCCTTCCAACTCCCCGCACACCTCTACTCCCCACTCTCACTCCTCCCCCACACACACCAAAAGCCGAGGCACGTACCCAGTACATCGTGCTTTTTTGCAAAAAGCAAAAAAAGATGATACATTCAAAAAAAAAAAAAAAGGGCTTCCTCCAGAGCCTTGGGAGAGCACACACCCCCTCACAGCCGCTAACCCTTATTCAGAGTGGCGCCCAATAGGGGTTGCGCCAACCAATAGTCGGCCCCGAAGATGACGTTTGTCCGGCCGGGGCCCGGAGCCGGGGGAGCATCGCCAAGGGAGTTCGGGACCTGGGGGACCCTGATGCCGCCGCCGCTGACGTCACTTGTCCCTCGAGGTCGAGCTGTTTGCTTCTTTTTTTTTCCTTGTCTTGAACCACGACCCAGTCCAAGGGAAGGGGGTCCCAGAAGTGGGGGGGGAGGGGGGGGGGGGGGGCTAGTCGCCAAAAAAAAGGAGAAGGGCGAGAAAGGGGGAGAGGTGGGGGGGAGGGGGGGGGGGGGGGCTAGTCGCCAAAAAAAAGGAGAAGGGCGAGAAAGGGGGAGAGGTGGGGGGGAGGGGGGGGGGGGGGGAGGGGGGGGGGGGGGGAGGGGGGGGGGGGGTTGGAACTGCGCCAAAACTATGGAGAATGGCGATAAAGAGAGAGAGATATGGGGAAGGGCGGATAAGGGAGAACGGGTCCTCAAGGTCCCAGACAATGTTTTTCATTATCAGCATTATTATTTTTTATTATTATTTAATCCCTTGGTATTTTTCATATTTTTTCATTCATATTTTGAATTCGAGACTACCCATTTAGCCTTTGTCCCTGTATCTCGCGATCCAGAGTGACGTAGTTTGTTGAACTTTTTTTTTCCTAATCTTCCCCATGATAATGGAATTTTGCGTTTTTCTTCTGCATCTTCTTTGTCATTTTTCATTACTACCCAACCGCAACCATGCTGCATTTTGATTGATATGACGTAGTGGCGCATGTTTTGATCGCAACTGCATGTATCATCCACCCCTTCATCTGTATGTGCTTGCCACCGCAGGTGCGTAACGCGATAGGATGGCACCTCTTCGTTGCACCCACTTTGACCTTTTGGGGTCCCCAGTCTTTTTCAACCTCTTTATTTCTTTTTTTAATCTAATACGGCAGTCGAGATAATGTCGAGGGGGGCGTCTTACAGAAGAATGCACAGACGCAACTTGTTTATCTGCAAAAGAAACGGTTCGAAACCAACAGTGTGCGTGCCGACGAATATGTGGTTGCTATCCATTTGATCTAATCTCGCGGCGTAGTTCGCGAAATCAAGTTTTCTAAGTCCATGTCTCACCGGCAAATTCATCTCAGCAGGTCCCAACTGGATCGAATTCCAATGCGTCCATATCCGCGTACTCAAACTCTTACTCACCGGTTGTCATGTTGAAACCCTGCCCCCATTTACTTTCCATTTCGCCTACATCCCTCCCCCCCCCCTCGTTGCTGACCCCTACCAACTCTTTTTTTTCTCTCCTTCTTGCACTTCCCTACTTGATGTTTACTGCACCCCATGCCTCCGATGCGATGCGATAAACCTAGTTGTGATTTGATGATCAGAAGCCATCCATGTACACGCCTCCCCTTCCGCCTCGGAATGGCAGAGCCAAACAGGTTGTTCCCTCCACCAGCAGCGCCCACGCACCCCCTCTAAGAAGAAAAAAGGCGCCGCCCCCCTTCTCAAGCGCCCATCCGCCCTCTATCAAGCAGGACCCTGAAGATCTGTCCTGAGACGGCGCTACGGGGCGTGGCTTGCGTCTTTCTCGGCCGCCGTGCAACCTACTTTTCTTTTCTTTTTCCTTTGTTTCTGGCCTGTGCCACCATCGACGTCATCGGACCCGCTTAAGCTCCGTCATCGTCGCCCTGCGGAATTCATCCAATTGGTTTTTTCCGCTGCCATGGCCCCTTCTCCCTGGGTGCCATGCCCTGATTTCGTAACGGACGGTGTCCGTGGCACGTGTCTACTTCACGGTCATGATGACGATCCACGGCCCGTTTGGTGGTTGTTTCCTGCGGTTTAGTTTTCTCCCCCGCGTCATCCTAAACTTGTGCACGCATGCGTCCGTGTAATTTTTCTTTGTTGGGGGCCAGCCGCCAGGGACATGATGGTTACGAGGCCCCAAGATTGAGGTTGGGCTCTGATGGGTGCAACGCATTGAAGCAGCTTACATATGCCATACGACATACGAGACGTCGAGATGACGAGTTACGTATGCCATGGCCAGTGGGGAAAGTTGCAATACGGGCTCGTCAATTCAACCCAACCCAACACCGCCTTGGAAAATGCCTTGCCAGGAGTCGTAGAGCTTAACGCAGATAGTCATCGTATCCGGGGATGATGCTCCTGCCTACGATCGGCTCGGGCTGTCAAACTTTGAGGCCATCGCGGCGCCCGGCCGCTTCCATCGCCGGCTCCCGAGCGCCGGTCCCCCCGGCACTGTCACTTGTTGTGCGGGAACGTCATTCGACTAGTCATGCCATTTCCAATTACAATGTAATAAAACAGTTACCTGTTTGGTATTCTTCCCGGCAACGTGATAGGTAGTTGATCGTTTACCTGGCCAAGAAGTTAATTTCTTTTTTTTTTCTTCTTGGAAATTTTTTTTCCTCCTTCCTCTGCCTCGGCTGTTTAGTTTCTCGTCTCGTTTCTCTCACAGACAGGGCAGACGGCCAATAAGTCGGGTGAACGGCGTAATCGGGACGGCCAGGCCCGCTCGCCGACGTGCTGAGGATAGGGTTCAGCTTGGCAGGCCGGGGTGGGCGCACGCACTCACAGGGCCATTAAAAGCTAGATGCGGTACTCTCTACATTGTGAATGTTGCATGCATTTCGGGTCCTGGGCCATTTGTGAGATATGAAATGTGAAATGTGAGCAAAGCAAGACGCAGCATAGCACCGCGTCAAGTCCATTCGAGGTTGCGTTGCGTTGCGCTTAGGCCCGCGTTGGGCAACGACACCTGGAAGGAGCACGGTGATGCCTCCAGCATCTTGCATCCCGCAGCCAACAACAGCAGTCCGAGAGGGCGCGGTGTCCCAGGTCAGGCATCCCGAGTATGGATCCCCTCCCTTCCATGTCGGGATTTCGAGATTGGACGAGTAGCTGAGGGCAAGGCGGAATCAGAGCATGCGCAACCCTGCCTGCTCTTTCTCCACAGGCCGCGCGACCCACCCCAGCGACTTCGCTTTTTTCCCTTCCGGACGTTTGCACCTCCAGGAAGGTCCAGGACAGGCCAGGAAGGGCAAGGGTGGCAAGGCCTGCCAGGATAATGGAAGGAGGAAGGGTCTATACGGTAGCGGCAGCGGCAGCCGTAGCGTCAAGGAGCGAAGGAGATCGATGGATGAGACGCTGAAGCTTCCCAAGGCCATGAACGTCGATGGCGCTTGCTTCGCCTGGGCCAGCAGCAGCCTCGCATGCCGTGCGCTGCGTTGAGGTTGAAGTCGCAGGTGTGACGAACGTGAAGATGGCTTCCATAATTTGCAATTGCAATGTCCATTGGCACCCAATGGCACCCTTCCCCGCCGCTGCTGCTGCTGTCGCCACTGTGCTTGCCCTCGTCGTGCTCCTGCTCCGCAACAAAGTCGTATGCACCCCAGGACCTGGCACTCGGCATTCGGACTGAACTCGTACGGCTTCTACATGTCCATCTTCCGTCACGGATTGTTTCCAGCAAGAATAGTCATGATCCATGCTCGCTCTTTCCATCCCCAATCTCTTCATCTCCGCGATTCCCACCCTCTTTTCGTCCTCGGTTCAATCCTCAATCCAAAGAGCCTAAACCGGCATCATTTTCTTCCTGTCTCCACCCTATAAAGCTTGTCCTGTCATTGACAACACCGCCCTGCTCGACGGCGATACCTCATCCGGCAGGGATTCCCTTCACTTGAAACGCCGTGCCATTCCCTCCCAAGTGAAGATCTACCACTTTGTCTCCAAACTCGGTCATAGTGCCAGCTCCCTAACAGTCTGCTCGCCAGGGGGGGTGGCTGATGCCGTCGTAAAGGCCCAATCGCCCTCAGCGCCCTGCCCTCTTCCCCATTGTAAGTGTGCATGTGTGTGTGTGCGCGTGCCTGCGTGCTCACTACCAGAGCAAAAAGGGGGGGGGGGGGGCAAGGGGGGGACAAGGAGTTACGCAGCCGCCAGCCCCCATGGG
>KV875230.1:472611-598298 GCA_001879505.1 Calonectria pseudoreteaudii
TTTCTTGGTTGAGGCGGTCATGAAGGAGCGAAAGCGACACTCGGATTCGCCGTCCCTCCATCATTCTTGGAATGTCTCTTCCTTCGCCCACCGTGCACGATGGTCGTTACAACAAGGCAACGCCGACAAGCAAATGCGGGCGTTATTGCGCCGCCCTACCAAGCGGCTATTCTAGCAGTCAGGCGGGCCAACCAGACAGCCTCGTCCAGTGCAGGCTCAGACCAGGATCCCAGGTCTTTGCGCGCCATGTTTTCTTTTTGAGGCGCCAAGCGCTTATTCCATCCCGTCTGTAAGTTGTGTCGAAAGATCGCCCGGACAATTAAAACGATCCGATGTTAGATTCAAAGGAGCAGAAAAAGCTCCGGGTCTACATGCTTCACCACACCCCTCCCTGCCTCATAAAGTCTTTTTTTAATTTTTCTTACTCTCTTTTATTTTATGACTGTGGGGAGAGGGTAAACAAAATCAGGAGATAGCAAATGGGCATGATAGGCGTGACCTTGACTGGGGATGAGCTGTGCCAGGCCAGCTGCTGGTGCCGGCCAGGGTCCAGGCCAGGGCCATGGCTGTTGGGTGCAGCAATCTTAAAAGCTGTCAACTCAGATAGGCGTTGACACCCCTGGCAGTGCAGTGCAGTAGACATCGCGACGAGTCCTCAAATGGACTTGATTGACAGGACGTGGTACGAGACTCGACTGAGCCTGGTTAACTCGTCGGGTCGGACATGAGCGGCCAATTCACCAACAAGTCGACATGGGACCATTTGTATGTCATAGAAAAAATTTCAATCTCACTTTGTTGCTTGTACCTCGCTATCTAATATCTCCGCCCCCAACCAACCAACTCGTAAAGTTCGTCGTACCCTGGTCTCACCCGCAACCTCACACTGTCGCTCTTACAAGCCTGCCTTTCAAGGCATACGGGACAGATTTGCTGTGCACCGTGTCAACCGGGTATATCATCACCGTAACAATAGAAACTAATAGTACAACTGGCCTCCCCTCTTGCCTTGAAATCTCTCTCCTCTTCATGTGATATAACCATGCATATTGCGTGTGCGTGCAAGTATCTTCAGGTCCAAATTTCAAGCGTCTAGCGATCGCTTTGAAATTTAGGAAGCCAGAAGCTGTCGTGTCCAGTGTCCCCCCAGTAAAATATGTCTGGAAAAATAAAAAGCAACAAAACTCCCAAAAAACGCCTCATGGTAGGGTATCGGTAGGTCGGCCGCCACTCCGTCCAAGTCCGTCCCAGTGGACACCCTCCGAAATAATCAAGTTCCCGCTAGATGATGTTGGGGTAGGAGGCCGCAAAAAAAAAAAATGAGTGCCCCTCCCGTCGAAACGATCGACTCGAATGATATACACCGCCGTTGCCTGTTCCCCCTATCCTAGCCGGTTGAAGCCCCCTTCTCCACCGCCAACCTTTTGTGTTCCATTTCTCTATACCGCGCTTTGCCGTGATGTAGTAATATTTCCAGGTGATAAAACAAAAAACCCGCTGATTAAATCTGATGCCGTGTTCGAGAGGGCGCCGTTATGGCAACAACGCGCTGTCGGCATAGACACTGGCAAAGATGAGCGAGTACCGTATTAACATGTTTGGTCGTAAGATAGAATAAATTTTGTGACTCGAGAACATCGTCCAGGCGAAAATGGCTTGTCGGCCAGGGCTTTCGTCAAATGCTTAGTCGGAGTGGTGGTCTTCGGACCCTGCTTCGGAACGCGCATCTCCGCGGTGGACCTTTCTGTGTCGTCGAAGGTTTGAAACCACTGAGAAATGACGTCCACAGCCCTCAACTTCACAGGCAAATGCTGGATCAAATAATTAGTATTAGGTTCACAGAGACAACAGCTATCGCGTCTTGAGGAGGGTGTTCAGGTACGTACGCTTTTCGCCAGTGTGGCTGTACATATGAGTCTGAAGAGAACTTGGTCGAGTAAATCGCTTGTCGCAAACCTTGCACTTGTGCTTCTTTTGCGTGCTGGAAGAGACCTTGGAACTGAACTGTCCCATCATTGATTGAGGAGCTGGAGGAATCTGGGATGTCATCAATCCCTGAGGCCGAGGAAGCGTCCGCGAGTTCACAGACTCAATGTCTGAACCAGCAGTGGAGTAATCCGAGACCGAATCGCCATAGTAGGAGCTGAAGTTGCCAGTGGAGGAGATGGAAGAGCTGGTCGAGTGGGTCGAAGGGAACCCGTACGAATCAACCGAAGACCTGTCGCTCCGGGTACCGTAGATGTTTCTGGGTGTTTCCTGGCTCATGGCCAGCATGCCGTGGCTGGCATCAAGAGCATCAGCAAAACTCCTTCGGTCATCAGGTTGAATAGGCCTAAGATTCCAAGTCAGCAGGTTTGTTCGTGATTGGCGCGCGAGAAACGTTGTGGATTGCTCTGCCGAAGCGGGGGAAGGAATTGTTAGAGAACAAGGCAAGGGTTTACTCACTGCTGGGTGAACCTCCTAGAAGGGTCCGCATCAGGTGCGAGTGTGAAGGGAGGAGGGCGAACTGGGGCTGGAGCGTAACCCAAGGCCTCGTATGGTGCAACCGAAGAGGGCGCAAACTGTGCGTTAACTGGGGAAGCCGACGTTGAGTATGTCGGGTCGCCATAGGCGGCAGATGTTGTTTGCATTCGGTTGATGCTGAGGAGATCTTGTGGTGCATTGAGTAAGTCCTGATGTTCGTAGATACCGGGAGGAGGGCTATGGCTACCTGCGGAGGTGTTGGCGACGGGCATTGAGCCGTACGATGCAATGGATGAAGCACTGCTGGTGCTGGCGCGGCCGCTATGAGGGGGCTTGCCAGCCATCATATTGGGATTGAGACCCTGGTGATGGTTGCCGACGAAGAGGCCGCTGCCCGCGGGGGCGGGTTGAGGCGGCGACGATGCAGACGACCATGGGTTCGAGAAGGCCGGAGGTTGTGCTGGTGCCGAATAATCAAAATTCAATGAAGGCCCAAATCGCTGCTGTGTCGTGTCGAGAGTCATGGTCATGTTGGCGTGAGAATAAGACTATGTGTGATGAGGGTGAGTGACAATATATGAGCATAGGTTGCTGGACGATTGAGTAGGAAAAAAAAGGTTTGTTGATCAGATGCGGGATCCCGACTAGAAGAAAAGCCAAGTCGGTCACACAGATCAGAGACAAGATGATCCCCTTTTGACTGGAGATTGTATGGAGAGTGCTGTTGGGGTTTAGGTGGGATCAGCGAAGTCTTAAGTGTCTGGGTGCGAATTGACGTGCGTCAATCCACCTCTGAGGCGGGCTGGGCGGCGGGAGAGCAGTGGAGTTCCTTGTCCCTCTGGGAAGAAAGGTGTGACGACTCTGGGTTAAGTGATCGGCAGGCGGATGTCCTTTCGCAATGGCTGAGGCGACAGGGTTGGTGCGATGAGGTAGGGTCGTAGGACCAAGTAGCGGACCAGGGGGTTGTGGGCTGCATAAGATGATGGCCTCTAAGTCAATTTTGACAGCCCACGGCACCCAGATAGCATCCGCGGTACCAGACGGCGCAAAGATCAGCGATGGCTCAAGAGGTCCCAGAGAGAAGATCCTGAAAATGAGACAGGCGCAGGAGACGGTTTGGCCGTGTGCTTGAGAATACGGGAGTGGATGAATGAGAGAGGATGGTAGTCTCGTGTAGCTCCCAACCGGAATTGGGAATGTGTACAGAATCAAGTTAACGGTTTGGGAAGGACGACGAGGCAACGGTTTATACATGTAGCCCATCCCCATCCCTCAAGAGACGAAAGCCAAATGATGTCGACGCCGAGTGAACTCTGTGGATCGGAAAGGGGGGTGTGGGCGATGGGTGAGATGGGAGACGGGTTTACGGGGTATGCTGGGTTTGCCTGTCCAGGGAGGGGGTGTGAGAACCATCGTGGACGGACTGAGATGGAGGATGGGGCAGCAAGAGAGAGAGAGAGGTGGTGGGTAAGGCTACGCACGGCAGTTTTGCAAAAGGGCCCCCCCGCCTTCCAAGAGACCTGTGGCCCACGGGCGAACGCCACTGATGTGGAGGGTCTCAGATGAGTTGCAAGGCAGGTCGGAGACGGAGCTACGTACCGGGCTGGGACTTGAGGTGGGCGAGTGGGCAGGGCGGGATTATGCAGGGTCTCTGGTTGAGCAGGCTTGCCAGAGTACATGGTTGACCTGCTTGGAAGCTTGGGGGGTCGACTCGAAAACAGACCGCGGTGGAAATCGGGGGCCGCAAGCCACTCAACGGCAACCTCGAGGGATCCGCTCACGCTTGTTTAGCGTTGGGGAATTGCCAGAGAGCTTAGCAGTCAGTGGTGGAGGGCGTCAGCGAGAGCGCGGGCGATGGGGGAGGATCCCACGTCAACAAGCAATGCCAAGGGACAACTGGGCTAACATGTACCAGATACCTTCTGGACGACCCAAAGCATCCGAGAGGCGTCGAGCCGGCAGCGCCCCTGTCGCGGGAGGGTGTCGGTCCATCAAAGCCCTGACGTAAGGTACGTCAAGAGGCGGCGCCTGGGCGTGCGCGAGTGGCTCCTCCTTGGGGGAGTGTGGGACACCTGGGCAAGACAGGAAAGGACAGGGAACGCAAGACGGTGAAGGAATTGAAACAGCGACAGCGTTGCACACAAGGCCAGGCGTGAACCGGGTGCCGGGACGTGGTTCGAAAGAAGCGCCAGCGGGAGCCAGGGAGAGAGGAGAACCCCCCGAGGATGGATGGCTGCAGCAAAACCAGTACTGACATCAGAGTCGTCCAGGGTTGCCCAGCCTGGCAAGGCCTTGAGGCCGCAAACTGACGTAGTGGCCCCTCCCCAAGTTGCCGCGGCGCTCTCACAAGGGCAAGGCCACACGATGGCAAAACCCTGAGAGCCTTTGACATCGCCGTCATCGTGCTCCAAAGTCGCAGAGTCAGGGTGGGACAGACTCAGAGGGGAGTGGTCAGGAATGGCTGTCGATGATTTAGGGCCCAAGGAAAACGAGCCAGCACGCAGCCAGAAGGGCCTGTAGCCCCGAAGCCCGGAGCCCGTGCCAGGGCCATCCAACCCAACGCACGATGCGAGGAGGCAGGTGGTGTTGCAGTGATGCCATCTCGCCGCGACCCTCGACTTGATTCCTGGAGTCTCCCTGCCTGTCCCCGTCTCTGTGCTTGTTTTCCCCATGCTTTGCAGCCTTCGCTTGCTCGGGTGGCCAGGTTCTGCTGGCTATCCAGCAGTGACATGGGGGGGTTTGTGGGTAGCATCCGCCTGCGGGACGCGGTCATGATGGATGATGGATGATGGACGGGGGGATTCAGTGCGTCAATCCGAATGGCCATGCCTTTTGGTCGGTCTAGCTCCCGACATTGACTGGGCCTGTATCTGTTTGCGTGTCTGTCTCATTTGTGTCTGCTTGGGCCTGCGCAGTCGCCATGTCTGGGTGAGCACAGGAGGTACCCGTAGCCAAGGAACGCATGTTCCCATGTCATGACAGTGCCCAGATTCTTGTCATGAGACTGTATAGCCTGGGTAGGGCTCAGTGCCCGCGTAGCGATTGATTTCGGCCCCATGCTAGCTGATGACTGTTGGCGTGCTTGGTGCCTTGTTCCTTTTGCTAGCCTAACGCCTCCTCCACTTTTTGGAGACGGCCTTTTTCATTATCCCTAAGAAACAGCTGCAAGAAGAAGAAAAACTGTATCTTGGGGAGGGGGCATGACTGGCTTGGGCAATTGAGGCGAGGCATGGGATCAAAAATAAAAAAAGAAACCAGGAATAAAGGACAGCACCGAAACCAGGCACTGCCTCTGATTCCAGCATCCACTGGGCGATGCTAGGGAGCACTGGTTCTGGGACCGGGATCTGCCTTGATCACTAGGAGGCGGCGATTTTTTTTTTCTTGTTCACAACGCACTGTACCTCTGCACGGTTCCTGGTCCAACCTCGATCCTCCTTGCCTTGCCAGGTATGGACCTTGCAATGGAACAATGCTGCCCGTCCCACCGTTGGCTAAACAAAGAATTTAATTAACCACCTGTAGCAGAGGTAGGTAGGTAAATTAGCCACATGGGCATCCGTCGATGCTTGTGCGGTGCTTGTTTCTTCATGTTTATCTTGCTTCCCTACACTACCGACAAGGGATGAGGGGAGATGTGGGGAGGCGCTCACCACTCGGTCACGGCATCCCACCCACTTGACAGAGTTGCAGTGCCTTCCTTCCCCTCACGGTATCGAGCACCTGGCACTTAACCATACATGTCCCGGATTTGCCCAACTAGGCAACGTTCAAAACCAATCCAACCTTGACTCGACCTTTACATGCCACCCTTTCTCCCAAAGGCATTCATCCGCATTGCATCCTAGCAAGCATTAGGTGCATGCCGCTGCCGCTGCTGCGACTGCTACTGCTTGAGCTACTGCATCCTCTGCTCTTCTGGGCGTGCTTGCTGTCTCCCCTTTGACACCTCAGGCCGCCGTGCGTCAGACGGCTCCGCTTTGCCCGCCCGTTCGCTAACCCTATGATGGGAGTGGCGCTGCCGCTAGACATGGGCTTCCGAAGCCGCAGCCAGTCGGCCGTCGAGTTCGCCCTCCATGTCCGCCCCAAGCCGCTCCCCGGGAATAAGGATGTGGTGCCTGAGGCCCCAAAATCTGATGCGATCAAGGATGGGAAACCGCAAAAGGCCACCCGCCGTGGGACGTTGTTTGGGCCGAGAGCGAGGGGGCACAGCAAAGCGCATGGGCCATCTCGGCGTCGCCCACAGACCGCCTAAGAGCCCCCGATGTCCTTAGCTCTTCACCACCACCCGGGCTCCGACACGTAGTCCGCCCACCCGCCTTGGCCACTTTAACTCTCCATCGGCGTTAAGCCAGCGGCTCAATGGGCTAAGCCTTGCGGTCCTCCACTTCTTCTGAAGCTAGGCTTGGGCTAGTCCAAGTGAGCAGTCACCTCGTCGATGGCGATTAGAGAAATCCATCACTTGGCCTACTTGAAAGAGGCGCTTTGTTTGAATGGTTGGTGTATCGCCTCGACTTGCCCCCAGCCTCAACTCTACTCAAATTTCACTACTCATCACGCGCTTCATGGGCGGGCCGATTTCACCTGATGGACAGACACCACAATCTCCATGATGCCAACCATACCCATACTCGATTCGATTCAATTCAATTCGAGCCTCACCTAACTATACAGAATACACAGGTCAAGGCCAAGGGTGTGCAGCATCTCTCAATCCCGTCCGCTTCACCCCCAGAGAACCACAAGGGCTTATTTCTCGAGTTGTCACTAGCGTTACAATGAAGTGACAGGCCAGCCCTTCCTGGCTATCTCCACGCCTTCAAGGAGTTTTTTTTTTGTTCCTAGTCTACTCTTCGTTTGAACATGGTGATGTTTCCGTCGATACTTGCTGATATCAGTGGACTCCCATCCAATTGTTGACCCGATTCTTACTGACAGGCACCTGGCACAATGAACCCAAATGGACCAAGCTCCTCGGTCTAGTCCGAATTGGAAATCTCGGGTCCAAAAAAGGCAAGCCATGAACGGGGCCAAATAGATGCCTGAAACCACCTTCAGCAAGGGCCCCTGGGCACACTTTGATTGTGGTCATTTTATGGATCTCTCATGCTCGCATCTATGGACATCCAAGCAGCCAAAAATCTACGAGCCTAACAGCCTTGCCGGAGCAATCTGGCATCGCAACACACTAGTGCAATCGCGGTGCCCCAAGCTTCCCTGACAATTGAACGCCCTGAATTCGTTCCCAAACCATGCAATGTTTGCAGGGCGACTATCCTTACTCATGGTTCACCTGTATTCAGGTCTTGGCAATGAAAATTGGGCAACTATAGAACATAGTGGGAGTTGCAAAGTATATCACCCACGACTTCCAGTTCGGAATACTTCCCTAGCTCAATTGATCAAGATACCCGAGATTGACGATGCGTCGATCAAAAGCACCAGGACCGGCAGATGCGAACTGTCCTTTGTGCCCCCCCAAAGCCCTGTTCGTTTCTGCATGGGCATGTCCGATGGATATCCTAGGCATCTCCTATTCTGGCAACCTGGATTTCTAGAAGCCAGCCAGGTACGGAAAGGATCATAGCGACGAAAAGGAGATGGAAGATGTTGAGCAGAGGTCATCAACCTTTGCCTGGCAAAGATCAGGAATGGCAGAAACTCATCTCTCGGTAAATGAAAGGACCGGGGCTACCGGGTCAGTGGCGGGACAGGCAGCAGTTGACAGGACGCTCACAACCAACCAGATCCACCCCCACGACATGGATCTGTATCAGAATCGACCAGCATTCCCCAGTCCGCAACCAAGGGAAGAGTGTAACCTCAACGGCAGCCCTTCAAAGGTAAACTTAGTGTGCTTGGTGTCAAGTTGGTTTTGCACTACTTGGCTCACGTTGGGATTTCTTTTGTTTGAACCTCATCTCGCATCCCATCACCAAGTGGGTTTTTGACGAGATTACAGCGAAGAGGTGCCGTTGGCGCATTTTTGAGCTCTCCGCCAATGTATTGGTTGTGCGGCTACCATGTCTCTCGGTCAGCCCGATGACATCTCTCACCTTTCCATCAGGGCCTGGCAGCGAGAACAAAGGGGAAAATTCCGTCATTCCGATGTATGGAAATAACTACAATCCTTTCAAACGTTGGTGTTTGAAACCAAGCTTCCCGCGAACCCGCATTGGCGACCAGGTTCGGTGTACTGTCTTGGGACTCCCCCAAATTAAGCCCAGCGCACTGGCCGGGCGTTACTCTCGACTCTCTCACCCGATATAACTCGGGACCTGTGGGAACACACCCAAGCAAGAAATATCGGGTGACACAGGGCAGATGGTGCCTCGAGCGACGGCAATAATATCCACTCTCCCACAAGGCTTGGAATTCTCCTCCTCTTTACGATGGTGTTGCCACGACCGCATTTATCGCCGATGCCTCACTTTTTTAAGATGCAACCATTTAGGTTGTGTAATTAGCGTCGGCGGATGACGGTCACATGTCCCGACAAAATGGCTTGATATCACAACCCCTCTTCCCATCGAATGAATCTTATACCCGGGCACAATTCTATCTGAGCAAACATTCGCGGCAAGGCATATTCCATAAATTATCCATACCCTGTTGCGGTGTCAACCCCTGGTGCAGGCTGGCTGCCGAAATCCCGTTGTTTCGTTTCTTGAAGTTGCCACTGGGGTCAAAGTGGGACTCGAGGCATGCACCTTGGCTCTTACAGCGAGGGGGGCTCTTGGTTGAGAAACGGAACAGGATCTAATCAAGCAGAAGCTAGTCCAGAAAGGAGAACCTTCTCCACGTAAAAAGCCAGTAACAGAGACACTCTGGGGGAACAAGGTCGGGCCCAAGGCCTTGGCAATCTGGAATACCGTTGTGGGCATTGCGCTACCAGCACATTGGCTTGGTCCCAAGCAGACGGCAGGGAAGAAGGAGAAAACGGTTCAACCCTCTCTCCCCAGATCTTATCATGCAGATCCAACTCTGGTTTCCTCAACCAAAGGGTTTAATCAAGTCACATTTGAGCGGAGAAAACCAGATGATATTAGGGGAGGAACCCACTGAGCACGTGTGAAAGCTTCCGTCCAGCAATGATCATCATGGCACACGTTGTCGGAACCGTTCCTTTGGGCTTGTCTTTTTTAGAAAAACTTCCCGCGATGATGAAATCTTTTTTGCCTTCTATTCCATAAGACGAAGTGATCCTCACTATACGTGCTGCCAAGCTTCACGGCCAGGCACTGTATCCCTGAAGCAAGAGACGTGTCTATTTTGTTGGTCCCCTGACCAAGCAGCGCGTTCCGCACCCCCTAGTCCCTTCTCACAGCACGACAGCAACTGCGAGCAGGCAATACCCCTGTGTGAAACAGATGTGTGACGTCAGAAGGAAGCGCCCGTGCGGAATAAGATTTGGGCTCAGAGACGTTCATGTCCGGTCCTTCTCGGCCGGCGCTCAGATCCACGCCGCGGACAAGGTCAGCAATCACCCACAGCAGAACTGGGCACTGGATGAAGGCGGGGGCGTGAGCAAGTCAGCGGCGTCGGCGGCGTCGGCGGCGCAAGGTTAGCTTGCTCGGGACGCTGTGAAGCCGGCGCCACGGGATCCAGAAACCACGATAAGCCAGCGAGGACCAAGGAAAGGCGAGATGGTGCGGGGACCAGGTGCCACACAGCAAGGAAACGAACGAGATGATTGAAGAACTTCGCCTCTGGTCTCCTTAGGCTCCTTTTTTTTCCTGCTCATGAGGGGAAGGGGCAAACAGTGGAGCACTGGTAGAGGGAACTGCCGGTGTTGGTATGCCGATTGCGGGTAGTCAGACTTGTCCCTGAAGATCTTAGGCAGGATTTGCGAAAGTTGGCTGTTCGATGCTTCCGCTGACGCAGTAAACCACAGGACTATGGCACAGACATGTAGCTTTGGTGAGAAGCTCAAGCGCAGGTGTGGGAGGGAAACTCAACACCAATACGGGACCAATCCGTGGAAGATTTTCCAGGGTCCAGGTAACATAGTCTCGCGCAGACCATCTTGGCAAAGCGGCCCCTTTCTTTGAAGGATGCCGGGTTGCATCATGGCCAACTTTGTTGTTTAGCCAGTTCAGGCGCTTGCACACCTGGCACTATACATTTATTTTCGCCACCAAGCATGATGAAAATGGACATGAGGCGTTGTTCTGTCGTGGTGGGATTATCCACCGTTTGGCTCAGGCCATTGTTAAAATTGTGCCGAGTGTTGTTTCACCGGATTGCAGCCCAGGTCCGGTTCCGCTAGCTCGGTCATTGCCCGTTGCTCGCGGTTGATAGCTACACCAGAGTAACACCGGATGATGGAAAATAGCGACGCAGATTTTGGCACCGATCAAATTGTCGGCTAGCAGGGGAAAACAAAAAGACCATGGCATTATGCAGGGCGATCAGGTTCGGTAGGACGCCACGACGCACAAAGGAGGAGGCGCCGGGCAAGCCACTGGCAGGGCCCCCGTCGTCTAGGGGGGGTGTTGGATTTTTGCATTGAGCAAACGGGGGGGTGCTATAGGGGTGTTGGCGCTGGCGAGTGTATCTGGAGGCTTGCCTTTGAAGTCCACCAGCCCATTCTCTGGTTGCGCAGCCATCTGAGAGGCTCCGAGCCTAAATCAACGCACCGATTAGGTGTAAACCCCTGGTCGACTGCAAGCCTAGCAAGGCTTGGCGGGCTCCTTTTCGATGCTGCCCTCGATCGCAGTTGCTTTGGGCTTGACAGCAGGCCGTTCCGACCAGTCTCATCCGTCTTTTTTTTTTCCTGCTGTCTCAGATATGTGGCAGTAGGGTCCCGATTCAATGCCGAGCACTCTGCACGCCTCCAGCAGGCCAAAGCATCAACAACCCCCCGCTCTTCCCATAAAGCTGCATGCATCTGAGCGGAAAAAGAAATGTGCCCCCCTGGGACGGAGCCAGTGAATGAAAGAGCGAGAGAAAGGGAGAGAGCACAGTAGATGGGAGGCTGAATCAACTCCCCAGCACACGTCTTGAATCGTGCGTCATGAGAAGTGAGCAAATCTCCTAGGGAGCGAGGGGGGCATTGGTCGACATCGAAACTGAAATGGACGTGGCTTTTGCCCAGACCCAGTCCACCCGCGATCTCGCCGAGACAGTGTTTAAGCGCCGGTCGCTCTTTGGGCAATGGCCTTGTTTGGCCACCAGACATGGGATTCCAGCAATTCCCATTCCCTGCTAAGTCACGTCCAAACTCGCGCTTGTTCACGCCGCCCGCTCGCCAACCAATTGCCGTCCCTATGGCGCCGGTAGTTGGCATTTTGTTTTTTTGTTGCGTGCTTCTGCTGCCTCTCGGCTAGAGCTACGCCTGGCTATGCTATGGAACCCCAGGTTGGGTACCATACGTCGGAGCCGTTCTCTTCTTTATTTTTTTGTTCTCTCAGTACCATCTTAGCCTATTGGACCGATGTAAATGTTCGGGCGCACGTCTCAAGTGGAAGGGCTATGTTTCGATGCTGACAGCGATGGCGTAGCTGCGCCCGGCTGTGGAACATTTGCCTCATTACCCACGTTGGACTGGGTCTGATGCTGAATCTCAGTGGTGGTGGATTTAAGGCTTTGCGTCATTTGGGGGCGACCTGACGGCTGGTAGCCACGGTCCCATTCCAAACTGGTTGGCATTATCCACGCCTTTGGCTTTGTGCTTCTGACTTTGTGAGAAGAGAGGGCGGGTGCGCCACGAGTCGTCATCGAGCTAGCCGCCATGCCAGGCTAACTAGCTACCTTTGTAGCCTGGGAACTTTTGACGCACCTCGCTGCTGTTACTCTGTGGGTTGGGTGCTCTATCTCAGTGTCTCCAACTGCTACGGGCCCCATCCTGGGGAATAAGCATTGCATCACAGAGTGACCTCTTGACGTCGATTGTGCGTGTGTGTGTCCGGGCGTTGGCCGGTCCGGCAAACCACGAGCTTTGTCCATGGATATGAACACCGGAACACAGCCGCGACTGGCACGGTTCACCCCCCGTGTTGTTTTCTATCTTCCCCGGTGGTAGCTCAGCCGGGACTAGATGAAAAAAAGATGGGCATGGCCAGAGACGTGCCGAAATGCGACGGTCGTTTGTTTGGTTTGGTGCTCATGCTCCTCGAAAGTTACGTGAGGGGGGGAAGAAAGCCGCCGAGACAATGACCGCGTGTGAGACAAACAACGAGAGAAGACAAGAGAGGGAGGGCAGAAACAGGAGCGTGGGATGGGAAACCGCCGAGGATTTGACGCAGATGACACGGCGTCTGAGGCGGCATGTTTCTCTTCGTGTAAGACAACAAGACTGAGTATTTGTGCAGTCGCTGGCTGATGCATGAACATGATCGCGTGTGTTAAGTATAGGGTAGCTATGAGAGGCAAGCAAGGTGGTGATGCCACAGGTACATTATCGTGATACTGCTTTGTTTGGTGTTGTTCTGTCCAACTGCCTTTTGATGATTCTCTGCGCTTTCATCGTGATCTGGTGCGCTCATGCTTTGTATCATGGTATTTAGTTCTTTAACTGAGTGATCTCACCAACTTTCCGCTCATGCTGCGACAAGTAAACCGAATCCCCCAATAATAGCCTACGTAACAAATAACTAGGATATCTAAATGAATGCAACTCCATCCAAATCGTCCAGCAATCCATTTTCACTAGGTGATGTGACAGAAGAACGGGTTTTTTTTTGGAACGTTTCAATGACGGACGACAATATCCCATCACGAGATGTCACCATTAGTCCAAGTAGACAGATGCCGCCACAACAAGGAGAGAACCCGACGCTGCAACAATATCGAGACCGAGAGGTTCTATTCGAGGGGCTGTGCATATTTACCTACCTACCTATCTATCCAAACAAAAAAAAAACAATACTCAAAAAAAGTCCTGTCGTGTGCTTGACCCACGCATGTATGTCAACAGCTTTGGCAAGATTTTTGTGACTGATGATGGTGATGATGAACGAGCCGTTGAGAATCAGGGAGACTCGTATTGCAGGCATCACCGATTTGATCACGCATCTCACACTAGGTCGTTACCACAAAGATCAAAGTTCCCGCATGAATAAAACCAAAGGCTCAGTGTCAAGTCTTGCATTGTGATTCCGACCTGGAACCTGTGATGGGACATCACGATCACGAGTCCACATGTCAAATAGACCTTAGCTGACTCACCACGACACAGAAGCAACGGCCAAATGCACACGCGATTCAGGAAAAGGAAGCAAGGTTTGAGAGAAGGCTTCCATCAAGGAGTTCTATTTTCATTCCGATGAATTTTTTTTTGGTCTAAACTAAGTTCCACCCTTGGGAAATCGTATCGCCTTCTGAACCACCCCCCCAAAACCTCCTCGACCTTCTAAACCAGAACTCAAATTAGACAAAACACAAGCCCAAATCGATTCGGTAATCGGTGCCCAAACTCTGTCTGCAGCCAAGGCGACGCAGACAGCCCCGCAACATATTATACATCAAAGGGGGGAAAACAAAAAGGTATTTCAAAGGTAAGATGCGTCTCAACGCTCGTGGTAAAAATAGACAGGTAAACATTAACCGATGGGTCATGACCTCATGAAGTGAAGTAGTAAAAGGCTGCGAGGGAGAAAGACTCGCAGGAGAAGAACAAAAAGTGATTCGTTCAGCAAGGGGAATGCTGGTGGCCATCCCTATTGGGACCCCGTCGAAGTGAGAGGCACCATCGACCGCTAGAGTCTCATAATGACCGTCTCAATTTCAACAAGCCTTGCCCAACTTGAATCTGGAATCTGTTGTGAATGTCCACTGAATTTTCGTGGTCCGATACCCCGTACACCTATCCAACGCCGAAATTAAAAAAAAAAAAAACCAGACATGCATGCTTGCTCGCTAATCGACAACTTCCTCCCAAGATCTGGGTCTCATACGTGTGGTGCTGCGTTTGATCGGCCTTGCCTCAGGGATCCAAAGAGCTCATGTGGCGGCACTCTTTCCATCCCGCTTTCCCTGTCGTACATGGAAGTGGGCGCGGGGGTGTATCCCTCACGACGCTTGCGTACCCGGTCGAGGACAATGCCGGCCACAACAAGCAGAAGCATCAAGCCAAGCGAGATGGCAAGGCCAATGAGAACGACAAATACCAAGGGCATATTGCCAGCTGGGGCAAAAAGTTAGTGACACGTCAGTGAAGGAATAAAACCAAAACTTACAACTGGAAAAGAAATCATCTTTCTGAGAGAAAATGGCTGAAATGCTGCCAGGGGAGTTATCGGAGTTGATAGTCAGAGCATAAGGTTGGTAAGCAGTGCCGTTGAAGATGGCCGCTGACGCAAAACCAAAGTTGGAAATATCAATGGCTCCAGTAACCATGAGGACTTGGTCCTTGTCGAGGATGTCGCTTGAGCTGTGGCTCTCGGTGAGAGTAAAGACCTGAAGGCCACGGACGACGCTGTCTGAAGAGAGGGCAGGGCTGGAGGTTTGCCATTTCTTGCCATCATACTTCATGATGAAGATGGAGTTGTCCTTGGTCGAAGTGCCAGAGATCCAAATCTCATCCCTGTCGTTCGACGCTGGGGAAATGATGCGAACGGGACCGGGGAGGTTGTCAGCGCTGGGATATGTGCTCCAAACCTCCTTCTTGGCATCCCAGCTCATGAGGTATCGCTGCTTGCCGTTGTCTGTGAGGTTACCACCGACGATAAGTTGGTTGTTGGATGCCCACATCAGGGCATGGACCTCGCCTTCAACTTGGCTACCAGGTCGGTTCCATTGATCGGCGTCTGCGTTGTATGCACAAAGACCTGGGCAGTCCAGCGCACCGGCCTTGGAAAAAGAGCCTCCAACGTAAACATCCGAGTTCTTGGGGCGAACGGCGATGGCGTTGACAGTGGCATTGCTGCCGGTCAGCGAAGGGGGCTGTGCGTTGAAAGACTTTGATTCAACGTTGTAGGAAACGAGGCCGCTGATGCTGCTACCTGCGACAGTGCCACTGATCTTGCCACCGGCAAACAAGGTTGAGCCGCGGACTGCAACAGCGAGGAAAGTCGAGTCGCTTGAGATGTTGGAGCCCAGACCGGTAACCTTGTCATCCTCGATGAGGACAATGTTGTTCACTGTTTCGTTATCGGATGATTCAGTGGTGAAATGACCGGCAAGAACGGTGATGTTGTAGCTATTTTCATCATAGAACAGACCCGTCACCACTCCCTGGATGTCAGTGGTTTCCAACACATCTCGACGGCTGAGGCTTGACGTGTTTGAAGACGCAGATGTGGTTTGGATTTTGATGGGAAATTGACCAAAGCCATCATCCGAGAGAGTAGCGGCGCCATTTGCACCAAGTTGGGCTGATGAAATGGAACCTGCGAAGAGGGAGCCGCCGTCATTAGGAAGGTCGAGGATTGCTGCGGTCAAAACGCCACTGTACCCCGGGAGGGCACCATCAAGGCCTTCCAACCAGTTGCTCGCTGAAGGTACCCAAACAGCGAGGCCATCAACTGTGATGGCATCGTTGTTGTCGAAAGCGTTGCACTTGGTGAAGGATCCTGAGAAAGCAATGACAGTCTCTGGGACGTCCTTTGTGATGTTGATGCGGAGGGGTACAACGAACTCGACCACTCCATCCACACCACCGCCCACAGCAGTCCATTCGTCCTTTGCTGTGTCATAGACAGCAATATTGTCCATGCCCTTGACAGAGCCATTTTGTGTGCTTGAGAAATCACCGCCGACAAAGAGCTTCGTGTCGTTGAGATACATGCTTAAAACTTGACCATTAAGTCCTCCATCCAGAGTCTGAACATCCTCCTCTTTAATGATGGCCAGAATGTTGTCGTGGTTCTTAGAAGTAAAGTTACCTCCGACATATGTGGTGTCGCCGTCCGTGATCAGCGCAGTGACGCCCGATGTGCGATCAAAGCTTTTGCCGAGCTTATTGATAGTGGAGTTCTGAATGCTGGATTCATTGACGGTGGAGTCCTTCGGGTTGAAGTCGAACAGACCATTGAGGCCGCCAGTGGAATCAATAAGGGTGAATCCAACTCTTTGGGCTACAATTGTAAGGCTGCTGACATCCTGGTTCTCCAAAGCCGTGAGGGTGATTGCAGGACGGAAAGAATCTGAGCTGGCCTCAATATATCCAAAGTAGATCTGGTCGTATTTGTCGTATGTGTTGGTTTGGTATAAGGTGGTGGTAAAGTTAGAATCACTGCCAGAACCAGTCGCCATGACACCTGTGATGTTGACCCTGCCCCTCGTCGAGCATGTGCCATCTTGCCAGCATCCTGGCGTGTACATATTGACAGAATAATTGCCAGATTCCCTGATGTTGGGGTAGAACACTACTGAGGCAGAGGAGGAGTTGTAGTCACCGGAAAGGGACGCCGTAAGGTACTTGGAGTTGCTCTCTTGCGATGCAGTCACTGCCCAAGGACCAGTAGCTGTTGCAGCCGAGGGGTTCTCGACACCGCACGAGGGCTCATTGAAGTCGCTGATAGCGTAGGCGAAGATGTCATCTTGGAAAAGCTCGATACCCGAGAGACCAGCGCCGCTGCCGTACCAGTCCGAGATAGAGATACGGAACCTGTTCATTCCCACCTGGTTGATGAAATGGAAATCCTGGTAGTCTGTAGTGTTCTGGAGGGGACACTCGCTGGTACAAGTTGTGTTCTTGCCGGTGTCAGGGTCGGTGTAGGTCAAGTTCATGATACCATTGATCGGGTAGGCGGTGAATCGAAAGGTCTTTGTTCCTCGTCCATCCTGGTTCGTGTTCCAAAGCCTGAGCTTTGTGGGCGTGAAGCCAAATCCAAATTCAGCATCCCAGTAACCGCTATTTTCATCTTCCAGCAACCAGGTGCTTGTGCCTTCAGAACAGACAATGTTCTCGGGGTCGCTGTATGCGCTTGTGGAGGTGCTGGTCGCGGCAGTGATGTTGGCTTTGGAGAGGTTAATGACTTGTCCATCGGGCTGGCTGGGTGTGCTAGTGTTTCCCAAGCCAGTGAATGTACCACCGAAAATGATGTGGCCGTTGGAAGCCTTGGCAATGGCATTTACTGGCCCATTGAACCCGGCAAAAGGAAGGTTTGTCCATCCATCCTTGTTCACCCAGGCCAGAGCATTGGTCGAGTTGGCTCCCTTAAAATTGCCTCCAACATAAACGGTATCCCGTTCCTTGTCGCAGTAAACGGCGTTAACTTCGCCCTCGATGCCATCCAGAGGAGTGATTTCTGTCGTGTTTGGGTTGAAGAGAGCGATTGCCTTTGACTCTGTGCCGTTCAAACTCGTGAAATTACCACCGATGATTACACCTTGCATATCCCCATTACTCAGCTCGAAGGCGCACATGGCCTTAATCGATGCGTCGCTGGAAACGAGAGAGCCGAGAGCGCCATTAGGGAGTTGTGATAGAAGCGATTCGCTGCCGTTTGTGCTGCGTGTTCGCTCGGTTTGACCTTCGTATTCGTAGAGTGAGATGCCGCTGAAATCTCCAACAACGCCAACCCTGCCCAAATTCGACAGGTCAATATTCGCCGATCCTACTGAATTAAATGTGATGGCATTTGTGAATGATGGCGCAAACGCGGCCAAACTCAGGAGACCGAATTCCAGATTCTGAGTTTGGCGCGCCGTTGGGCACCGTTGAAAAGGCAATCGCATCGCGATTGCTCGTTCTGAACGTAGAGTTTCTCAAAAGAGGAAGGAAAAAATCGCCATGCGACAGCCTAAGATCGTAGGTTTGTCGGTGAGAGTGAATTTAATCCTGTGAGCATTTCACGTTCGAATGTTGTCCTGCAAAAGGGAGATCGTGCCGGTTTGTCGTGCACAAGTATGCGACCGATGTGAATCAGATTGGCCCTTTGTTCTGGCCTCGAAGAAATATCGAGAAATGAAAATTCCGGCTTGAAAAAGTTGCAGGCTGTTGTCGCGTGTCTTCGTCGAGTTGTCGGATCGTCCTTGTGATGTATGGTCAAGAGGTGACAGCAATGGGATGAGTATTCAAGGATCAAGTTTGCGTGGCCGTGTACCCACAGCAAGTGCAGGAAATTGCTGGCACTGGGAATGCCGATTCGAGACTGCGCTGAACTATGAAAAGGTTGCCACTAACCCACTTTGGCTAGAGCCCTAACCCACTGTAAACGGTACCTGAATCGCTAGAAGTTAGAACAACCGCTGCTGATATACCCGGATAAGATACGAAAAGCGAGAAAGAGGGAAATAGAATGCAACGTCGCGCAGAGGGAAAGCTGTGTTGAAAACCCGCGTGGTAGTCACAGAAAACAACTAACTTCGAGGCAATTGTGACGTAGCACCAGGACGGGAACCAACCTCAGATAGGGCACCACGGGCAATTTAAGTGCGACGCCGGTTGTGCTTCCAGGGCGATCACCACGAAATTGATTGCCAAATAGAGCGTTCAGCTGTTGTGGGTGGTGATGCGGGGGTTGGTGTATTCGTATTCCTCGAATAAGGAGATTGTTCTTTAATGCGTGACGGTCGCGCGTTGTGGTGTTCGCTTCTTTGAAGAGTGGATCCTAAAAAGGAGGGACAGAACGTCGGCCTCGTCGGAATGTGGTGTCTTTCGCGGCAGGAATCCAAAGGATGGGCGCTCGATCTCGCTGTATACGTCACAGGATCTGGAGAATCTGTGTTTGGTTGCAAGTTGGATCGGGGGCGGAAAATGGAAAGGTGGGTGGGTGAGTAACGAGTGGCAGAAGCTGACAGGAGAGAGGCTTAAGAGAAAGAACGACGGAAGGCCAATGAGGCAATGAGCGTGGAGGCGGAGTGGGCGGTGCGTCACACACGCATTTACTCCAGAGCGGTAAGAAACAAAACAAAAAAACGAATGACAGAGGTCGAGAAAAAACCTGCAGAGAAGAGCGCACAAGGTAAGGATCCCCTCCGCTCGCGGATGAAGGCGTTCTCACGAGTGAAGAAGAAAGATGGTTTGGGCCTCCGGCCTCTCCTACTGTACGAGGAACGGGGTGGAGCAAAGCTTCCCGACCTCAAAGCACACGCCAGAAGACACGCAAGATGCAACTGGGACCACTTGGGACGGCCCCTCACCGCTGGGCCAGCCGCGCTATTCGCTGTTCGCCGGCTGTGAACCCCTACCTTCTCCAGGGGTTGGCGTCAGGCGACCCGCTTCTGGCGCATGTGGACACTATTATTTCAGCACTAATCTGCCGAAGGCCAGTGCAGCACATTTTTGTCCACCGACTGTGGGCTAAAATCAAAAGGAGGCTGGATCAAGGCAGGGGAATCCCCAACTGAGTCGGGACCATTCTGGAGCGTGTCTCGGATAGGGGCATACGTGATGATGTACAAGACGGCAAATCTTGCAGGTGAAGAATCCAATGCATTGTTTTGGGCAACAATGTCATTGATCCCCTTGTTAGCCATGCAAAGAAAGCGGCCGAAACGGGGGCGCGTGCTTCTCTGCCGCCTCTCGCCTCACACTGGAGGAGACATTGGCTTGCAAAATTGCCCAATTCCCGCTCACCCAATCAAAGGCATGAAAAAGGGAGCTGCATGCACAAGGTGCTGAATCACACGTTTTCATGCCACCAGATCCCCGCCATCGACATCACGCATATTTCTGGTGCATATTGCATATTGGGCCCAGAAAAAATAATAAAAAAAATAAAAAAGAGAGCACATGGGTCGGGACGGCTGTGTCGAATACATCCAGTCAACCACAGGGTAACCAACGTCAAACAGCGATGCCTCCAACTACACATCCAATTGCACAAGCTTGATCATGTGAAACCATCGCAATATCAACTCGCTCATCTCCCTTGCATTGTTCGCTTGGTGTCACGCTTGTTTTTTTTTTCTTGCTTAGGCCCGTCGCACTTGAACTTGGGGCGGACAAGTCCCGCTCCCGCCCGAGCTTGTGTTTGCTCACGGTTGTCGACGTGGCACGCTCCAGTTGCTGACCACCACGACACTTGACAGCATGAATTTTTCGTCTGGGGGATGCCGGTAGCGTAATCCTGTGCCATTTTTATCCCGCCCAAGCTCCTGTCCTCATCTATTTGCTGTTTCTTTGGGACGCGCTGTCATAGGCAACCATTTTCGGTATAGTTGCGAGCCTGAGCTTGTTGTCAAGGTGAGTCAAAACAGCCTGAAATGTCTTCCAAAAAAACGCCCTTGCTCCCTAGATAGTGGCGTTTGCCGCAAATCAAAATCTAACAGCCTGGGTTCCTCGCTTTGTTTGTTGACAAAGTTGTGCTTGCTCACATGGTGCCATCTCGGAGTTTTCATGATCTCGGCCCAATCTCCTTCCTGACACACCAAGACTCACCATCTCTGTTTTCTCCGATTTAGTGTTGAGGCCAACGTCGAAGGTTTAGCAATCATGGAGTCCTGACCTGCATTTGGGTTTTATTCATACCATCACTTTGCTGCTTGACTCGTGAAGAGTCTCAATAATCCACAAGCAAGAAAATTTGTACACCCTGCCGGGTATAATAGCATGAATTGCCTTGTAGCCACCTTCCCTATGATTGGTAATCCACGATATCCTTCTGAAGGTATCTTTGTTTAGCCGGAGTCAAAACTCTTGCCCAAGGCTCACATTATGTTTCATTTTTGCCCATAGCAACTCTTGGTGACATCCTCATGCCATGAACCGTTGGTTGGAGAATCGCAAAATATCCACCTTGGAAATGTTGGCTTAGGGTAGCCGTGCTATATTTGGTTGCGCATTCCGGCGCATCAGTTATCCTGGCCGTCGTCATGCTTTTGGTATTTGGCTTTATACTCCCTGGGGCTCTCAAATTTGTTCGGGTCCCCAGACCACATGCCCTTTTTTTGCTTTTTTGCTTTGGCTTCGGCCTTTTCGTACACTTCCTTTAATCCACCAAATTCAGCTCCCGTTTTTGCTTCGTAGGTTGTCGCTAGTCCAGCTTTGACCAACTCCAATCCCACATTTTTGCGAAACAAAAACCGCCGGATATAGACTGTTGCTACAACTCTATTGTACTGGTCTCTCTTGTAAATATAAGCCCGAACGTTGCGATTGTGGATGTATTTGGTCAGCCACTTGAGGGCTTCATCGGCATAGGGCTGCGCGGGTCGGCCAAAGTGGGATAGTTCAGGTGCGTCAATGCCTGCGATGCGGATTGATATCTGCCAAAACCTCTCAGCTCATGTCATGATCCAATTAGACAATGTAATCTCACTGTCCGATCTTTGAGTTCTTTCCGCTTCTCTGGGATTTTTCTCAACCAGCCCCAACCCACGGCCCGGCCTCCTGGAGTGTGGAAAAGGTGGAAGCCGTCACCATCACCCACGCTCGTGACTCGTCCGTAGAGACTTCGATTTCGAAAAAAATTGGGTCGTATATAAGCAGCCCCTGGTATCCTCCGTAGGTAGTTTGCGTACAATTGAATGGCCGAGAGGCCAGCTAGCGAGAAGAGGACCGTAGGAGCCCATTCTTTAGCCGCAACAAATGGATCAGGCTCGGATGTGCCCAACGAGTTGGTCCATGACACTGATTGCCTCTTGGGGGTTTGTTCGTCGTCTTTTTGCTTCGAATTTTCTTCGGACTTCGATGATTTAAAAGGCCACACCATTGTTGTTGCGACCCCGCGGTCGTGATGCCAAGCTGTGAGGTGGCATGTGGTCAAACATCATCGGGCTATCGCACGCGCTACAGAGGTGGGATGTTCTCGGCCCGCGCTAACTGGCTGCCTCAGGCGGACGGCCTGCATTGTAAAAGACATGAACTACTTTCAATCAACACACATTTTGGTCAACCACATCAATCAATTATTTTTCAAGGCAGATAAAAGTTCAATTGGCGGGATTTTGTAATAGTTTCATTCGCTCGTAGTAACTCTCCGTCATGTCTAATCCCCTAAATAGCTCCATCAACCATTGACACAAGGCACATCCGTATTTGAGCTTTTGTGAAATCGGACTTTGGCCTCCCTCTATCCAAACGCCTAGTTTCCTTGCACTTTGAAGGTTCTTCCACTCGCGGTCTTCCTCTCCTTCTCTTCGTTGTCGGGCCGAGCGCGGCGCAGCACTGAAACGTGTCAATTCGGTTTTTGGTTCAAAACAATGCTCAATAATCTCACCTTGAAGGAAATCGGCGGTTCGCTTTCGCATTCGGGAGTGAATATAGGCTTTGGATGCCTTGATGTGGTAGTGAAAGTAGTCGCGGAATGTCTGAATGTGAGAGATGACATCGTTCATTCGCTGAGGTGTAAGATGGCGGGGGAAGAGGACTATTCAATTGTTAGCTGGCTGCGAGCTTGTTGGACTTGAGACCACTTACCGAAAGTGACGTAGCCGATTTCTCCGGTTCCAGTGTTTCGGACACCTGGAACACCTTCCAGCTCCAGCGGCGGCTCGTTCTTGAAGAGGACTTGGGGAGCGTTTTGGATAGCTCTCCTTCGTGCATCGACGAATTCTTGGATAAAGACCTTGCCAAACACCCTGTCGGTCTCCTCTCGGAAGACGGTGCTAAAGATTACGGTGACTCGATCATGGCTGGCCTTGACGTAAATTGCCTCCTCCTCTCGGTAGTGAATGGCCTTCACGGCTCCGCCTTCGCGGACTCCCTGGGGAGCCTCCTCGGATGTAAACTTCGAAGCCTCCTCCTTAAGCTGGTAATACTCCTGGTAGGCTTGCTCGAACGGCGCAGCCATGGCATTGCGCTTAAGGAGAGCGAACTTGAGCGCAAGGGCGTCCCGCTCCTCTGGTCATGTTGTCAGCACCAATGAACGGGGTTGAGCATGACAAACAACTTGTCCATACCCTTGGATTCCGGCAGGTTCTCCAGGTCTACCATTACGGAGAAGTCGAAGCCCGGCTCAACCGGAGCCACGTATGCTCCATACTCGCGCTGGAGTACTTCTTGGGCGCCATATTGCACCAGGTCGGGGAAGCACCTTATCTGGATCGAAAGAAGGATTTGAGTCTTGGTCTCGGGCGTCGAGATGTGGAAGGTAACGCCGTCGAAGTCGCTGACCGTCTGATCGATGGAAGCGGGAGGGGCACTGATACACAATCAATCAGCTCGAGCTCGGGAGATGCCAATATGAGCGCACTTACCCAGAAAACCGCTCGGTAAGTACCGATTGGATCAGTACGTTTTGATAGTCTAGCAAAAGCATCTTGACGGCGTATTCGTTTGCGGTCCCCTTTCCTGTCGTCGTCTCGGAGCTTGGGTGACGCCTGGTAGTGGGGCTGACGTGGTGAGGCACGTCAAGCTCCCAGCCGCCCACGTGACGTGGAGCTTTGGACTGCTAGGTGGGTCTTGCGCTACAGTCTTATCGATAAGAAAATTTCCCACCCCAAGTCGTGGGCTGCGATCCTGGGAATCTTTGCTGAACGAAGAAAGTTGGTGTAGGTCAATGCAGGTTGCAACTTGGCAAATATGGTCAAGTCATATCTGTAAGTCTATCGTACGAACCTTGCGACTTAAACTGACATATTTGCGACCAGAAAATACGAACACGCCAAGTCCTTTGGCATTGTCGCGTCCAGCACCTCGAACCTTGTGTGGACATCGAGGGACCGAACGGGCGCTGGCGCGGGACAAGCGGTCGTCGCAGCGAACGAGGAAGTCTTATGCTGGGATATTAAAAAAGGCGAACTCGCAAGCCGTTGGAGGGACGAACGATGCACGGTTCCCGTCACTGCGATTGCCCAGAGCAAGTCGGACAAGGACGTATTTGCCGTAGGTTATGAGGATGGCAGCATTCGGCTGTGGGATAGCAAAATTTCCACCGTCATTGTCAACTTCAACGGCCACAAGTCAGCCATCACAAAACTTGCCTTTGACAAATCTGGTGTCAGACTTGCTAGTGGATCGAAGGATACGGACATCATCATCTGGGATCTTGTGGCTGAGGTTGGCCAATTCAAGTTGAGGGGCCACAAAGATCAAGTGACAGGTCTTCAATTCGTTGAACCTGAGCCACAGGTGCAAGGCGAAGATGGCGAGCAGACCATGGTCCTTGATGGCGAGAGCGCATCTGATGGCTTTCTCTTGACAACGGGCAAGGATTCTCTGATCAAGCTCTGGGACCTTTCCTCGAGGCACTGCATTGAGACTCACATTTCTCAGACCAATGGCGAGTGCTGGGCTCTTGGACTCTCACCAGATTACAGCGGATGCATTACAGCAGGAAACGATGGAGAGATTAAAGTCTGGTCCTTGGATGCAGACGGGTTGGCTTTGAGCGCCCGACGAGTAGACATGCCTGCCGCCGCCCAGTTTCTCCACGACCGGGGCACTTTGCACCGACAAAGCAAAGACAGGGCTACTGAAGTGGTCTTCCACCCCAAAAAGGACTATTTTGCCGTTCACGGATCAGAAAAGGCAGTGGATGTTTGGCGGATACGGACGGAATCTGAAATAAAAAAGGCACTGGCGCGCAAAAGGAGACGGCAGCGTGAAAAACAAAAGCAGAGCAAGTCAGTCGACGACGACGATGAGAAGGCAGACGATGTCTCAAAGGCTGACATTAGCGATGTCTTTGTTCAGTACGTCATTGTGCGAACTGGCGGCAAGGTTCGGTCTGTGGATTGGGCTGTACCAACTGGACACAAAGATCTTCAGCTACTTGTGGGGACAACCAACAACCAGCTGGAATATTACAGCGTGCCGCCAAAGGAAAAGAGCGAGAAGTCCAAAAAGGAGGATGTGCCCGATTATACGCGATCTCTATCCGTCGAACTACCTGGACATCGAACCGATATCCGAGCTCTGTCACTGAGTTCAGATGACAAGATGCTTGCTTCGGCCTCTAATGGAAGTTTGAAGATTTGGAACATCAAGACACAGAGCTGTATCCGAACATTTGAGTGTGGATATGCTCTATGCTGCTCGTTTTTGCCGGGAGACAAAGTTGTGGTCGTTGGAACCAAGAGCGGCGAGCTGCAGCTTTTTGATGTTGCTTCGGCTGCGCTCCTGGATAGCGTCGATGCCCACGAGGGCGCAATTTGGTCACTTCATGTTCACCCGAACGGACAATCTGTTGTTTCTGGAAGTGCTGACAAGACGGCCAAGTTTTGGGATTTCAAGATTGTCCAGGAGGAAGTGCTAGGCACTACAAGAAAAACACCCAAGTTGAAACTGGTTCAGTCCAGAACATTAAAGGTTTCAGACGACATCCTCAGCCTCAAATTTTCTCCAGATGCCAGACTTTTGGCTATTGCCCTACTCGATAACACCGTCAAGGTCTTCTTTGTCGATTCCTTAAAGCTCTACCTAAATCTCTACGGGCATAAACTCCCCGTGCTTAGCATGGATATTTCATACGATAGCAAGTTGATCGTCACCAGTTCCGCCGATAAGAACATCAGAATATGGGGTCTCGATTTCGGTGACTGCCACAAGGCGCTCTTCGGTCACCAAGACAGTATCCTGCAGGTCGCCTTTGTGCCGCACAACTCGGATGGAAATGGACACCACTTTTTCAGTAGCAGCAAGGATCGCACCATTAGATACTGGGATGGTGATAAATTTGAGCAGATTCAGCGGCTGGATGGTCACCACGGCGAGGTGTGGGCAATTGCCATCAGCCACAGCGGAAACTTCTTGGCCAGTGCTGGCCATGACAAGAGCATCCGCGTTTGGGATGAGACGGACGAACAGATTTTCCTCGAGGAAGAGCGTGAGAAGGAGATTGAAGAGCTATACGAGAGCACCCTGACCACATCCCTCGAGCGAGACCCTGATGCGCAGGATGAGAATGGTGAAGTTGCCGCCGCAAGCAAGCAGACGACCGAGACTCTCATGGCTGGAGAACGAATAGCAGAAGCACTTGAAATGGGCATGGCTGATCTCAACCTGCTCAAGGAGTATGAGGATGCCAAACTCACAAACCCCCATGCTATGCTCCCCCAGCGAAACCCTGTTTTCATTGCCCTTGGCAACATTACTGCAGAGGTACACGTCATGTCCGTCCTGCAGCGCATCAAGGCTTCGGCGCTGCACGATGCATTGCTCACCCTTCCCTTTGCCTCGGTTCCGATCCTCTTCACCTTTATCAACATCTTCGCCATGCGATCGATGAACATTCCCCTCACATGTCGCATTCTCTTCTTCATGCTCAAGACGCATCACAAGCAGATCGTGGCCAGCCGTACCATGAAGAAAATGCTAGACGACATCCGAGGGAACCTCCGCGCATCGCTCAAGCGCCAGAAGGATGAGATGGGTGTCAACATTGCCGCTCTGAAGGTGGTGGGCATGCAGATTCGCGACAAGAGCATCAAGGATTACGTTGATGAAAACTGGGAGGAGGAAAATGCGGAAAAGAGTGCCAAGAAGAGGGCGTTTATTCACGTTGCTTGATGGAGATGACTTATATATATCTAAAGGGGTAAAATGTATAGAATTGGAACACTGCTGAGTGTTGTTTGTTTAGTCCAGATCACACGTGACTGGAAAAGAAGATTCTGCTTTCAAGTATTTGAATTGGACCAGTGTTTTCATATTGGTGAGCTGATTGAGAGAAAAATAGGCTTCCGGACCACCCAAGCTTCTCTCTGATGACATTGATGTCATCTACGATGGTACCATCCTGGAGTTATTCACCCTCTACGATTTGTGATTCATTTGCCTCTAAAGCCTCAACTTTGGTATGCGAGGCATGGATGAGGCCACGCACCACTGAGCTTTGATAGCTCCCTCCATGAATAGAGTGGCCTGCTGCTTGGACTTCCAGTTTCGTGATCCCACAGTAGACATCGAATTGAAACACGTACAGCGCGGTGCTGACAGGATATTTGTTGTTCATTTCAAAGCCATTATTTATGAATCCTTTGCATCATCTCGATAGCCTTAGGCAAATGAATTGCCTATCCGCGTGACACACATGGTCACCGTTGAGGTGGTCAGAGTTCTATTGTAGGAAGAACTGGTGAGCATAGCCTGGCTTGTTGTTTTGAGTGGGTGATCTTTTTTTTTTCTACTCAAACAGACGAGGTCATCACTTGACGAGAAATTTCATATGGTAGATAGAAAATCAGACGCCCGTCAACATTGCAATAGACTTAGCGGCACGCTCTGGGGTTAAAGAAGTGGGCAAGCGTCGACCTGCTTGTTGAATTCAACGCTAGCACTTGACCAAGGCCTGACGGTCCAGAAGTGCCGTGTGTGAGGATTGCTGCTCTGAACCTGAGCGATGATGGGCCCTTGTCCAACATGCGAGTACACAGTGGGTTTTAAAACGGACTAGCCATTGAGGCATTGAACTATTCCCTATCATGCTTGTTTTGTGTGATCAATGATTGAACATGATGCTTGGACAGCGCGCTGAGTGCTGTCATGTTTGCGCGCTAGACTAAAAGCGGAGCGCTACGATTCTGGGCAACATCACACCTAAACCGCGGGAAGGACGAAGAAACTCCGTTGCCTGGAAAAGAGCAAAAAGGAAATAGCGAGCGAGGGCCAAAAAAAAAAAGGAAGGAAAAAAAGAGTCTACATGAATTGATCCAACGGAAGGATTCCGGGACGGACCCAACAAGCGTGGTCAGCTCCGATTTCGTCGTCGTTTTATTCGCTCTCGGCTACTATCCGCCCCGACCAGCGGCGGAAGTCCGAGGCTTAACCATCGGCATCCTGTTCCGACATTGCGTCTGCAAGGGAACCCATTCCACCATACTGTCGACTGAGCCCTTTACTTGGAAGCATCGCGAAAGAATTGGACGCACTCTTGCCATAACTACCGGTAGATTCTCACGCCGTTTTCCGAACGCTTCCCCCCTTCCCCTTCCTTCACCATGTTTGGCCTTAGACACACAATGGTTCGCCTCGCTCCCCAGGCGTCGACGACGCTGAAGCAGGCCGGCAAGGTCGTGTGCATCGGCCGCAACTTTGCGTATGTTCCCAATTCGCTCTCACCGGGACCTTTCCCGAGCTTATGAGATGACACTCTCTTCTTCTTTTCCTGCCTCTTGTCTGTTCCAGCTTTACTGACCGCGTGGTACAGGGAGCACATTGCTGAGCTCAACAACACCAAGCCCAAGCAGCCCTTCTTCTTCCTTAAGCCCCCGTCCTCCATTGTGCTGCCCGGTGAGGGCTCTGTCCTGCGACCCAAGGGCATTGACATGCACTATGAGGTCGAACTTGCCCTGGTTATCGGCAAGGTCGTTCGGGATCTTCAGGCTAATGACACCAAGGGAGCTCTTGAGGCTATCAAGGGTGAGTGGTAGTTCTACTTGGCGGCCGTCAGCGACCCACGGCTCGCGGTCTGATGAAATTTTTCGCCCGATTGCTAACCAAAGACACAGCTTACGCCGTCGCCATTGACATGACGGCCCGCAATGCGCAGAACGAGGCCAAGAAGAAGGGTCTCCCCTGGGACATTGCCAAGGGCTTCGACACGTTCCTGCCCATGAGCAAGGTCATCGCCAAGGAGACCATCAAGGACCCGCAGGACGTGGAGCTGTTCCTCAAGGTCAACGGCGAGGTCAAGCAGGAGGGCTCAACCAACCTCATGATCTACCAGATCCCCCGTATCCTGAGCGACATCTCCAAGGTTATGACCCTGCACCCCGGCGACATTGTCCTCACCGGAACCCCTGCCGGTGTCGGTCCCGCCGTGCCCGGCGATGTCATCACTGCTGGCGTGAGGGTGGACGGCAAGGAGCTCGAGGAGGGCAGCATCGAGATCCCCGTCGAGGAGTCGCCCAGCTCCTACACCTTTGCTGAGACTTGAAAAGTGGAGATTTGATTGTTTGGTGAGGGAGTGCTTTTGGGAATAGCTACCGGCATGGATGGGCATTTTTGATTCTTCTTTCTCTTGTGTATAGGGATGCATCATGTGGAATGTGCATAAGTCACTCTGAAAAAAAGAACAGATGGAGATTTTCGGCGCAGGATTTGTATCACCTCAATATACAACTACTGTCATAGTAACGAAAAAAAAAGATATTATATTAAAAAAAAAAGACTCCTGGTCCTGTGTTTCAACTTTTCATGGGACCTGAGCACCACTGTTTTACTCCAAGTTGGGATCCTGAATAGAACCAGGCTTCGGGGCCCAGCCGGCCAGGGTGCCACACTTGGCGCAGGTCCTCTTTTCGGTGTCCGCCTTGAAGGCCTCGACGCCGGCCTTGATCTGGGTGCCGAGGTCGGTGCAGTGGAAGGCGGCCTCGTGGACGACCTCGCTGCACTCTGCGCAGTACCACCTCATGCGGTCGAGGGAGCCGGCGGGGCGGCGCTGCTCGAGGACGACGCCGACCGTGTTGGCGAAGCGCACGGGGTTGTGCGGGGTGTTGCCGGGCAGCAGGAACATGTCGCCCTCGCGGATGATGATGTCGCGGAACTGGCCGTCGTCGACCACCTTGAGCATCATGGCGCCCTTGTGCTGGTAGAACCACTCGGGCGTCTGGTTGATGTGGTAGTCGGTTCTGGCGTTGGGGCCGCCCACAATCTAGAAGAAAAAGGCCAAAAGCGAAACGAGTCAGTTCAGCAGCACTGGCTACAATAGATTGACTTCTCTCTGTCTCTCTCTCTCTCTCTCTCTCTCCCTCTCAGTGTGTGTGTGTATGTGTGCCTCCCCGTGTTTTCAAGTGGTTTGTACCATAACGGTAAAGTCTTCATTGTAGACGCAGTAGTTGTTGATGGGTGGTTGGAGAAGGTGGGAGTTCTCCTCGAGCCTGTTTCTCAAGTCAGCATTGCGCGCGAGGCGCGAGTTGAGTGTATCGATGTATCGACTCACCACTTGGGCAGGTTGACGGGCGGTGCTAGCATCTTTCTTTTTCTCCCCTCGTTGGAACAAATGCGTTGAGTGCGATCTTGAAACTCTAAGATTTTCAGAATGGAGATAGTTGAACAATGTGTAGAGAGTTATTTCTCTCAACTAAATCGTCATCGGTTGTAAGGGCGGGCCGATACGGGATGACGTGGGGATTTTTTTTTTCCCTCGTCAAGTGAGGAGAAGAAAACTATATTGCGCAGTTATTCCATAGGTAGCTAGTTTTTTTTTTCTCTCATGGCTAATTACATAGTACTTTCTTCTTTTTTCTCTCTCCTATAGAGATGGAAGAGTTCGTTCGAAACATGTCACTCAACCACTTCGACTATGGACGTATGAGGAGTTGCCGGCTAGACTCTCCTCTCCCCCCCACTGCTGGCATGGATTGATTCCCCTCCAACCAAGGAACGCGCAGGCTGCGCAAGCGCTGTCGTGCAGGGCAGTCGACAGCACCGCGGGGGGGGGGGGACCTCGTTTGGCGGGTGATGTGCTTCTGAAGGGCTCCCTGATGGAGAGCGTTCTGGACCCCCCCTGGGCTGGCCAATTGGGCGGGACAGTGAGGGGTTGCTCCCCCAGATGCGGCGGACCCTGGCAGGCCAGTGCTCCCTATCCGGCTTATCGCGGGTGGGACGGGGGGAATACGTACATGTGCAGAACGGCACGAAGAAGCTCCTCCCTTGTCTCAACGGCTGGCTGTACGTACGTCGCAAGCTCACGGGACATGCCATCACGCCGGCTTGCGCACGTTTGAGGTGGTTTTGTTTAGCTTCTTAAAACCCAGCAACACCGTCGCGGCCTTCTATTGCCCTCGCCTGCCAACCCATCGCCAAACCTCATCTCATTTTCTGCTCCTCGCAATTGTCGTTCGCTGCATCCTCCCCATCCATCCTTTGCAACGTCACCGCATCCGTCGTCACCTCCATCGTCTGCCAACCCCATCTCCCACCACCCTTCGTCTCACAATGGACCACGCACACATGGACCACAGCAGCATGGACCACAGCGGCATGGACCATGGTGGTATGGACCACGGCGGCATGGATCACGGCGCCATGTGTAGCATGAACGTGAGTAGCACGCCCGACAGCGAATGACGCCATTCCCAGCTCACCATGCCCTTTTTTTGCAGATGCTCTTCACATGGGATACCACCAACCTCTGCATTGTCTTCCGCCAATGGCACGTCCGCTCCACCGGCTCCCTCATCTTCTCCCTCCTTGCCGTCGTTCTCCTCGCCGTAGGCTACGAAGGCCTCCGCTCCGTCTCCCGCCGATACGAAGATGCTCTTTCCAAGCGTGTCCAAGCCTTGCCGAGTAAGCCAACACACATAACTCTCCCCTAAACCCCCTCCCTCTTCTTGTTTTTATGCTGCGTATTTCCCCTCCGTCAAAAGATAGCTATGGGGGTTGGGCTACCAAGAAGTTGAAGAAGTTGTTGCTCATGCTCTGGTTCTTTGCTTGCTTTCTCCCCTCCCCTCTGTATGCTTGCGACGCGCGAATGCTAAGTCTTCCCTTGAGGTGCTGTTACTGAGACGACTCCAATCCTTTCAGGGCAGAACCAGGAACAGGCGGGCCAGCGTGCCCACATCATCAAGGGCCTTCTCTATGCCTTCCAAAACTTTTATGCCTTTATGCTCATGTGAGTGCTTCCGAAGCAAATCAATCTCCTTTCTCGCTCTCCAGTCGAGTGCTCACTCATTTACATCAAGGCTTGTTTTTATGACTTACAACGGATGGGTCATGGCTGCCGTTACCCTTGGCGCTTTCATTGGCTACGTCGTCTTTGGGCAGAAAGTGTCCGCCACTAAGGAGAATGCCTGCCACTGATTCGGTAAGCTTCATGGCTGCTTGTTGTCCTGCACAGATATATAAGCGAGGCAACATAACTGGGGTGTTCAAGAGAGAAGGTTCAATACCTATTGATTACGCGGTATGATGGACCCCAAATCTACGGTAAACCCTTAGGACATAGGGGAGGGGGGCGAAGATGGCGCAAGAATGAAATGATATATTCTCTCTACATGTGACTTGCTTGCATATCTTCGTAATCTAATAAACGTGAACGTCATCAACACGGCCATGGCCCCTCGAACCGTCTCTTCTGTCAATCGCATCGCGCGTAAACTCGTCTAAAACTCTACATTTTCGATGCATCGCCGCTTTCTTTTTTATGCTGCTGCTGCTGGCTTGTGTCCCCGAGGTTGCCCTCCCTCTCGGCCTCGACAATGATTTCCGGATCGCCAAAGCCCTCGTTGTGCTCCATCTCGGGCTCCTCGTTGTACCCGATGCGAGCAGCATCCACGAGGACTCGCGCCGTCATCCCCCACACTCTGAACCTGCCATCGCGCTTCTCCTCCTCTTCCACCTTCTCCTCCACCTTCTCCTCCAACTTCTCGGCCAGGTTCCCCTGGTCGCTTCCCCCGCGCCGAGGCTTGGAGACGCTCTGGTTGTTGACGGGCACGTAAAAGTTGTGCACCCGCCAGGGAAACTCCTTCCACGAGATCCACTCGCCGTCGTACCAGTGGCCCTCGGGAAGCACCTCGCCGGGCGCCGGGGGCAGGTCGTGGATCTTGAGGAAGTTGTAAAAGGGCGCGCTGAAGACGGCCGCCACCTCGCGGGCGTCCAGCTTGGGGATCATGACCTCGTCCACGATGGGTGCGGGGTCACCGGGGGACACCTGGTCAGCGTGGAGGAATGCCACACACGGCCGCACGACGAGGTGCGTCCGCGCGAGCGATGGAGGGAGGCAGCACAGGTGCTCGATGCGGAATGGCTTGGGCAGCTTGGCATCGTCCAGCGGGAGACCAATCTCCTCCCAGGCCTCGCGGCGAGCTATCTGAACTAAGCGGTCGTCTCTGTTAGCGGGCTTCTCCTCATTTTTTTTGCTTCCCACCTCTCCCCCCCCTCAAAGGGACCGGGCATCATGGTCGCTTACAAGGTGTCTCGGTCGTGTTGTCGGCTTTGCCTCCGGGGAACGCCGCGTGACCGGAGAAGCTTCTTAGGCTCGCGGCCCGCATCGTAATGACCACGCGGAGGTCGCCTCGCCGGTCCGCATAGAGCAGGATCAGCACGGCCGCGCGCCTCCGGGCTGGCAGGCGATCCCACAGCGGGAAAGCTGGGGGCTTGTAGGAGCGGAACCGGGCTATGGCAGCCTGCATGTTTGAGCCAGTGAGCACATGTTGTTGTTTTTAAGAGTGCGGAATTAAGACACAGAAAAAAATAAAATAAAATAAAATAAGGACAAGCTGAGGGAATGATGAGGCGGCAAGTGGTTGATGGTGGGGGGGAGGAGCGGAGGGGGAGGCGTTTGATGGAGCTTATCCAACGGGGAGGGGACAACGAGTCATGATGGAACAAGATGAAAGACAGACAGGAATGGAGCCAGGTAAAGAACCCCCCCCAAAAAAAAAGCCAAAAGGTTCAGCCGAGGTCAAGACAAAGCAACTGGTGAAGAATAGTGGGAGAACAAAAGTGAAAAAAAAATACTCAAAGAGACTCACCGCTGACATGGCGCTCAAGGGAGACATTGTGGCAGCATCATAGTAGAGCGAAGACTCCCCGAGGTTCAAGTATTCGTCGGCTGTGGCCTCGCGGATGCTAGTCTGGATGGCTGTGATTTCGGCTTCAGTGATGGCTAAGCCCGCTCCCGCGTCTGCAGCCGCTGACGCAGTCTTGTTATCGGGAACCTGGTGCTGGTGCTGGTTGGGTAGCAGCGTCGGTGGCGGCGACTGTATCTCAGCTCCTGCTTCTGCTGCCGTTGTTGTTGTTGCTGCTGTGTCGTTGATCATGGTGTCTTGACAAGATGCATTACCTCCCCAGTTTTTTTTTTTTTCTCTTTCTTTTTTGATCCAGTTCTCTTCCGTATAGTCCGTTCGCGCAACTCGTCACCCGCAGCACAGCAGGGGGAGGGGGAGAACCTTGGAGCGGGGGGGTAAGTAGAATGAGATGCCGAGGCCAGGTTTTTGGGGCGAGCGAGCTGCCGCATTGTTCTGCTTTGCTATTCGGGGATACCGGGTCCCGGCTCCGGGTGCTGCGAGCGAATCTGCGGGGGCGGGGCCAGCCCACAAGCGCGGCGATGCTCGGTTGCGAGAGCGAGGGTTCAGCCAAGGGGGGGAAGGGGAGAGCACCTGATCTTGTGACATCTCGGTTGGTGGCGGAATTTCACTTTGCGTTCAAAGGGAATGAGGATTCCAGACCTTGTCCCAAAAAAACTTATTTTGATCTTAATTAGCGTGCTGGAGGTAGAAGAGTAAAGTTGAGTGGTATTAAGTCTTTAGTATGTTGTAAGTGTATACAGTGCTCTACACGAGGTTGTCTAATATTCAAGTAATACGCTTGACTGCTTGCAAAGTGAACCGCGTGGGAAAAAAAAATGCGAACAAGAAAGGGAAAGTGGTTTTTTTTGGGTTCCAAATGCAATGGCATTCTAAGCATAGCTCATTAGGGCATTGGGGGGGGGGGGGGGGAATCTCTAAAAACAATTGCGCCGTCCAGGCTGTGCTGGATTAGACTCCCTATGCTCCCGACAAAGGAAATAACAGTATCGTAGTGGTGGCACCGTATGACAGTAGCCTCATTAGGCCTTCGGTCGAGAGGAGACACATCCAACTAAGATTGAAGGTTTTGCCTCAGCCGTTCTTCCTTGGACGATCTCAACATGTCCTTGATTTTGGAATTGGCAGCGTCATCCATGGCGGCGCTGCGGGGGATAGCATCTGCAGGCTTGACTGCCTCGCCGCTTCGTCGAACTGGCGAGAAGAAGTCCCGAATCACCTCTCTCATATGCGTTTCTTCATCATCCTCAAAATCGCCGTCATCAGAGTACTCGAACACGCTGCAAGGAGGTGTGTCGACCGTTGTCTCAGGGGTGCCCTGGAGTGCTGGGGAGCTGATTGAAGACTTTTCAGAGCGCGGTGCGGAAGGCACAGATGTCGGAGGTACAGATGTCGGAGGTACAGATGTCGGAGGCACGGAGGTAGGGGGAGGCTTGGAAGCGAGAGCAGGTTTGGAAGTAGGGGGCAGAGAAGCAAGGGGCCCAGAGCCGCGAAGCAGGAGGGAAGCACGAGAGATGGAAGAGCGGGAGATGGAAGTGCGTGAGGAGCTAGAGCGAGGAGCAGATGTGGCGGGGACAGAAGTAGGGCGTTTTTGAGCTGGAGGAGGGCGACCGGCAGCGGGTGCAGGGGCAGGAGTAGCGGCGTGAGCATGATCGTGATGGTGGTGATGGTGGTGGTGATGGGCGTGACCATGGTTATGGCCGTGAGAATGAGTATTGCCGTGTGAGTGGCGGTGATGAGGGCGACTTTGAGTCTCATCGCTGTCGCCGGTTTGCTTCTGGTTCTGATTCTGATTCTGAGGCCTCTTGCGGGAGAATAGAGCTCGAGCTGAGATACTGAAACGGCTCGTGAGTGACTGGCTGCGGCCCAAAGGGCTTGTGGTGGGGGGAGGCGCAAGAGAAACGCTGGAAATAGGAACTGGAGATGAATTACGGCTGCGCTGCTTGTCGACCTTGGCGATGTTGGTCGTGAATTGGTGGTACTCATCCGAGATGTCGTCGCCGTCGTCGTCCTCGTCTTCATCTCCTTCGTTGAAGTACTCATATATAGCATCTTCTATGGTTGAAGCCGCCGTAGTCTCAGAACGGCAGTCCTGGGACTCTCCAGAGCCTCTTGGCACGGGGGACGAGAGGGGGGGACCGTTGGAACTGCGCTTGCTGCACGTGTCGTCGCAGCAATCTTCCATTAGGTTGGGCCCGGTGCATGATGGGCATTGCGATCCCTCTTCATATATGGGCTCGTCCAACGACTGGCTGCAGTTGCTGGATGAATCATCTCCAAGCAGCAGCGGTGAGGCGTAGGGAGAAAGACCCTTGGTAGAATTCCAATCGCCTCCGACGGCAACCTTGTGGCCAGTGAGCTGCTGCAGTTTCGAGGTACGGCGATCAATGGGGGAGCCGGACAGAGAGCTGTGAGACCGGGGCCGCCGGAGATTAGCAGAAACAGCGCCAGGAGCCAGATACTCGCCGCTGTTGCCTGGGCTGTCGAGAGTGGGAAACACGCTGAGCCTCTTTGCAGATACTCGAGATGAGCTCCTGGACCGGGTCTGCACCTCAATCTTGGGCTTGGCCTTGGGCTTGGAGGTAGGAGGAGGAGGTAGAGGTCTGTTGATGTAGGCTTCCTGGTTCTCGGGGGGCCCCATGAACTCGGTACCGGCTAGTGAGCGGGCGTGGGTTGACATGGCGGTGGATGAAGACGAAAATGTATCGAGATGCGTCCCAAGCTGAGGCAAAAATGATGTTGATGTGTTGAGGTGCTGGATTTTCTTTTCACCAGAGGGCGGGGGCGGGGTGGTTTGTGAAGCTCTCGTTACACCACCGACTGGCTATCGGATGAGCAGAGTAGGTGATTGGGTAGTGAAAGTCGCGTAAAGCGAATTGCGCCCTCCTCCCCGTGATTAAAATCCCGTCACCACACCTGGTTATACTGCAAAGGAGACTGTTGTGTCTTCGATGAGCCGAGGTGCGACGAGGTGCCGTGTTGCTGTAAGTCCGTACTCAGTCGGGAATGAAGAGGCGAGTTTGTCGAGAGATGGGCAAAGCCAAAACCAAGAACACCCACACTCGATGAGCGAGCGAGCGACTCAGACTTATTAGTTTTTTCACATCGCCGTAGAGTTTGGACCAAATTCCCGGATCTCGTGGCTTTTGCTTCTAGCGGGCTTCGATTCTTCCATGACCCCGGCCGTGGTTATCCTGGGGGCTGAAGGTGGCGGAAGCCTTTTGGTCTAGGCACGTCCAGGTGTGTGAGTGATTTTGACTCCGGTGCTATGTCCAGCATTCCAGCCGCGAGGGATCGTCCGGTTTAGAAACCCCGACGGAGACACAATGTCCATTGAGAGCGATTCCGCGAGGGGTTTTCACAATGGTGGCTTCGTCATGCTCAAAGGATAACGAGTGGGAACAGCTGAACATCATAGGCCGAATCCACGTCATGCACATTCATCTTAGGATTGGTGTAACCAAGCTCTCTTTCCTTTGGATGGCAGATACCTGAATGATAGAAACACAATCGTTTCCAACCGGGCTGGGCTCGCCAGTCCAGCTCGCTAGATCCAGACGCGAACTTCCGTCACACGTCATATTCTCGACTTTTTGTGGCCGTAGGTGAATGGCCCCCGAAATCCTTCGGATTCTTCTCCGAAAAGCATAAACCTCGCGTGGCAGAGTTCCGGATGGTCCGACTAAGTGGGCATGGCGTCTGCCAAATGTAAACCGCTCTTAATGTTACCATGACGGGTAAGGCTTACCAGGTGAGCGGGACGACCAGGGCTGGATCGGTACCGCGCGTGCGATCATACAACGTGGCAAGCTTGTCGGGAAGAGCCAGATTGGTCCAGGAAAGCTTCGGGAACAAACAAGAGCAAGCAGTGACGTAGAAACAAGGTTGAGACTTTTGATTGATTAGTCGAGTTGACGCTAACCCAAAACTCCATCAAACCACCATGTTGGCCTCTCATTAGATACATGTCCCATTCTATGTTATAAGCCCAGACGCCATCCATTTGCCGTTGAGTCGCCCGTTGTTTAAATGTCCAATCCGGTCCTGCCGTTGGCGCCACTACTCGTCATCGTCGTCTTTTCCTGAGTAGTCGCCAAGCAGAATGTCGTCGATGCCACCAAGGCTGGATGGCTGGTTTCTAATCCATTCAGTCTCGACTCGGAAAAATATCCAGACCCATCGTCGAAAAACCTCGAGAAACTCGATGAGAAAAATGCCGCTCTCGAAATCAGTAAACTTGTCCAAGTTAGCGTGAAGCTTCATCGCCCACGTGCATCGAAGCATTAGGTCCATGGCGATGACAACGTAGTATAGCTTGATTGGCCTGAAGTATAGCCTATCTCTTAGGCCGAAGGGGTGGTGTTTAGATTCGCGCTCCTCCTTGGACAAAAATAGTGTCATGTCCCAATCTTTAGTCACATCCCAGTAAAACGAATAGAGCGAGTTGACGAGAACCGCCACCAACCAGGCCTTGTTGAGAATAGCCTTGGTGCCTGCATCCTCCACAGCTCGCTGCCATGCGCTCGTGATCAAAACAGGAAATGCTGTCGAGTATTTGAGTGCGTTCGCAAGATGCTGGCCACCCCAGCCGGTCGACTCTTTGTATGGCGCTCGCCGGACCCGGAAATATTCGGTTACACATTGTCTGAATCGAATCATGCTGGGAACGGCCATGATTAGTGGCACAATGATTGCTCCACCACAGTTGCGATCGGGCCTGTCCGTCGAGCCGCTGCGAGTGAAGAACATGCAGATAGTGACGAATAAATCCCCAAACACTTTGGCGTAAGATGTCAAGACATCAGCGAGCAAGATGTCACCAAACTTTCCGTCTTTCGCCTCGGCGATCCCTCCAAGGCTCACTCGTCGCAGTGTGGCCAGGAATCGTCTTCTTCCACCGCTTGGAAGATGCTGAAGGGGAACGATGAAGAGAGCTGCGAGCGCAATGAGATAGGTCAAGGGCATCCATTGGTAGGCAATGACGCGCGAGGCTTTCCCCCAGGTGAAGAGCCAAAATAAGGTAATCGATGCGCCGAAGAGGCCCGACATGACGGTCGCAAGCCGATACGCTGAGCCATGATGCGGGATGTGATGTGGCGAGGATCGTCCGGGATATCGAATGAGCGAGGGAACGTCGATCTTGAGGAGGTACAGGCCGTGAAGATTAAGGCTCCATCCCCAGACAGCTGCGGCATGTTAGTCTCCAATGCCAATGGCACTCAACCCACAGGTTTGCGCGTGCGCAGGGACTGACCTAGGGTCGCGATAAAACCGACACGGTACGGGAGTGGGAATACTAAGCTGAAGCCGTCGAGCTCTGGCTCAACTGCCGGATCACCGTCCATTATGGCGACTCTCCATCGATCGAGAAACTACTAGGATGGAAGAGGCACGCTCAAGCGAATGCGCCGGAGAGAGCAATTCCAGATGGGCGTTGGTGAGTGTTGCACGACGGATGTGCATAAAATCGAGGTCTGGACAATCCAGCTGTCCTTAAGGAATGCATGATTTCAGATTACAGGGCGGGTCCCTTTTTTTCAGGGGTACATCTGCTTGCGAAAGTGTCTACGTCAGGCTGGACCTGTCAAGACTGGAAGTTGATGCACTAGCCACATCCGCCACACACCAGCCGCAGGAGCCCCACGGGTTGGACGGCAGCCACCGCGGCCCCTTTAAAATGTCTCTGATTTTGGTATCCACAGCCGACCACGAAACTTTCCGTGAGCTAGCACGGCAAAGCAGCATCGCTTGCAAGCCACCAGAATTGACGTCGGAGACGGCCCGCCCGGGGGCGTAGCAAAGAATGAAGAACGGCCTAGATGTTCTGGATGGCGAATCTATATCCCATGATCAATAATCAGCATAAAAAATCAATGTTTGGCTGTCCGCCAAGTCGCTGTCCATTCCGTTGCTCCTCAACAGCTAGACGTAACCAACGTCACCACGCCTTCACATGACACCAAAACCCTGGCAACACACCATTGTGTGTTAGCATGAGAGTGCTCGGACTGCCTTGCAGATCCCACGAGTAAAATCCCCATTGCGTTATGCATGTTACGACAGCACACACTGAGGCGGCCAGCGCCAGCCGGGTCGTCCCGTGCAAAGGAAGCCTCGTATTGATGCTTGGCGGCACGAATTTGCCAACCAGCTGTGCCGTACGCACTCGAAGGACTTCGTGGTCCAGAAGACAATGCCCCGCCAAGACACGTTTCACCCTCAGATAAGGCATGGCTCCCGGAAGTTTTTTCAAGCTCCCGTCCGGACGCCAATGTCGGTTGATTCAACACCTTGACTTGCGCGCAAGTCCTGGTGCACTGTTCGCTCGAGGCAGACGGCTGTTGGACGTGGCATTGAGCCATTGGAGGGGAACCTGAACTGACCTATGAGAAGGCCCTTGCCTCTCACCGAGCGCCACTATCACCTTGCGGCAGCATGAACTATGGCCACACCACGATGGGTTCTTGGGGGTATTTATCCCTCCAGACCAGTCTGTTCACCGTCTCCACGGGCGGCTTTACCGAGCACCCCGGCAGCCTCAGACAAGTGCGACAACGTCAGTGGTCGCGGATCGTGTTCATCGTCTTGACGCTGTCCCAGGTCTTTCGCCTTCTGCTCTCTGCTCAACCTGGCCGGCTGCCAAGGTTCAGGACCTCTGAAACAAAGTCCCACGGCCATCCGTAGGATTGCAAGTCACCCAGCCACGCCACCCGGAATTGGCTCTCTCATCATGACCCAACAGACCCCCACAAGATTTGCTGCCGAGTTCATCATCGAATCCCCAGGCCATGGAGTCCAGGCGCAGCGGGCAACCCGAAGACGCGGGATGGAGACGCATCGGAAATGGATCAAGAACTGGATGAAGCGTCTGCCCCAAGGAGACGAAGACTGGAACAATAATTTCCCCTCCACTGCAGAGGAGATTGATGATATCCGCAAGCGCCTAACCTTATCGCACATCGAGAACCGGAGCCAGATGGACTGGGTCCGCCTTCTCGATACGTACGCGGCCTGGGCAAGGGAGTTCGACGGACGTGAACTTCAACTTCATAATATGGTCATGGTTGCCGCGTGTCACGTGGCCCACAGCGATGGTCTTGCCCGAGAAACCATGCTCGAGGCCATGGCGAAATGTATCAGCGGAGGAAGTGACACACTCCGCTCGAAGCGATTTGCTCTTCCGAAATGCATACAGATTGGTGACGAGCTTGCAAAAGTGCTTGGGGCTCGCGCATATGAACTTCCACTGCGAGGTAAGGCAATTCTAATATTTATATATTATCTAGTGAGCTCCAGCGGAATACTCACAACTAAGCAGTCAATTCGTATTTCACATTTGGCCAGCACTTCACGGGCGAATGTTTCCCACTTCTACGTGAAGAAGTTACCACCGCCTATCGGCCATCCAAGTCTCTGCCTTCCGATGTTTTGCGAATACCCAGTCTTGTTTTTGACCTCTGCGAAGGAAAAGTCAGGTATGTATGCGCCAACCCAATGTGTGATTAATTTTCAAGACTCTCCGGCTCATGTACTCGACAGCATGGACAAGATTGAAAAAAGCCTAGCCGCCAACACGCTAAAGACGAACGCGGGGGGGAATTCGGCAGAAGCCAGCACGGATCATGATATGATCTTCATCATGAAGTAATGATATTCCAAGGCCTTTCAACGGGCTCCAGCTGGAGGGGGATGTAGAGAAACCTTATGTGGCCATCTTTCGCGCGCAGGCCCGTCTCCCGGAGATGCAGCGCGAAAGAAGGGTTCCAGGTTTCTGTGCGGGCGGATTTCTTGTCGCCAGAGATGAGCTCAACGTCGTAGTTTGTATTTCCAAGGGCGACAACAATTGCGGTGTAGCCCTTGAGCAGTGATGAGGTGTTGTTTTTTTCCAGGCGAAAAGCCTGTGGGCGAATCTCGGGGCTGCCAAGGTCTTTGACGGTCAGACCAAGGCTTCTAGCCCATGCTTCAATTTCTGGCGCCTAGGCGTATGTTATTAGCATGATTGACTTTTCCAAGTTTTTTTTTTCTCTTTTCTTCATTCTTCTTCTTTCGCTTTAGATATGAGAAATAGGAAATAACATAGTTGATCCGAAACACAAAAAGTAAATTGTTTTGCTTGGCAAGGTGAAGGGCGTACCAGGTTCTGTAGCAGGGCATTGCAGACTCTCTCGCAGGATTCGGGCAGGCCATAGCTGGACAGGCCCTTTCGCTTCTCTACCGGGAATAGAGTCAAGACTTCGGTGGTAGCATCTTGCTGGAACTCTTTGATCCGGGGCCCCAAGGGCAGAAGCCTATACAAGGGGGAAGCCATGCTCTATCAAAGTTGCGCCAAAGGAAAAACAAAGGCAACTTAGGCGGAAACAAGATAAAGACGGTCGACCCTGGTGCGTTTCGAGCCCTTGTGCCTTGTGCCTAGTGCCCGGCGCACGGCGCCGCGGGCTTGTAGGTGCCAGCGAGTGCTAGCGAGTGCCAGCGAGTGCCAGCAAATGCCAGCCAGCGAGCGCCAGCCCGACTCTCTCTCTCTCCCCTTCCCGCGCGAACTAGTAGATGCCTTAGGCCCCTCGGCAGATGGCCCATCTCCACCGCCCTCGCTCACCGGGTGGCGGGGAGGGGCGGGAGACCGGGTGGTGATCCCCATGCGCACGCCCTCGGAGGGAAGAGACAACAACATGGAAGCGAGCACGTCTTCTTTCCTGTTTGTGTGGGGGGATGCGTCTTGGCGTGGTCGATGTCGTTCGTCGTCCTTGTGCCTGCCTACCCCAGATTTTTTTTTTATGTCGACGGCTCGTTTCTTTTTGCACGCCGGCGACATGTGTCGCTCGATCAAGTCATCAAATCAGAGGGCCGGGGTGACAGGTCTGGTCCTGGGCCAATGAGAGGGCCCCTGTAATAACCACCCCCCGGATTCGGCTGCGTGAACGGATATCCCCTTTCAGCGACTGGCATCAAGCTGCCGTGGTTGACAGAACGCCATGCTCCAACTTTGTCTCATCTATGCTTGGCGTTTCTCCCCAAATGGCCTCGACCGCATTGGTCGACGCCGGGGACGCTTGTATAATTTGCCTGCCTATTCGGGGTATATACTCGTGCGAGAAACCAATCAGATTCACAAGACCGACGACTGCCATGTAGAATCGACGTGTGGATACCTTCGTCCAACTGGGTAAAGATTTTTGCTCGGGAACACCCGATTGTATCTATGTAGCGGCCATCCTAGTAATATTTCCTGCTGATCGCCGTGGCTAGGGGATATTTGTGGGCTCGGGACGGCATATAGTGAGGGCTTGAGCTGCATTCCGCCTCACCTTATATCGCCGCATGCTGATAGCTCCACAGCTCGATCACTCTAATACTTGGCTGTGCTCTTGATCTGCGCCAACGGGAGCCTCCCTGCCGGTTCGAGTAACTAAGCTATCATCACAACCGCAAATTTGTTGATTTAAACCCCCCAAAAACATTCGTTTTCGCACAACCGATTGGTCCTGACTCCGTTCTTAAGACATATCAAAAAATGATATGAGCAGAGAATGTACCTCATATTATCTGAAGATATTCACACAAAACGCACGTCAGCCCTCGTACACAATGTTCCGAATGTGTGTAATGCCCATGACAAAACCATGTTGGTGCAAATCTTGTCAAAACGATTATCGCCAGGAAATGGTGTTTGCAGTGGCTCGTGCAAAGGAATATTGGAAATTTATTTTATGTGGATTTGACTAACTCTCTTAGTAGTGGCAACGTAAATCCTATGCTACCAATGAGGTCTTGCCTCCCTTAATAATTAGGAGGCAACCATGATAGACAACGCAACTTCCCCGAAGATGGTTACAGAAAGACTGCGGAATAGTAAAAGGGTTTTCTGGGATAGTAAATATACCTTAAAATCTACTTCAGGTGTTTTTGGTTCGTTCCCCACTCACTCATTTCCATCGATTGGCATCGCGGGTAGCAAGGGAGACATGCCTGTCACCCATGATCGGCATCAATTCAACCTCACCTCCCTCTTAGTCATCCAGATAGTGACAGACGCTTATCTGATACGTGCTGGATTACTAAAAAAAAAAGCGCCTTTACCCCAACGGAATTCTGGCACGCATCCTTCGATCCTATGATGCCACCCACACATACCTAACAGAGAATCTCCTCTGACCTTGCGCCACCTGCCCGATCTGCGCACACTTCTGGTCTCCGCGGTGGGAAGGGAGACCTCGGTTGAGAGGGTGGTTAAATTGATTGGTTCGTCGGAGTGGCCGGTGTCATTGCGTCGCTATTGAGAAACTACCAACCAACATGCATATCACTAAACCAACTACGAACTAACTAATGTAGGCAGCGTTGAGAATTCTACGAGAGCTCCCAGATTTTAAGAGACACATTGTTCAAGTTTGCATGGGATAAAACCCTCGTTGCAAGCGGAGCGAAACGTTGGGGCCAAGATGCTTCCCACGTTCGTAACTTGCATCGACAATGGTATCCAAAAGCTAGGGGGTGACTAATGTCCACAGAAGGAACCCTTTAAAATATTATAATGTGTAGGCTCGGCTTGTGCAATCAATATTTGAAAACCAAGTCACAAAATATTCGCAAGCTCCGCATTTCCAACAGGTCACCAAATCCGCACTGAACTGCGATGCCACGCAGTTATCGGAATCGCTCATTATTTTCAAGTCTCCTGTGGAAAGAAATTAATCCAAGAAATTTCCATGCTTATGGAAGAATGAGGGCTCGGTATGTGGAGAAATCGGCACTCAAGACGGCGAAACCAACACCAGCGATCGTCTCAACCATCTCGAGAAGCATTATCGTACAAGGGCGGCAATCTCGCAGGCTTCCAGAAAGTCCCTCTTATGATATATTAACGAAATAGAATCTTTGATAATCAAGGCTCATTGCCCTTTACATAGAAAAGAAGCCATCATGAATGTCAGTGTATGAGCGGGAAGGCCAGAACAAATGCATAACTCGAGCCAATACGGCCTCAAACGTCCGGTGAACTCCGACTTTAATTTAAGTCCTAAATCGACGAAGCTACGTAATGGCTGGACCTTTGAAAGCAGTCCGACATGAGAAAGGACGACCAGGAATGAGGAGGATAATGATGTCGAAGAACTGTAAGAACAACGATTAATGCAACCACTCCCCATGATCCCAACTCGAACCAAACCACCCATCTTCGACGAATGAAGCAGCTTGGAGCCAGGGAGTAGCATAATATCGAAATCCTACTTCTCTTCAGATGGGAGCGGTGAGTTTTCTCCCGACCCCATCACACTCACCCCATTCACGACACTGACGGAGTAGTCCAATGGCCAAGCAGAAATACGCCATTCACAACACAGGATTATAAGCTCCAAACCCTTCAAAACTCCCCAGACAAAAAACACCACAACTGCCCTGGGAAACATTTCTGACCATTTTCGTCCACACTCCCTAGCAAGGAAAACCCTCGTTGCAAAGTTTCATATATGGTCTGTGGTTGAGCACTCTCTCAGGTCAACAGAGGAGAAAGGGCATTCTCTCTGTCTCAAGGGTCAAAAATAAAGATGGCAATGAGTATTTTAAAGCAGGGTGGAAGGAGAATCGTGTGTATGAATGATATCGATCGAACTGTTGTGTTGAAGTGTTGATACCCGAGGAACAGAATCCACTTTGTTCGAGCGCCAAGAGTCGAGCGCTTGGTCCATGCGGATCTCTTCAAGGAGAGATAGAACCTTGTCAATTGTCCTAGCTGCAGCAAGAGACGCGAAGAATGATTCCAAACAAGTCTCACGCATATCAAGGCATCGGTCATATGAAGGACCGGATTTTTCTCACGCCCAGATGCCCATGCAGATGGGGGGTTATCCGACAAAGCCAGATACTTGCTCTATAGGATATGGCAGTCAGAAGACACAGTCAACCAGTTGGAGATGGACCATTGCAATTCAGGCTTTAAAAAATTCAAGAGTCATGGTGACAACGGTGGAGTACGAGAAAAATTTAAGCATGCAAGTGCGATTAGGCGGTTAGACCCCGCGGCCATGGCCAAAGCCCCATTGCCTTCTCATGCGATGGGAAAGGATGGCTTGGACAATCATGAGTTAGACAAGGGGTCGGAAAAAGTCGACGAACTGCTCCAAAGCTCGATCGGATCGGGCGACGTTAGTTCAGAGATAGCGGGCGGCACGGTCAAGATCGATATTGTTTTGGACGCCTTGACCAAAGCAATTCCTTAGACCGGCGACATAGCGGCGGAAGCCCCAATTGGGAGACCTGGGATCCTTGGGCTGTTCGTAAATATCTCGATTGGTATAGAATGTGGAAATATTACCAAGGGAGATGAGAGATGGGTCGACGAATTAGGAAAGGGACCGAAAACGAAGGGATGAACTATATTCACGAAAGAGTGTGTTCGACACACGGAGCACCAGTCAACTGGCAGTCAGTGAAGCTGGGGCAGACGAGGCTAACTCAAGAAAAAGCTAAACCATGGAGGCAAAGCCACTATGAGGCACCAGACAGGAACTATCACCAGAAAATATTGATGGGGATGGGGTTGCGGGCAATCCGGATTGTTATCCTAATCAAACATTGTGTGGCCGCACTCTGTATAAAGCAAGTATATATTGAATTTATATTTCTTTCCATCTCGAGATTCGTGTTTGACTACAATCGGAAATCATCTTCTCTTCTTGGAATGCAGCTCCGTGACACGGTCTTTCACATGGACTTGGGATCCTGGGTGATGAGATGGCGGGGTACGGTGTAATAGTCAGGTTGATGTGATTTAGTTTTAGTGTTCGGCTGGGAAGGGACTCGGCCGAGAGACCAGCACAAGCGGCCGAGAGCCGGAGGAGCCGCAGCACTATGAAGGGGAGGGGGAGGAGAGCATCAGGAGAGGATAAGAGAAAAAAATTTAGAAGAAAAAAGATCAGAAAACAAAAGGAAAGCCTAGACGATGAGTCCCATGGCTCGTCTAATGTGACATCCTGGATGCGTGGTGAGTTGCGAGACGCACTTGTGCTCAATGCGCATGAGCTGAACCCGGGTGCGGGCAACGATTCGTCGCTTCCGTCGCCGCATCCCTCCCTCTTGCACATGGCTCGCCGGAATGGAGACCGCATGGACAGCGGTGGCGCGCACAGCTCTTTTTTTCGATCCACCCGGAAGAAAGGCGGGCACTAATAATAGAAAGCCCAGCCTGGGGAGCCCTTTTTTGAGTTTTGGAGAATTCGGGAGTGCAACAAAACGCCAAGAAAACAAGTCACGATAACTAAACAGCTACTTGAGCCAGCGGGCAAGAAAGAGACAGGGCCCGTCTCTCATTCTGAAGCCGGCAGCACGTGCACCGGTGGACGCACTTGAGTCATGGCCCTAAGGGGGGCATTACGCACGCAGCACACGCAACCGGCTGCGAGACTAGACGAGAAAAAGAAGGCAGAATCGGCCACAGATCAGAGAGAGACATAGGGAGGGGAGGGGCTCGCAATGTGCGACATCTATCTCTGGCCACTGGCGGACGCCACACAAGCGGAGGCGACAGAGGATGCAGCCAACAGAGCAGAGGCCTGACATATTATTTTGTGACAAATTGTGTGCTCTGAGGCAAGCTGGGGCGGCCGTTCAAGACGACAAGATTCCGCTCCCCGCTGCGCTACCGCAGGCTTACATCATAAGTCTCGGCCGCGTCTCGCTTTGTCTTTTGTTGCTGCGCGGCTGGGCATTCTTGGCTGGCGATGCTTGGGCCACGGTGTTTTTTGTGTCTCGGCTTGTCATCACGGCTTGTGGGATGCGGCCATGACTTTGGAGACTTTTCGAGACCAGAGCCAGGGAGAGAAAAAGAGCCTGAGCATCGGGTTTCATTTACCCATGCACTACAACCCAACTGTTACCGGGGCTAAGACAATGCACTCAATCCGTCGTGGTGTACCGAGTCCTGTGGTTGTATGTAGGAGCGGTGGTGGTGGGTGCTGCAGGATGCCCAAAATCGCCGACAATCTTTTTTCAAGTATTGGTGTGTGTACGAACGAGGGATTATGTTAATGCTTTTCTTTTTTCTTATTCTCCCCTTCCCTTTTTCTTCCTTTTCTTTTCCTTTCTTTTTTCTCATTTCAAACGAAAACCCCTCGTGCTATCCCCCTTTACCACCCCTTTTGCACCCTAATTTTTTTTTATTGTTTGTATTTGCTTCTTCCTCTCTTGGTCACGGCCGCGTAAACAACTAGGCTGGAGCGCGCGCGCACCCGTCGCCGTCTATCATAACCTGCATTACTGCACCGCCACTCTGGTTCCCTTGTCTAGTCAGAGTCGGCTGGCTAATCAAAGCCTAATCTGACCAAGGCAAAACTCCACCAGGCCTGCCCCCCTGTCTTCCCACGAGCACGCCAAGTGGAGTGGTGCATTTGGCCTCGACCGCATCGACCCAATTGGGCCCAGAGATTCATCATCCTCGTGGAAAAGGATACGAACACCACCGAAAACATCACACATTAGACCTTACCAGCCGGCGTGCTTGGCCTGGTTTCAATTTTCGGGCTTTTTTTCTCCTGCTCTCCACAAGCCGACATTTCGTATTTTCCCGTGCATCAGCTCCAGAAGGGCTCGTCGCTTATCATTTCATTTCCCCTGTCCGTACTTGAACATCGTCATTCCTCGCGCTCCCCCGTTCGTCCCTCTCGTCATCGCCAAACACAAGGAAGGCAAGCCTCCTGTCATCGTTGGGATTCCGGCCGCCACGCCAGCCTTACTTAGCACCGCGCTGCTGCTCTCGATCAATTTCCCAACTCTCATCCCTATTCGCCCACTCTTTCCCATCTATTTGTGTCTCGCATCCTGCCTGTTGGTGATTTTTCTCCCAGCTGCAACGCAGCTACGCACGTTGGCTGCCCGTCACCCGACCCGGTCCAGTCAGCTTCAGCCACACCAGTCCACCAGCCGACTTCAACATCCCAGCACCACCACTACCATCGCCAACGCCGACGCTCAGCTCATAATTTCCAATCTAGTCATCTTAAACTTCGTCTCTTTTTTCTCACCCTCTCTCCTCTCTCTCCCTGACATGCTCTGCGCTTTCCCGCCCTAGGAGCGCCTGAGCGTCATGGACGCAACGACGACCGACGCCCGTCGCTCTAGTATCGACAAAGCACCCGTTCTACCCCCCCTCTTCGATCGCCTCCCCGACGAAATTATCGAGCAGTGAGTACTCAACTTTGTGTGCTCGTGCGACGGCAGCAGCAAACGTCTCGCGACCATCACCCATCCACCTTCCCCCTACTCAAGTCCCAGCTCGTTCCTTGCGCTGACAAGATCCCCCTTGCAAGAATTCTACACCTCACCGACCCGAACGGCTTCGCGTCCCTCGTTCTCCTGAACCGAAAATGGCGATCAGTCTCTCAGCAGTCACATCTATACCTCCACCAACTGGCACGATGTCCGTCCTTCGCTGCCAGCCACACAACTCTCCCCTCCGCCGACGATGACAAGCTTCCCCTTTTGCGACGGCTGTTTGCTCGCGAAGTTAAGCGCAACCTATTTCAAGCCTATTTGCGTCCAAACGAAACTGTGATCAAACTTATTTCCAACTCAATTAGCTCCTCGTCATGTCCCGGCGGCGAGGGCATGCAGTTTAGTGCCTCCCCAAAGGGACACCACCTCCTTGCATACAATTCAGCTAGAGTTTACGTGATCGATGCCAAGCTGCCTACCGTTGAAGTCAAGAGGGAGCTCAAGATCCTGCGTCGCCCCGTCGCTGCTTGTATCAACGATGCCGGCACCAAGCTGGCTGTTTTATCTAGCGAGATGCAGGTTGACCTGTACGATTTGCAAAAGTCACCGCCCCGGCGCATACAGTCCATGATCCTCGATAATACGCCGCGGACCATCGCCCTCTCCCCGTGTGGCACTGTCCTTGCTGCTGCGTACGAGGGAGGCATCGAGGTCACAGCTATTGGCCCAGATGCTTTACCCACTGACCGACGCTCAGTTAAGTGTGATGGCGTTGACGCTCTAGCCTTTTCCTTTGACGGCACACAGATTCTTGGCACTACGACCTCGCCAGCTCCTCCTAACACGGTCATTCTCACCGCACCATATTACGACCCTGGTAGTCTCATAAGCGATGATAACCTCTGTGCCCTCTGGACAACATCCATTTTGTTTCCCAACACGAGCCGCGACTGCAGTCACGCAGTGCTGCTCCAAGAAGGCAGCCATGAGGAGGCATGCTGGGCGTTTACTTACGACCGAAGCTTCGAAACCTTCCGTGCGGTGAGGATTGGGGACCTGCGCAATGGCACGACGTACTTCACCGGTCCTGTTCCAACCACAAACTCGCAAGCAAAGCTGCTCCCGTGCACTCTGCCTGCTGCAACTTATTATGGCGATCTGGTCTCGGCCGGTTTCCAGGGCAAGGATGTTTGGATCTACGGTATTCCTGAAGATTTGGGCGCTGTTCCGGACCACTCACATGACAGCGGTTCGTCTGTTCTCGGAAGGCAAAACAGCGCGCAGAGCGCGAGTTCTCGTCGACTATCATCAAGAGCCCAGGAGCAAGGAGGTGCTAGAGTGCCCCAGTGGGAGATGTTGTGCGACAAGCTCAGAAATACTCTAATCTCGGGCCACAAGGTCTCTGAGCTCACAGGAGTCAGCAACGTAAAATGGGTTGGTGGGTTTGGAGAGTCGTCCTCTCAGGAACGGTTGGTAGTGACAGCTCGAGGAGTCGGCCCGCCAAGACTAGTTACGGATGAGGAGGATATGGACTTTGTTGACGGTGGTAGAATCACCCTGATTGATTTCGACTACGGCCTGCAAAATGGCACCAAAACTGAGATCAGCATCGAGGTTGGAACCGACAACGCCGAAGTTCTGGAGGAGGAACAACGAGATATGGCAACCGAAGTGGCCATCGTTCGACGAAGGACTGTTGCCCAAAAGCGTGGAGGACGAGGTGGTAGCGCGATGCTTCGGGCCGCTACAGCTGCCACACGTGTTCCCCGCGTTCCACCAGCAGCAGCAGCCAATGATGCGGATGATGACGACGATCCTTTAGTTCCTCGCAGAATTCGTCAGGTCCCAACAGTCATAGCTCCTCCTGAACAGACGCCCGAAGAAGAGGTCGAGGAGGCAACGATTGAGCAGATGGAGGCGCTCGATGCCCCTTACGCTCACGCAAGCCCTCGCTCCGGCACTACTTTGCGACGTGCCGCGACAGCTGCAGCCATGGACCGCAGCTTGCACCCTCGGACCGCAGATGGACGTCGCATCGAGTATCGTCGTGCTGATGGCCGCCGCGAGCATCCCCACGAAAGCGATGCGGACGGTTGGGTACCCCCTCCTCCTCCCTATCAAAAAGAGGACCCTGGCGATCTTCCTGCGTTCATGCGCGCCCCTGCTGTTGCACCTCTTACTCCTCCCCTGCCTCCAGTGCCAACCATCCACACCTACAGCAGCATGGGACAGCTCAACACATCAGATTCAGCGTCTCAGCGACCTTCTTTCCAGAGGACAACCAGTGATTCCACGACCCTAGACAGGCTGAACGTGGGTGAAATGGCCCGGCCTGTGTCGAGGTCTTCGATTCAACCTGAACCAGAAAATCTTTACGATGTCACTCCTCCTGACTCCCCTCGTCGGCCAGCTGTTCAGTCAAGCGAGACGCTACCAATTGACTACGGAAACCGCCAGGTATCGAGCTCAACTATGTCATCCGGGTTTGTTCCTAGGTGCCTGACTGCCCCGATTGGCATGTCTGGAGTGGCTCCCCCGCCGAGAACGTCGGGCTCGGAGAACCCTCCGTCCTCATCGTCTTCGTATGCACCAACACTGGGCTTTCAGCCGTACTATCCTCCTGAGCCCGAAAGCGAAGGGCCAGCGGTTACATCACGGCGTCTGTCTAGCGTCCCAACTTGGCCGGTGATGCCCGGGCCCGCGGGCCACCAGGAGGCCGACTTGATGGCTGGTTACCCATACTCGAGCTCAGCCCCGCATACCACATTCGCCTCGGCGTCCACGCTGCCTCCGCCGCCAAGCTCTACCCAGATGGCCAGTTTGGATAGGAGAATCAGCCAGGGTAGTCCTCAGCGTTTGTCCGGGAACTTTCAGAACTTTCAGATACCGCGCCGACCTGTGGGAAGCTCTCACAGCCATCGATCCTCTGTTTCACGTGTCAATTCCGATCCTGTCTCCCCAGAGTCGCCGCCGCGTCAGATGGTCGAGTTTGACCAGCCGCTGATTATCAGCACCCCCCGGGGCGTAACGGGCGCCTTTGACTCGCCATCGCGGCAGACATCAGGCCGCCGCAATGAGACCCCCTTGCTGGCACCCATTCCCCGTCATCCACGCCCAACTCCAGGGTCCCGGAACCGCCCCACCGTGGAACGATTGGAGACCATCTATAGCGGCTCATACCAAACAACGCAGGGAGGCAGCCAGACGGCAGCAGAAGCACCGCTCCCGCCATTGCCTTCGACGCAACAGATCCCTACTTGGCTGAACCCGCCCCCGATACCTGTCACCCGAACTTCACCTAATGTCAACCGTCGGCCCAGCCGTGCCGAGCGCAGCGCAGCCAAGAACATCAAGGACGCGAAGAAGCGCGGATGGAAAAAGGGCAAAAACAAGAAAAAGAAGAAGGCCGCTGACGTGGCCAGCAGCGCTGGTTGGACTGACATTTCCACCCCATCGGCAGCCCCCGACAAGGAGAAGGACAAGAAGTGCATTGTCATGTAAATGACGCTGCTCTCCGCGTTATCCCAAAAGCTATTCAGCAACTGATCAATCCTACATACGCCCCGATCGCTACCACGACGACTCTGTAACTCCCCACCCCTGATTCCCCCATCCAAGTTTGTGCACCTTGAGCGTCCTCTTCTTTGTCACACTATTCATTCGCTTTTTTGTATCCACGTATGTACGGACGAGGCATAGCGTTGGCCGGCAAGGTCTTGGGCAATTTTTTACTGTTTTCATCTGGGAGCATGGATATGATTTTTATGGAGCAGACTGGCGAATATGGCATGAGAAGCGTTTTTTTTATTTTGTTTTACATGGAAAGAGGAGAAAAAAAGGAGTAGCTTGAATCAGGACCATTTCCGTTAATCATTATTCCATAACAAACATTTTCCTGCCGAAAAAAACAAGAATCGTTTGCATCCGCCGTGTTCTCTGTCACTTATCCAGTCACACTTGATGCAGTAAACGCGTAAAGTTCATAGTGAATTTGCATGGTAATATTCGCATATCATTTCAGCATCTATCTATTTCACATAAGCCATTTCGGCTGTGGGATCAGACAAAGGGAAAAAAAAAAGGGGGGGGGGGTCCAAACTTGAATAGTTGCGCGTGCTGTTGTTCAAGAAGTTGAACGGAAAACAAAAATAGAAACCCTGGGTATAAATGATGATGACGACAACTCCCTTCCATGATGAATTTGCAACGCTAGCCATGTCCCCTGCACATTTCTATCGTGAAACAAACTGAGAGACAGTGATACTCTGTCAAATATGGGGTAAATGAAAATCAATCATGCGCGGCATGATGAGTGATTGGAGCTTGGGGGAGATTGTAATTAAGTGGTGGTAGTGGTGGTGTGTGTGTGGGCGTGTGATAAAGATGATTGTACAAGCAATGTGGTGCTATTTTGTATGGGTATATTCCCAATCCGTTCCTTTCTGGGCTTCCGATCTCAAATCCTCGGTGTCGTCCCAGGGACGTACGGGCGCCCGCGCCGTACTTCTCCTAGGTCGGCCTCGTCCATGAGATCGGTGAAGGTAGTAGCGCGCGTGAGGGGGCGAGCCTTGACGGTACCCGGCTCAGCAAAGACATTGATGCTCTCGCTGCTGGGCTCCTTGTGCAGCTCGTGCGAGCTTGGTCGAGTGCTGTAATAGGACGATGCCTTCATAGCACGGATAGGGGGCAGGCGAACGTTGCCGTGTCGAGGTTGACCCTCATCAGGCGGGCTTGGCTGAACAGCTAGATTGTTTGGAGAGGGATTGGGCGAGTCAAAGGGGTTGGGGATGGAGATGCGGATTCGAGGGGGCGAGTGCTGGATACGGGTGGCGCGAGTTGTAGTAGACGCACTGCGCACAAGAGTGCTCGCTCGAGAGTCGGAGGCGCGCGACGGAGACTTGCGGATGAAGTCAGTGCGGTAGGAGCCAGGCTGCAGGATAGGATCTGAGATGATGTTGCCAAACGAGCCAGCAGTGCTAGGGGCGCGGCTAATTCCCAAACCAGTTCCTCCGCTCTTCTCCGACTTGGCGCTATCGGCCTTCTTCATGCGGCGGATATAGAGGAAGATGAGGATAGCGATGATGAGCAGAATGAGACAGGCTCCAACAACACCTCCGATTATCGAGGTGGTCGCAGGGGCGTTGTTCTTGTTGGACGATGAGGAATCTCCCCCTGAGTTAGTAGACTTTCCAGGAACAGCCGTGGTTGAGGCTTCATCCGTGGTAGAAGCTGTTGCTGCTGCAGTCCCCGTCTGCGATTCTGCTGCCGTGGTGGAAGTTGCACTGGCGGTGGTGCCGGCGCTGGCAGTCGTGCTGGAACTTGCTCCCTTTGGGGCTTCTGATTGATCGTCGTCCATGACACATTGCTTGTCTTTGCAAGAGTAGCCAAAAGGACAGCACCCACTACCACACGTCTCCAGGTCCACATTGAAAACAGTTGTCTTGATAGTGGAATTTGGATGATTATCAGGGTCCTGCGCGCTCACATCACAGGTAATGGGCTCGATCTTTGAGCAGCTGCTGCCTGTGGGACAACACACGGCTGTCGTATCTCCAGCGAGGGCCTTGCAGGTGGAGTCTTTGGAGCAGCAAAAATTGCTGGGAAGTGCCGATGGGCAAGAAACCTGATCGGCGGTGCATGTGTCGGCGCGTCCAAAGATGAAGCGGGCGGGCATGGCTGCGGTGGTTGATGTGGTGATTGCTGTAAGCAGCAACAGCTGCAAAGATATAGGGATCCTGGGCAGTCGCATGATGTCTGTTGGGGCTAAGTGATAATATGATGATTTGTTGTGTTTAAATGCAGGTACGCGGTGTTGGTTCCTGAATTGCTGGTTGCGAAAAGCAGCCGATTTGCTGCAGTTCTTAGCCGTCGCCAATACCAGTGCAAGCTAAATTCTGATGTGATAGAGAGTACGGCAATGTGCTTGATCCAAAAGGAATCGACTGTATGGTCAAAGCAAGAAATAAGATATGGTAGAGTCGTCTGTCTGTCTCTTGAAGAGATCGGCGAGAAGCAACACAGTCAATGCGTGCGAAGGTGGATGAAAGCGGCAGTGAGAACAAACCAACTTGTTTGTTCAGCAAACCAGGTCAAAGGTATAGGAGGAGCTTGGCAAACAAGGGACAGAGGCGAGCGGCGGAAGAGAACAATGGTACGAAAGAGGAAGCGAAGAGGCAAAGACGAACAGGAAATTGAGTCGATAAACTATGAACAAAGGACGAGAAGATAGGCCGGGTCACGGAGCAGCGGCCCAGTGGGCTAGATTTGGCAGCCAGCGTCAAAAAGCCGAGACCCTGGTCTTGCCGCCTGGCCAGCAAGCGGTACTCTGGCCATCCATGGCGCCATGGCCACGACTGGCCGTCGCAGATGATGGCACTACGGCGCGACGGCCTTGGACCATGGACGCTGGCAGGGCAGTGCACCAAGTCGAAAGGCCTGGGAGCCAGTCAGTGTTGGTCCGGGGGGCGTCACTCGATGCAGCGGGGAGTGGAAACGGCGAACAGACACAGGCAAGGCGCCGAGATGGAGAACGGGTCGCTAGGCGAAGTGCTATGATTGGCAGTGGCGCCGTGGCCGGGTGTCGCTATTCAGGCGGCGAGAAATGTGAGGACTGGGGGAGCGCCTAGGCGGAGAGGTTTGAGAGGAGCTATGGGCAGGCGGGAAGGATTGGCGGTGGTTAACGGTGCGCTGTGGTTGGCTGCGTCACAGGAATAGCCGCGCCGGGGTGGAAGGCGGCCACTGATTGGGCCGTGGGTGGGGTCGGCTGTCCTGGGCGCAGCGCTTCGTGTGTCAGAGATAGATCGGGTGGCCAGTAGAGGCTGGGCTTGCGGACCCGCCCGTGTACCATCAAACGCTCCTTCGTGGCTAGGACCCAACCTAAATGCTCCCAGCTCGCCGTGCCTGAGATGCCGTCCAAACTGGAGACGGAGAGGCTGTGGTGCGGCGTGCATGTCTTGCTGGAATACGAGTTTCTGCCGTATCCGGAACACACATGCCTGCAACAGAATTTGATCCAATCTGATCAGGCCCGATCAAACCTGTGTGTCCAGACCCAAGACACCGTGATGGTGTGTTTGGTTGGGTATGGCAACTCAGCCTAACATGACTCTCAGGCTGTCATATCTGACACAAATAAAAATAAAAAAGAAAGAAAGAAAAAATACAAAGAAAAAAAAAAGGACCATGTGACGGATTGGGAAGAAAATCAATCTCCCAATGCCGAATTGTCTCTCAAAGGGACTAAAGCCTAGCAAGTGAACAATCACAATCATGTGGTGGCTGTGTCCTGCCTGCCGATCCGTCACCTGCCAAGCTAAGAAAGCAACCTAATGCCTCTACTATCAGCCTAGGGCTTTTTTGCTAGATTACAGCACTTCGATAAGAACACTTGTATCGAAACACTTGGGTAAGAGAAATTAGGACAAAGGGCTTGAGAGTTCTCTTCTGCAGAGCAAAATGACAAGTGTCGTTTGTTGAGCCCGAGACGTCACCAACAACACATTCAATGTGCGAAACAGGGGAAGCCGAATTACATGCAGGAGAAAGTTTGCAGGAGCATCACTGCAGGTCCAGAATCACCAAGGGGTACATGATGTGATTGCAAGCAGGAGCAATCCTTCCGGCGTTGTTGGTTGATCATGTCAATCGATGTGATCAGCAAGTAACCAACATGCATGCATAAATCTACAAAGTTCTCGAAGAAAGGCCTTAGTTTCGGGCCTCCTTGACATATTTGGGGTCCGGAATGCATCGTTACATTTAATAGTAAGGTGTTATAGACGAGCTTTCAGCCTTCGGCCTTGGTCTCGGCGTCACTTAGACCACAGCCTCAGCATAGGCGCGCAGTTCATGAGAGGGATTGGCAGAAACTCCAAGCTGACGGGCTAGTATGGGATCAAGGTTTGCACTTTATAGAAAGGATGCAGAATATCATGGTCTTATACGGCCCTTTTTTGTTTCCTTTTTCTCTTCTTTCATCATCTTCTTGCATGATCGCGGCTAGTGAGACATGACATGCGGCTGCCACCACGGGAAGACAAACCAACAAGAATGGAACTCGTGTTGGTTTTATTTTTTTCAGGCGGCCCGGCTGATCACCACTCACTTACATGATGCACTTTTCTCGGTACGCGGCCAATCTCCCTCTCTCCCTCTCTCCCTCCCTCCCTCCTCCCCAGGACGTGGGCGAGTTGCCTGGCGCTTAGGGCCTCGCAACGCGGCCTCTCTGGCGGCGGGGGGCCGCAAAAGACCTGACGGGCGCCTGAATCTCCATGGTACGAACATTTTGACTTGTCAAAGGCGGGAAACGCCGCGAGCCCCAAAATGACTGGACACGATGCCTTGGTAGCTGAGGAACGGTGGAGAGGTGTCAACACCTCCACTCGTTTCATGGGCCTACATTTGTGGCCTACAGACGGGAACCAAAAATGGAAATGAGTCGTCATGTTCGCTCACATGCTTCACAATTGGGCTCATCTGTCGTCATATCGGGCTGCCTCTCGGGCATTCGTGTTGGTGACGACTTTTTGGGTTTCGGGATTTTTAGCTACAGGTTTTTTTTTTTTTTGTATGTGTTTCTTGACTCAGCATGTTGGTGATTCAAACGGTCGGTTGGTGCTGAAGATCGTTTTAGCACTCCCACGTGGGACCACGCGTCCAACGTGCTGAAACCATTGTCCCACGCTCCCGCTTGATGTTGGTTGTTTAATGGCCTACATTGAAAGCAAGAAAGCAAGCAAGCAAGCAAGCAAGTAATCACGCGCACGCGCACTCGCACGCACTCAACCAACAGCAAGAAAGAAGAGGCAAAAAAAAAGAGGAGCACGTGCCGGCACTTGAAATTGCATGCTGCAGGTATTCAGGACTTGGAACCAACATACATAACGCAAATCGCACTACGCAAGTAATTTAGCCCAGATTCCTGCTCGTTGCCGGTCACGTTTGTGTGCGGCGGGCGGGCCGGTCTAAAATTCGGAGGCCGGTGTGAATTAGCGGCTGGTCGCTACAAGTTTAGCCGAACGTCCATCCGATCTTCCCGTTGCGACCAGGGATCCGTCCCGTTATGCTTCATCCCGCCCGATGCGCCGCCATCAACCTGGTATTTTACACTAGCCGGGGGGGTGGGCAGACAAAAAAAAAAGATAAAAAAGTAATCCCGAGGTACAACGGCAGAAGAGGGAAAAAAAAATAATAATTAACAATTAATAATAATTACAGACCATCCATCACAAAAGGGCAGGCGGGATGATCCCCGAAACCCAGCAAGGGAAAACAAATGCGTGTGTACCGTACCGTATTTGGAAACCGAGATGTGACTCGGTGAGTCCGACTGGGGAAGGGGGGAGTGAGTGGAGTGTTGGAGTTGTTTTCTTCTTCTTGCTTCTCGTCGCTTTCTAGAGAGGAAGGAAAAATTGATTATCGTTCACATGGTCTCTTTGAGCGAGGCACCCCCCAGCATGCACAAATTAATGCCAATGCTACAATGCGGTGAAGAAAGCAAACATGAGGGTCCTTATTTTGTTTCTCTCCGGTTTAGCCCCCGCAGTCAATTGACCACCTTGTCCTTGACATGGTCATGACTGCGACCCTCTTTTTGACTCATCGCCAGCGGACACGCCTACGGTGAAAGAATGAGCAAGTAAAGGGTTTTAGAAAGGAAAAAAAAAGTGAAGCGGTGATGAACGGCTGGCTAGGACCGGGGGTGAACGTGGAAGGGAGTGAGGGGGGGGGGGGGAGGGCGTGCAAGTTTGTCTATGAGGTTATACGGGCCTCTCGTTTCTCACAGTCCATCAACACTGTCCTGTCACGTTTGATCCATATCATGACTACATGACTGATGCCTGTAACCTTTTTTTTTTTCCTTTTCGTTTAGTCCAGCTGTGCCAACTCAACCATGCCCCCTTGCAAGCCCGGCGAGTCTCCATTTTCGCTCCGATTATCCTCGCAATCCACATCTTGACACTGCAGCATGCAAGCTGCAGGCTCGGTAAACCGGGGGAGAGAAGACACACAGACCAAGTGGGAACGAAGAATAGAGAGTTGCCGTGAGGGTGCATGTGCTGTGTGGGCCGCCCCCCAAGCAGGCCCAAAAAGTAGGCCCGGGATACGTAGGTACGGTGCAGCGCAGCGCAGCGCAGTGCAGTGCATCGCAGTGCAGAGAGCGCAGGAGTGCATTTTTGGCGGCGTAGGTGCAAGGTGCAAGGTGCAGCAGCTGCTGCTGCTACTGCGCAAAGGACGAGTGGAGGCGGGTGGGTGAAGGGGTGGGGGAGGGCACAAAGAGAGAGCAGGGAGTAGGTACTGTACTTGCTGTAAGCTGTACTGCTGTACTGCTGTACTGCTGTACTGCTGTACAGCCAGCAGCCAGCACCGTCACCAGCGCAGCGCTCAGTGCCCCGGACAGACGCACACGCAGGCGCAGACTGACGTCCTGACCGACATACGTGGTGGTTTTCTGCGACAAGCAGGACGCTCTCTGCACGCCACATCCAAGACTGCGACGTTTTCTTTTCTTTTTCACGCTTGCTCTTGTTTCCAAGCGATCCGAGTCGCGCGTTTGCGTTTCCTGGTGCGACTCTGTTCCACGTATCCTTTCATTTTTCACTGTAACAATGCGCATCTGCACGCACGCATGCCTCCTGCTGGCGTTGTCGTTTTGCGGGGGGAAGGGAGGGAGGGGCTTGATAGTAGTTAGGTAGGTAGTGGTGGTGGTGATGCTTGGCCCTGTGGTGGTGCTGGGCATCTATCTATCTGTTGCTGCTGCTGGTGCTGCTGCTGCTGTTGTTGCTGCAACGCTGCGCTGCCACTCGCCCCGATGCGCTGGCTGGCCTCTTCCGCCGTCCACCGTCCGCCCTGGAATTGAAATCAGTCACAAATGAGACAGATAGATCGCGGGATGGGCATGGGAGAAGGTGTCCCCCCGGGGACACGCAGGCTCCGGATCCGACTCGCACAACGCATCCTCGCAGCGGTGCATTTTGCCAAAGTAAACTCGTGTTTCCAATCCAGGGGTCCTCATCGCATCTGGCCATCATCTCGCCTCGGTTTCACTGGGCCAGTCCACGTCTTCTCCGATCTTTGAGTTCCGTCATTGTCGCGTTAATCTGCATCTCTCCCCCTTCCTTTTCCCCCTTCCCTCCACCTCCTCGCTCCCCCCTCCCCCCCAATCTCTCTAATCTGCATCTGCGAGAATCCCGCTGCAACCAACTATCTTTGCTACACATACCCTCGCATTCCTTTGTTCCGTTTCCATTTAGTTTTTCGTAACAAGCCACACATGCGCCATCAGGATTGCGGCGCAACGCACGCACATGCCTGCACCACATACACATTGTAACCGTGTGTTATGTGCATGTAGATAGAATGGATACTGCCAAGTTTGAGACTGCCTGCACCTACATTGGTACCAAATAGCTAGCTGCCCGGCTTGGGCGTGTTTGCTTGCTTGCTGCTGCTGCTGCCACTGACACTGCCCGCTACTGCACCAGCTTCACACCGGTCGGCGCACTCCATGCATATAACCCCCAGAATGCACTCAACCACCTCACTTACACAGCATTGGCATCACAACTCACAAAACAAAGAGACCACATGGAACAAGGGCCGCACAGACAAACCTCAACCCCTCACCCGGGTGCTCTGCGAGTTTGGTCCGGCCGCCACACTACACCACTCCTCACACGACATATACAGTAGTATACACGCATGTGTTGCATGCGAAAAGTAGAGAAGGATGCCCTCTTCCCTCCCCTCCCCCATCAGACCACCCAGATGCACCGCAAATGCACTGCATACTCCCCCCCGGCGTGCACGCGCAGGGGGGGAGGGGGGGAGGGAAGGCAATCACAATAACCATCTACCACCATCGCTAATCACTCATCACCATCTGATTCCTTGTCCCCTTGCTGCTTGTTTGCTCTGTTTGCTGCCATTCGCTTCTCACCTTCCCTGCTCTGTGTTGCTCGGAAAGTGGCGCGATGCTGACCACCTCGTGCCCAAAAAGATGCCTTGTCCAGGGTTCATCCCCTTCACCAGCCTCGCACGCAAAAAAAAATCGTAGCAGTCACGCATCTGCAATCGGATCCGAGCCCAGGGTCCATTAACACAACCACTTAATGCCACCGTGCACCCATGTGGTTGGGCTGATGCGAAAGAGAAAGGGAAAAAAAGAGCGTGCGTGCGTGCGTGCGTGCAATGGTCACCACCAAAAAAGACAGCATCCCCACACCCTCTCCAGCCCCCAACGATGAATGCCCCCCTCCCCCCCAACCCTCGTCCGCTCCGGCCCAACTCTCCGCATCGAGGTGCATGGCCCGGGGTATTGACCGGGCAAGCCATCGGAGCATCGCAAAGTTGCATCGCAGGTGCCACCTGCTGCCGCCTCTTTGTCTCTGTCTCTCTCCCACTCTCTCTGTTTTTAACATTATTTCGCAATCTTCCAATCGGCCTTGGTGCTGACAATCGCCGGTCAATGTCACACAAACTTTCACAAGCAAATCATGGAAATAGCGTCATCAGAGTAACGTATTGCCGTGCCGCGTAGTGTCGTAGCGTGCGTGTCAATGGCTGTCTGTGCGTGCGTGTGTGCCTTGACCAGCCATGATAAGTGTTTTTCCCATCATGTGCGAGTGCATGTCGCGTGCAACCAACTACCCAGAGCCATGACCGCGTACAAGTCACCTTCTTCAATCATTCACGGCTTCGTGTCACTTGCTCAAGTAGGAATTGCGGGTTTGTCTCGGTCAAAATGTTTCTTGATTCATCCCTGCTCGATGCCACATCGAGTTCAATTCAATGCTATCCTATCCCATGCCTGCACACGCCGCCCATGCCAGATGCCTGCCCTGCGCCGATGTGTTTCCCAATTCCTCCCAGTAAAAAAAAAACCATTGCCCGCCTGGTATAAACAAGAAAGCGAGCGATTTCCGAGTTTTGGAACAACTCAACAAGACCATAAAAGAAAAGAAACACATCATTCGTCGCTCCGTTGTTCCTGCATATGAGCGAGACGTGGGACTCGTTGGAGCCCCTCTGTCCCCCCACTCATCCCTAATCCTCATGCCATCCATCATGCATCGTCCTCAACGCCACCGTGTCCCCGCCCCAGTGTGTATTCCCAAGTGCCGAGAAGTGTAGTGTCCAAGTGTCGCTTCTCTGTAAATCCAATTCCTGTGGTGCGCCTTGCGGCATCCTCTAATAAAAGTCCCATCCCAGTAGGTATCATTGTATGTGAATTGAAGTGCTGTAGAAAAAGAAGAAAAAGAAAAAGAAAAGAAAAAGTGGTATAAAGAAGGATCCTCTTAGTCAAAGAGGATTGAAAAAAAAAGAAAAGAAAAGAAAATTCGTCAAGACATGTCTGCCGGTCTACGGCGGCTGGCAAATGCCCGCATCACCGTGAGAGGCGGTCCAAAGCCGCTTCCTTGCAGGAAGAGAAGAGAAGGGAGGGGGGTGCAGATGCCGATGGATCCCATTGGCCCAGTCCGTTCCCCTTCAAAGACCAGCTGTTGAAGATAGATTGGATGGTTTTCATGGGTCCTAAATCAGCAAAAAGTCCCATCCCTTCATCTGCATTACATCCCTCCAGTGGATGTAAGGCTGGACCGTCTCCGACGCCGTAGAGCCGGGGGTGCTGGCACCCGAGAGACTGTCGTTGTGCAGCCAGACCTCGTGCAAGAGGGTGGCGACGCGGCTGATAGAGCCGAAGTTGGCAAGCTCGCCAAGCTGGGCCAGGCGATCTTCGAAGAAGGCGCGGAAGTTGCTTCCGGGCAGGCTGACTGATCCGCCAATCAGGTAAACCCAGACAAGGTTGCGGTCAAAGCCGTTGGGGCCCGAAGGAATAAATTGAAGCACATTGGTGAGCTTCTCGAGCAGGCCCATAGGCGAGTGCTGGAGGGGGGTGAAACCAGGAACCAAGCTGCAGAGGTAGATGCGGGCAGCAAGGCGGAAGGCGGCGGTCATGTTCTTGCTGAGCTGCTTGGGCGACAAGCTGCCGTTTTCGTTGAAGGGCATCCTGGGGCACTCGTGGGTCTCGGTGTAGTTGAGCTGGTCACCAAGAGCAGACACGTGCTGGCAGAGAGTGAGGTCATCCATGCCGTCCTGCTTAAGGGACTCGAGGCAGGCAATCTCGGAGATGAGGTACATGACACGATCCTCACAGCCCATGAGCTCCCGGAGACCCATGTAAGGGTTCATCTGAGAGAGGTGCTTCTCGCGGTAGGTGTGGGCGAAGGTGGGCGAACGGCCCTTCATGGTGGCACCGAGAATGTCAATCCAAGAGGTGAGTGTCATGTTGAAGGGGGTCTGGACAGGGTTCTCATCCGAGACAATGCGGGGGAGGTCGAGCTTCTGGACCAGGCTGATGGCGGCCTGGAAGTGCTGGTGCCAGGGAATGTCCAAAAGGCCATCATCGAAGCGACCGACGATGCACTGGTAGAAGATGAGGCCGAGGGTGGCCTCAAGAATCTGCTGGTGGTTCTCGTCCCTCTTGAGCGCCTCGCAAAGCGCGAAAATGGTGGCGTAGCGGTGTCGCATGATGTCATTGTCAATCTCCTCGCCGGTAACATTGGCGTGAGACTTAAGGTGCTGGGCGGCGATGCTAAGGCAGCAGTGCAGGTAGGCGCTGTTGGACTGCAGCGCGGGGAGAATCAGGTCGGAGCTGACTGAGCCGTGCTGGTTGGACTCGAGGATGGGGAAGATGGTGGGGAGGACGAATTGAATGAAATGGTCCAGCAGGCGCTGGTCGTTCTCCTCAAGCTCGACCTGGATCTGTCGCGAGTCGGTCGAGGGACCGTGCGAGAAGTCGAAAAAGTTGACATTGAGCGTCTCCTCGGAAAGAGACTCCTTGCGCTCCTGGATGACATGCTCGGTCCACTCGCCATCAAAGGGCGTAGACAGGATGGTGCCGGCGGGAGGGGGAGGCTGGAAGGTGCTGAAGGTGGAAACGTGCGACTCGCGGAGAGTGGGCACATCGTTTACAAACATTTGTCGCTCCGTCTTGACATCGATCTCGTAGGGCGAGTAGCTGCCAAACATCATCTCGGGATGCATTGAGGCGCCAAAGGCGCCATACTCGGCGCCGCTGGGGGGGCTGTTGAAGTTGAATGCAGCCGAGAAGTGAGAGTCGATGGAGGCGGATCTGGTTCGGTCAAGAGGGTCTGTGAAGGTGGCAGAAGTGGGCAGAGAGTGGGTGAGGCCGGGGGGCGAGCTGGTCACCGAGGTCTTGATTGCGTGCGCAGCCGACTTCTCGGAGAGCTTCTTGCGCTTGATGATCATCTTGATATCCTCCTTGTGCTGGCGGCGAGCATCGGCGTTGCTCCACCACATGGGTCGCTTGTACTCGCACTGCAGACCGAGGTGCTTGCAGGCAGTGCATGTGGGAGTGCCCTCATCGCACTTCTTGCGTCTTAACCTGCAGATGTAGCAACCTATGCCATTTCACCATGTGTTAGCGAATTGTGTCGTGCGGATTGGCCAAAGGCCAGGGAAACGGGGAACAACCAGTTCCCGTGTAAGCGGGAGGGCGGGCAATAACTAACCTGTCCTTGAGCGGCGGTGCATCTGAGTCTTGGTCCTGGGCTTGCCATTCTTGGTAGTCTTGCAAGTCGAGTCAATTTTCGAAGGCACGGTAGCCTTGGAAGCTTTGGGGGCAGCCATCTTGACTGTCTTCTCAGTTGATCGCATCATGGCGTTGAAGTGGTCGGGGGGCAGCGTAGACATTTGTAGGCTGCGATGCTGGTCGGAAGGGTATCTTGGTGCGAGCGACCGGGGAGGGGTGCGAGCACTAGCAAGGGGGCGTGTCACTGTGTATGTTAAATTGAAGCGACACTGTATTGTGGGTCCCGATCAAAGGCGGGATGGAGAATGTCTTGCTGGGCTGGGGGTCCAGGTCCTGAGCCGAGCGCAAGGCCAAGAGGTTGGGCGTGAAAGGTCCCAAGTTGATTAAATTAGTCTTAATTTGTTGATGATCAGGATCGATAAGATCGCTGAGTCTTGTTGGAGTTGGCAGCCGATGAGGGAGCCGTGTCAAACGACTGGTCGTTGGCTGTCAAGGTTCGCGTCCGTCGATTCGGTTTCGTGGGCGTAAAATTACGCAATGAATGACTGGTTCAAAGCAAGTCCGGCTTGCCTGTCACTGGATGTTGTTTGGGGAAATGAGTCGGAAGAGGAAGGGTAGAGGATGGCGGGCTGAGGAAGAGGGATTAGAGAGAGAGCCTGTTTGGCGACACTTGGATTTTGCACACTGAAGAAAGAGGGTTAAATTCAAGGGCGGTTGCGGATGGGCAAATTCTTATATTTTGGCCGCCAACTGGTCGGCCATCGTTGGATCGATTCGATGTTGGTTTCCCAACCCGTGTTGCTATTTTTGCTTCATGCACGACTGAGAGACTATGGCACGAGAGAGCTTCTGCGCTTACAGGAACCAATGAGGGTGGGCCGCAAACATGGTCACTCTGCAAAGAGAGGTGTGCCAGGGTCCCACTCTAGGAATAGATGTGCAGAAGGAATTGGAGCGTATGGACAGGGGTCCTGTCCAAAGAGGAAAGTCGCGCATTGGTGTGCCCATCTGCCCGTGGGGATACCAAAGCAGCCACTTCTGCACGAGGTGGAGGGGAAGAAAAGCTGCCGGCTCGAGGCAGAAGGGGCTGGATCCTTCGGATCTAGCTCAGGACAGGGGATGCTCTGTGAGGACCGTGAGCAACCGACAGGGACCTCCACTCCATCAAGCCGACTTGGAGGGTCGCTCAGCATCTCGACCGGTCCCGTCTATGCTCTCTCAAAGCTGCAATGGCTCGTCGGTGTCGGAGCAGCAGCTTTGTTTGGGTCGAATGCTAACATGTAAGAAACTCCCGGGTCTGACAGAATCATGGTTGCCGGGGTTGATGCAACGGATCTGTACCTCGACGTCGTATTGCGTGAGAGTGTGTGTGAGTGCCACTAGGTTTGGTTGGAGCGTATACTTGGACCGGACCTGGTACCTACCGTCGGATCATGCAACAAGCAGCATCCCCACGCTGCCTAAGAGAAAGCTCACCCGGCTCCTGCACCTGCAGAAAGCGGAGTTCTATCGGGGAGGAGGGGGGGGGAACAACGACCGACGAAAAAAAAAATATCACCGCGCAGGGGTCACAAAGCACTATCTAACATGTCTTGGACTCTCGCAAGGTCTCCCATGCCATACTGTGGAAACCTCCAAAGGCGATTCGATCGTCTTTGCAATTGCCTCATAAAACACTCACGTTTTAGTGCGGTCATGAGTCGCAGAGATTCTCGCTTCACGCTGGCCATTCAGAGCTCTGGAGGACTCTAAGATCGACTCGAACCTGGTTGGAAGAAAAGCGGTTGGGGCGGTCTAGGACACAATCGACAGACTGCAATCATCCGGTCATCGAGGAATATGATCCAGCTAGCGAATGGAAAGTCTGCTCGAGGCGGTCAGACCTGACATTGGCCAGCGGGACGTCCTCGTGGCTGAACAGACCATGCCGCATGTAGATGCCCGCGGCGGGGAGTCGAGAGACTCCAGGGTTGATAATCCAGGCTCCATCAATTAAGTCTCCGTTTGGGGACAGAAGTTGCAATGGGCCGATGCCTAGCGGGGGACGACAGGCGAGTGACGTCTTCTCATCGGGCAGCCGCAGAGAGACAAGGGGGCAATGGAGAGACGAGTCCGGCCCAGGTCACGAGCATCGGATAAAGCCTAGGATTGGGAGGTGCAGCGAGCGGGCGCGGGACTTGTGAGAGCAAAACTGGGTGAGCAGCGAGTGAGGAGGCGAGAATGGCAACATTGCAGGCCAGGGTAAAGGCCACTACAGCAACGCTACACGGCACACGTCAAGTCGGGTTTCGGTACACGAAATCCTGCGAGGGCACGGTGGGCGAACATGTACCGAAGGGCATGTGGTACGTGCGGGTGCGGGATGGCTCTCTTCGACGAGCAGCGATCGCAGAGCGTGGCGGTAGGGTTGTGGACGCAATAGTCGGTCGGGTGGACAGGCCAGGAACTGTAGCGTCGCTGAGCAGAGAGGCTCCTTGAGTCGTGATTGGGCACAGGCGTGTGACGAGACGTTGGCTCGTGCAGCAGCGGTCGGGGCCGCGGGACCAACCGATTGTAGCGCCTGCCGCCAGCAGGGACGTCCTTTTGATTGCCATCCCGGCTGGGGATCAAGATTGGCCCGTTGCTGCAGGTCGAGCCGCAGGGTTTTGACAGGGGATCCAGGTCAGTGGTCCAATCGCGATGCTCAGGGCGGGCCTTGGGGCGCCTGGGCACCAGCTGTGAGCAGGGCACTCCAGGCCTGGGCCAGGGCCCTAGTCCCAAACAGGGCTGGCCGCTCAAAGATTCCCCTCTCCTCTCCTCCACTCTCCGTCCACAAAAGTTGCGGTTCTGTGTAGCGGATGACAGTGGTTGGACCGATGTCCGAGGGCGAGCAGGCGAGCTAGCGAAGGACTTGACATCAGTATCAGCGAGACTGGTCTATGACATGGGAGGCGGGAAGATCTGATGCTTCGCTTTCGATTGTTGTTGGTTGCTCAATGCAGCTTGCTCCATGTGGAAGATGATCAATATCACGGCGGCGCCATCGGCTGAGACTCGAAACAGGCCCGTACAATGAGATTGTTGGTGATACAGCGCCGCACTGGCTTCTCTGTTAAGTTCTCCAGATACCGAAGTGGATCATGGGTGATGATTGCCTTCTTGTCCGTCGTCATGTCAGTTCTCTTCTCGTCTGTATACATGGTTAGCGCCACTCGAGTGCTGCAAACCAAAGTCAAATTGAGCCAAACGGTTCGCAAGTCTCTCAACAGCGAGGTAGCTCAGCATAGTGATCTGGCAGCGGAGATACAAGGCAGTGTGGGTGCTGGACCAAAACAGACAAACATCGCCCATCAACGCATCCACCCATCCATCTCCGAACCTCTCATGGCCCCCAAAGCCCTGTGCCTGTCAGTTGTCAATCCCCAAACCCCATGAGTTGAGGTCCTTTTTGGCAAATGTAGCACTCTTCAGTCTTCACCTTAAACCCGATCAGGGTTTACCCATCAACTCGTCGCTTCTTTGAGTGCCATCCTACAGCCCGAGTCGGGCCTAGTTGAGCTGCCCAAGGCTTTTCGCAGCCAATGCGAGTCATTAGCCCCGCTCACAAGACTGCCGGCCGTCGGGGGAGGGTTCAGGTTCGCTTCTTGACCTATCCTTGCAGCTCGCCCCTGGTCAGTTGTCACCTCCAGGACTTTGCTCGTCCAAGACGAGTTTAGCCCCCAAGTGATGCCATTTAACCCCTCACTTTGAGGTCTTTTGCAAATTAGTCCTATTTACGGTCGCGATAATGGGCTAATTAGTTCAAACTTTCCCCTCCGCACTAATATTCGGCGCTTACGCATGCTGAGCGGAACCTGCATAACACCACGCGGGCGCTAACATGTCCCGTCACATCCCCTCCCTTCCCCTCCCGCACCCATTAACAAGGGCATCTATTTTTATTTATGCCACATTTCGGATTCGATATTCGGCCTAATTTGGACAACTTAACTCATCACCTGTAAATGCGGCCTAAATGTCTCAACACCGGGCTAATTATGGAAGACCGGCTCTCCTCTCTCACCCTTACCACTGCCGTGCCGCACCAAGTTAGCGTCGCCCGTCGCCTTCCTTCCTCCGATGCCCCTGCCCCCATCCATCACCCGTCACTTTCACGCTTCCGGTCTCCTCAGCCGTGCGCTATGCTGGTAGCGTTTCTGGCTTTTGAAAGCTTGCGAAGCTTGCGAGTGCTCCGTGCTCCCACCTCTACGATTCTCGAGCCGTGACTTAATCTCCTCCCCCCGCCGATCCTCGACAGGTTCACGTCCCGCCCGCCGAGCCTTCCGCTCGTCTGTTACACGTCTAATCCGGACTAACAGGCCGTCTCTGCATCTCTTGCAGTGATCTGCGAACAGTGTAGTGACAAAGTTCAAGCTGCAGCCACGCTGTCAAGCCTGCACTGACTTTCTTTTGGCGGTTTCCATTGCTTCACATTAAATCAAGGTTCCATTCCTTCAGCCCATTTTTTTGAAGGATTTCTTCTACCATGTCCGCATGGCCGTCTCAAGTTTCTTGTGTTACAGCCAGCTCGGGCCCGCCTCTGAGTTGACACCATCCCAATCCTCGACTCGAGTTGCGAACTCAACTCGCCGGGCTGCCATTGTCAACACCCACTTTCTCGCACAAAGTCCGACATCCTAGCACTCGAGTTGAAGGCTCAAACGTCACCCTCCACTCCGGCAGGACTTACATTTGCGAGCGCCAAGGATTCGGATTATGGATGGCTGATGAAGCATGATGCCCACCACCCTATGCGCCGAAGACCTAGCCCTAGATGGTGTCGGAACGCTACAGTGTGATATCCTAAACTATCTTCATTTCAGGACCGGTGATCATGGCCAAGATCCCGTCCGGTGCCATAGCTTGGCCCCGGCTCGAAAGCTCTATACCCAAGCTCCGACCCTGAAATGGATTATACTCTCTTAAAGACGGCCTCAAGGAAGCGACCATCCCGATTGACACCCCCCTCCTTGTCGTTCCCTAGCTTCACACTGTGAACATGATCGTTGCGTAGCGTTGAGGCCCCCCCGATGACCCTGATTACGGGGCTCTCCCATCAAGGCCTGTGCAGGTTCGGGACACAGTCCGGCCATGGTGAATTGGGGATGAGGGACAAGTTGCCTCGACAGGTGCGAAAAGAAGCTCTGGCCATGCGGGCAACCGAATCGCCTGATTGTCTATGTCTGATGTGAGCTGAAGAAAATTGAGGCAATGGGCGGACCGGGGGGCCTGCTAGCTCCCGTCATTTACAGCGAGAAAAACAACGAGGATGTAACGGCCTTCCGATTGCCAAGCGTTAGATAAGCCTCGCGAATGAGATGGCTTTGGAGTGGGGATTTTTGCGGGTTAAAGTGCAACCCCGTTGAGCTCGCCTACGAAGAATGACGACGTTATTTTTCCTCCCTGGGCGAGCCTTGCAGTCCCTCACCCAGCCTCCCATCCTCGTGCGTAACAATTTTTTTTTTGTACGTGGATCTCTTTCCGACTCTGGGTTGTCTTTCACCATTGCAGATTTACTAAGTTGGGGAAAATGTCCCGTTGGTCGGGATTAGGTCTAGGAAAGCTTAATCTCATTGAGTTTGTGACTCAGCTATCTCCAGGAATGGAGCAGTCGCATTAGACACTTATCATGTGAGTTCGTGGCGAGCTGGTCACCAAGATGCCATTGGTGCGCACAGCGACCTGAGAAAACCGTTGTGATGAACAGGCACGGGAAGAGAGTGGAGCAAGCCGAAATGTCAACGCGGCCGACGGATTGGCGAACTCGCCCGTCTCCCGCTTTGCGAAATAACAAGCGAGCGAGGTCCACACTATTGCAAGCGGGGGTGGATGTGAAGAGACGAGGGATGAGGGTTTAGACCCTTGGCCGTCTCCGTCTCCATTGACTGCCGTATTCGTAACCTAGTCGAAGATCACCGCCGATTGCCCATGTCGTCTTTTAAAATATCGCCCGCAGATGAAAGACTTATTCGATCAAGCCGAGAATAGGGCTTTTTTCTCCGAGGCGGGTCGGAGAATCGCTCCATGCATAGTCCGATGAAGAAAAAAAAAAAAAGACTCGATCACTTGGTCATGTCTTGTGAAGCGAACATGCACCCCTACGTAATGCGACCCGACTTGACCTCGTCATGTGGGCTGGCTGCCATGATGGATTAATTGACTTTTGCCTGCCACAGAAGGCTGACGATTTTGTGGCGGTCCAACCGTCCAACGAGGCTTGGCCTCTGCTAGCTGAGGCAGATCCCCAAGTGAGACACCATGAGGAGCAATGTGAGACACGGCTGTTGAGGCGGGGGCCGGCTCTCATTCTGTGTCTCCATCAACTACGCTGTGGCCCTGCCGCGGCAATCGTCACAACGTTTGTAGCACGAGGCGCGACGCCGTCGACGGTCTCGCCCGAACGGAACAGTCGGTGAAGATCCGCGCAGGCCATTGTGGGCGACCTAGGAGCCGTGGGCCGATTGTTCTAAGACGGATGCAAAGCATTCTTTCCCTTTGGGGGGGGCTGGCCGAACACACGCAATGAAGCGGGAGCGAGGCATTAGCCTGCGATGGTGCACAAAGCCACTTCTCGCCGCCTCGCCCTTTCGCACTCGCCCCACGTTTGTTTCCCATGGCCGAGGCAGGGATCAAGGGGTCTATGCTCAAGAGGGCTCGAGAACTCGAGAGCTAGACATTGTCACACGCGAAAACGGCATAGCTCGGGAGCACTGTGCAATCCAGTGCGGGCTCTCCATAGGGCACAACAAGGGTCATGGAAGAGCATGGGGTATCAGAGGAGACTGACCAGGACCAGGGCGTGATCGGGAAACCCCGCAGCGCTGCGATTGACGGACATTAGACCAATCGATGGCTCGAAACCCAAAGTCGCAATGCGATTGGATCAAAAGTAAATTGTTCGCATTGGTTGCGGCCCAGACTCGAATCCCCTTCGCCGCTACGTTATCGCGGACACACAGACTTGGCTTGTCAACATGACAGGTAGTCCTTGGAGCCAATTTTGGATTTTCTTATTGTGGTGGGCAGGAAATTGGGCTTCGCTTCGGACGATGCAACAACCAATGGCACGAGCCATGTGCCGACTTTCGGGTTAACATGTCGTGATTCGCACAAAAGTTGAGACGGCATGGTTGCAACTGCAAACCTTTTTTTCCCTAATCCCGACTCCTACTCCTCTCTCATCCTCCAGGGTAGCTGTTGTAGGGTAGGCAGCCGCCAGTGTGTACAGTCTATGTCCGATGAGGTGGTGGGCTCCGGCGCGCACGCTACCACCAAGCTTCAGGTAGGACGGGAAGAAGGCAATTGACGCTATTCACCCTACAGTCCGACGCCAACAGTTGCACGGTGAAGAAAAAGAAGAAAAATACCTGCGGGTACACCCCTCCCCCCGTGTTGGTGGCGGTAAATAGGGCACCGTGCAATGTGCAGCATGACATGTAGACCGTTGAGAAATCTTAACCCCGCAAGATCTCAATGCTTCACCACACAGCTCCGGTGTCACGTCGCATCGCCCATCTGACTGCCTCGCGGCCCTTACAGCGCGGTATCCGAACACCTGCAGGAGAAAGTGTCTGGTTCGCCCGCCATCCACACTCTGCGTCCAAGCATCATTTCCTCCCAGCCAACCAGCTTCTGCAGCCCTCCACCCACTGGTCTGTTCTCCATGCTGTCAACGGCCGTTCCTAACCTCAGATGAACCCCATCGTTTGTTTATCACACATGTGGGATGGTACGGAGCAACTTCTCAAACCTAGAACCATGGCATGGTATCGCTTGGCTTGCTGATTACTAAAAGCGTCACACAGCTAGCCCAGCCTCGATGTGATGAAGCGTGCGCAAGCTCACGATGGCACCGATACACACCCTGCAGGTTCTAGATGTAATATTAGGAATACGTACCACTACTGTCACCACCCCACTGCTTAGTCTCGGAGCAAGGCGAAGAGAGGTGGATGTATTCCGAAGGCATCCTGTCTTCTCTAGCATTGACCGCTCTATCGCATGAAATCGATCTTGAGCTGGTGAGGTCATGTGAGGGCGTCCGATCGCCAGTCGTTTGTGGTCACGCGGCCGACGAACAGGCAAATGCCTTACAACTGACCGCCGGAGAGGCCATATTGGCCGAGGCCTCCAGAGGGGCAAAAAAAATTAGAGAGGGATATGGCTAGCAATGGGAGATGAGGCGAACAACAGGCGCCCTCTGAACCAACGGATTTCATCGTATCTAGGCGCTCACAAATGTGTCGTTGGTGATAGCGGTCATGGATCGTCGGCTCCGTCTTGTGCGGGATGAACCTAGGGAATAAGGTGGAGGGAACCCGGTCCGTTCCCATCCCCTTCCCGAAGCATAGCCGCGTGCCCATCTCGGTGTCGGACCGGGTGTCACGAACAGTGCATTGACAGTGGCGATTGGCCTTTCTCAACGGTGAGGGGGTCGGACATTGCCACCTCTGTTTTTCGTTCCTTGATGACAGTGCCAGAAGAGGCAGGCGGGGATGGAACGAAGTGGACTGAGGAGCTGGAGTGCTAGGGTTGTCCCGGGGCCTTACAGGGTAGGACAGGGGAGTTAGAAGGCCTCACAGGGAACCGGCGCGAGGTGGGGGCCATGTCCTTGACACTGAGCACAGAGACGACCATCACGAACACACCACGATGCACCGAAGCAGAGCAAAGCAGGGGCAAAAGGTGTGGGAACATACGATGGGAATCTGGGTCTTTGAGTTGGCCATTCACCGGGAACTACCCTACGCAAACCCGGCCCGGCGAGCGGCGTCCACGTTGCCCTGCCTGCGACCAATGTAGCCGCCAAGTGCTTCCTTGCCTCTTTTCTCCAAACACCCTATGATGGTTCGTCGTCATGATTCCTGATCCCGGGCGCTTTGTTGAGGCCCAAAAGCGGTGATGGGATGAATTGGCTGTGTGAGTCGTAGGAGATGGGGCGGTAACAATTGTGAGTCAACCATTGACGAGGCGAATGGGCCCTAGGCCCAGGTCATTACAGTCATAGGGTCCCACAGCTCAAGGTCTGGCACGGTAAATCAATTGCAACCGGTGAGAGGACTCCATTGAGCTGGGCGAGAGAGGCAGAGTACGGGAATACAATGGGAGTTTTTATGTATCAGGTTTAGACAACGCAAAAATAATATGTGACACGGCGTACAGGTGGGTGGTCAAGGGGGCATGCGGAGTGGTCTGTAGTCACGCTGCACTCATACGCAAACTGCACGCAGTCCGCATACAGAACTCACACTCACAGGCTTTCACGCACACGCCTTAAAGAACACACTTGATGTTTATTATTAGGCGCGCGACCTCCATCACAGATGCAGGGGCACTTTGGGTGCAGACGCAACCGCAACCGCAGCTGCAACCACCACCACGACGGCAACGGCGGCCAAAATTCGGTTGTGCATCAACTGGCACGCAACCCAAGCAGGGAATGCCCATGGCGGGCATCTGTCATTTGATGTACCCGCAGAAAGGGGAAAAAAAAAGAAAATTTTTTTTTTTTCGTCAACAATGACGTCCAGATTTTCACTCTGCATGTAAACGATGGAGCCTGTATGGTCCAGTTTAGCGAGAACGGGCCGGTGAGGGCCCTGTCGGCGAGGAAGGGTAAAAAGAGAGTTGCTGAATGTTGAGAGCCAAAAAAACGCCAAAGCTGCATAGGGACAGACAGACTTTGCACTCAACGCCGACATGGACAAGGGTTAGAAGAGATGGTTGTCATGGGTGCGCGCCCGCAAGGGCTTCGGCCCATGGGCCACAGACTCTCAGCGCAGCAGATCACGGCGCTTAATCGCCGCTATATTTGGCGGGGGCCCAGGCCGGCCTGGTTGAGCGTGGCCAATGAGAGGCCGCATGACGGCCAAGACATGGCGTCCGTACATCCGCCACCCGCCATCCACAACCACCACCACACCCTCACACCCTCGCCCCGGTCATCGTCATCCAGAGTGTGCTGCCGACCTCAATCGATTCGTCTTCTTTTTCAGTAACTAAGATTCCCCACTGGGACAAGGGTAGAATGCATGGGGCGTACAAGGGCCTGTGGGACCGACGTGACTGGTCCTGCAGCCTTTGCACGCGGGATGCAGCCATGTTGCCATGCGCCCAATCCCTCCCGCTCAGGTTGGCGCCACAATGCCCAAGGAAGGACGTATGCTTCTTAGTTCAGCAGACAGGCTCCTTCAGAATTGAGACTCCCCGGTCTGGGTCTCGCTGGCGTCCCCCAACCACCCCCGGGGGCCTGTCTGTCTGCAGGCGATGCGATGCGATGTGATGCGATGTGTCGTGATGCCCACGGCCCACGGCACACTGCGCACAATTGCCCTGGTCGGTCTGTTGGTTCTCGTCTTCGGCTCTGTACAGTATGCAGTGCCGGTGTGATGTCCATCCTTCTATCCCGAAGGAGACAGGGTTCTGGGATCTCGTTCAACGGAGGGACCAGGGACCACACCACTACGCTCACCTTTCACGCACACACCCCCTAGACCCTGCCCCCCCCCTCCCCCTCGTCCAGTAAGTTACTGGTCACTCGTCACCTAGTCCACTGCTATTCTTGTCCTCCGCTACCGCTACAGCAGTCGCTGCTTCGCCTACCGCTCCCACAAATGCTGGCTCCCTCGGTGGGTGGTCTCAGTGTCTGGCCTCTCGATATAGTGCATACATAACGTCCGTAGCCGCCCGCTGCCCGCCCCGGTCCCCCCATCCTCTCAAGTTTGCGACGTCTGTACAATCCATGATCTTTACACGTCTTGTTTCCTTTTAAAAAATCTCGGATACCTTCTATTGTGTTTCACGGCGTCTGATCGCCTTACTAGAGAAACCAACGCCGGCGACGGCACCCCAATCCCCCAATCTGAAAAGCACGCTGATACCCTGAAAACCCGCATACAACTCTCTCCCCGGTCCAGGAGACCGGCCCCTTCTTACAATGGTATGCTTTGATCTGGAAGCAAAAAACGGGTGTTTGAGCGCCTCTGGACGGCAACGACTGACGCAGGTTACCCAGGAATACCAATATTACCAGACCGGCGATCGCCGAACATATCAACAAGAAATGCGACAAAAGCCCATTCCCAAAGACACTTTCTTCAGCTTCCGAAATGACTCGCAACTACCGCGACCAACTTCAGTAGCTACCGAGTTTGTGGACACCGATTGGGATGAGGAAGAGGACATTATTAGTGATGGCGAGGAGAACTCACCACGCCTGAGTGTGCAATCGGTACGTTTCAATCTTTTTTTTTTGGGGGCTGACAAGTTAAGTGGAAGCTGAATTTTTGCTGACATGAAACAATTCAGGCCGGTCAGCCCAGTTTCACAACCATCTCTTCATATGATGAGGCACCTACACCCAGGTCGAGTAGGAGTCCCAATGATTATGCCGACTACTACCTGCAGCACTCTCCCAAACAGGTCGAAGGCCCTCGCGGCCCGCACCTGTTTCGCAGCTCGACCGATAATAGCTTCTTTAACGAAGAGGAAATCATCCTGACCCTCTCGCCAATCACACCAAAGGCGCCCCGAACCGTGGACTTCATGCTGTCACAGCCTCCGGTACCTCGCCGCAACAGCCCTTTCCAGTACACTTATGATGAACTTGATACATCGAACCTCGTCAACTGGACACCAGAGATGGTTGCCCAGGCCATGCTCAATGCTGGCATTGAGCAACCGGTGGCGGATCGGTTTGTAGAGAACGATATCAGTGGGCCTATCTTAATCACACTCAGGTTCGAGGACCTCAAGGAGCTTAGCATTCAGTCTTTCGGCATCCGGACCAGAGTCTGGCACCAAATCCAGGCGCTGAGGGACAGCCGCCCGCCTTCCCCAAAGCCCGAGACCCCCATCGAGGATGTGCCGAGCAGAGAGGTCAAGAAGGAGATGCGAAGACACGAGGACATGCCCGCACCCCAGCGACACCAGAGCAACCGACGACAGAGGAAGAAGTCTTCGGGCGATGACATTACCCCGATGGAGTCTGTGTCCATCATCGGTATCGAGCAAGTCATCCCCAAGCCTCACCACTGCTCCAAGGGTGAAAACTGCTCCAAGTGGAGGAAGCAGCAGGCTCTTATCCGGGCCTTCAAGAAGGAGCACCCTAATGTCGACATGAACACTGTTGGTACTATCATGGTCGGGGATGCTGGCAACCCCGAGACGGCCCGAGCCCTGAACCCCAACGACGCTATTCGTCCCGTGTCGGACGCCGTGCCGTCGGTGGTTGCATCATCCGATATTCTCGGCCCCGGAATGCCCCCACTCCAGTACCTCCAGGAGGCTTCTCTGCGCAACATGCAGGCAAGGGATCCTCAGGACAATGTTCGCCAGTTCCTCAGCTTCCAGCGCCAGAACATCCAGGAGGAGTCCGAGGTCCCCCCCACGCCTCCCTTCGACCCCAACCCCAGCGTCAACGCTCCTCACCAGGGCCTTCGACGCTTGCCAAAGCTGGCTATTCCTGGCACGCCTCAGACTACTCGAGTTCCACCGCCGCGCGCCGCCACCGTTCCTCCACCACAGGAGGTGCAGCAAGCACAGCAGCAGACACCCGTGCAACAGCATGGCTTCACTCCCTACCACATGGAAAGGGCTGGTGCCCTCTCTCCGGAGCTCGACACTTCGAGGAACCCCTACCGCTTCGGCAGTCCGTTCTCGGAGATGGATGTTCCTATCACCGCAGTGCCTGTCGGTCCCGTGGCTCGCGATGTCTCTCAGTCTGTCCCCCCTGACATGAACTATCGCCACAACCCCCAGTCTCCTCCTCGCTGCCAGTCTCGCTCATCCGCCCGCCGCCCTTCGTTCCCCGTGCTCCCGGCGCTCACGGAGAACAAGGCCACTCTTGTGCACCGCCCCGCTCCCCCGTCTTCTTCGCCCAAGTCCCAGTCTCCCCGCAGCTCTGTCCGCCCCCAGCAGCCCCTCCAGGCTCCTCCCCGCGTGAACTACCCTTGGTCCCCCGTTGAGCGCACGAGCTTTGAGAAGGCGATCCCTCCTATGCCTCAAGTTGCCCAGCCCGTTGCTCCCAAGGCTGATCCTGCCAACGGCATCACCCACCAGGGCCCCATGAAGAAGCGCAAGACCCGTATGCTCCGTCACGAGTGGCACGACGGATACTTTACCCTCAAGGGAACCCGTCTGAACATGCACAAGGACGCCAAGGAAGTAGACCGCACTCTGGAGTACGTCGACATTGACGACTACGCCATTGCATGCTCCAGCCTCGCCTCCACCTCCAAGCTCAGTGCCGCCTTCAAGGCTGTCAACCTCACTCACCACCGTGAGAAGAGCGACCCTGGCGCTTTCAGCTTCCAGCTTATCCCCCAGGATAAGAACCTTGCCCGCTTCCGCAAGCGCGAGAGCGCTCTCAACTCCGCCAATGGCACCTCTGCCGAGGGTGTCAACGGCACTGGCAAGACCCACCACTTCGCCGTCAAGAGCCGTGACGACCGCATCGACTGGATGCGAGAACTGATGCTCGCCAAGGCCCTCAAGCAGAAGGGCGAAGGCTTTGAGATCAGCGTCAACGGTAACATGATCTAGGCACCTTTTTTACCCTTCTTGTGCATTTTTTTTCTTCATCATTATCACAACCTTCTACTTCTCCCAAGTACTTCCAAAAGAGTACTCCCCATTCTTTCTTCAACATACTCCTTCACGGGAGTCTCCAATTTTACACATTTGACGAGTTTTCTTTGTTGTGTATCTGCTTGCCAATTTTTGGTTATGCAATGTTTTTGAGAACTTTGGAACGACAGACATGCAGATATTGAACGAATGCTCTCTCGCGGGATGCACGCATAGCGAAATGATGTTCAGCTCGAGATGAGCCGTTTGTTTACATTAGGATTTTTTGTGTGTTTAATTGGTTTCATGCGGTCAAGGGTGTGCGGTTTTATGGATTTTATGTGCGCTTTTTTTTTTTTTTTTTTGCTTGGTTTATGACTGGTTCATTGTTTTTTTATTTTTTCTTTTTCTTCTTATACCACCACCACTCATACACTCACTCTCTTGCGGGACACGATGGCCGGGATACCAATTTAGTTATTTACACTTGTTGCTTGGGTAGTCTGGGATAGGTACGGAAATGAAAATGAATCCTCTAGCTAGTATCAATCTGTTTCTTAAATTTGGCGTCGTCCCTACTTGAAATCATTCGTGTTCGTGCATGTTATATTCACACAAAGCAACAACATCTGACCGGGGAAGGTTCATGATGAAGAGCTCTCCAGACAAGCACTGGATAGCGACGACAAAGTCCGAGATGGCGGTCTGTCTCGACCGATAATCAGGCGGTATTCGGAGCCAGTTCTCGCGACCTCTCATGATCTATATCCCGTCAGGGCTCAGACCATACCCGTCATACCCGAGGCAGCAGCTCTGAAACGCTGTAGGGGTTGCGTCCGGATCTTTATCCGGCAGCTCGTTCTCGCCTGACAGAAAATCAATGAACATGGTCCCAATGTTTGTCTGAAGACGGCAGGGTTCAGGCCCGAATGACAAGAAAGTGATGGGAGTTTTCACGATGCAGACCTTCAATACCTTCTCGGTGCTGAGGTTTAACAGGTTGATTCGAGAAGTTTGATTGCCCAAGTCCCTCAAAGCATTAGGCGATCCATTGCAAGTCAGCAGAAAACGCCATCGAAGAGACGGCTTTGGCTCTCTCCATTTTGACGTCCAAAGAATCACAAAGGTTCGTTCCCAATTCGAGATCCCATATCCGGATTACTCCAAAGACAGATCCGGTCGCGAAAAGTTTTCCATCGGCCGAGAATGCCATGGAACTGATCTCATCGGCCAAATCATGGGAACGAAAACTCTGGACGAATCCCTTGGAAGCAACATCTAATATCTTGATGGACGTTTCATTGGCTGAAGCAAGCCATCGATTGTCATCTGATAGGTGAATGTTGGGATTCATTGTATTTTCTATCAGGACTTTGAGAAGACAGTACCCGTTCTGGGTGTGCTTGATCTGCAATCCGGAGTATGGAGAGACGATTACCATGTACTGATTGTCTCTCGACATCAATACTCGAGAGTCTTCATCATAAAGCTCATGCACTTTCATCAAATGCCCCGTGCGTACGTCCTGGATTCTGACTTGGCGATCCGACACGGTGGACACAATGTGGGATCCTGCGGACAAGTTGAGCAGTGTGGCTGGGGCTTTGCTTTGTCGCTGCATGTCTGGATCATCGGGGGAGAGCCAGACTTTTATCATCTTGTCAGAAGAAGCCGAAGCAACGCTCCTGCTGTTTGGGCAAAATGCCACCGAAGTTATCATGCCATCGTGACCTTGCACTGCAACATGCACAGTGCCCTCCCTCCCGTGATAGAGGACACCGAGCAGGGAACCTGCCACAAAGCGCCTACAATCCTCTGAGAGGATACAGATGTGTGGCCGGGGCTATAAGTTTATCTTCAAGTCACCATGAAAACCTGAAATCGGATCTAGAATGCGAATGGGCCGATGATCTAACCCTCTTGGCTGATATATAAGCACCCGATTGTTCATCGACATGTAAGAAGGCGGCCCAATTATGGTATTAGAATCGCTGTGAAATGAAGCGAGTGGTATAAAGTGAGAATCTGAATCGAAATAAAAGATGTCGATGATGTCGTGATACATTCTGGCGAATCGTCTCCCGTCCGGCGAGACTGCCACAATGACCTTTCCCTCTCTATCGGCTTCGCATGTCTGCACACAAATGCCGTCTGACAAGTCCCATACATGAAACGTGCCATTTTTGGATCTGGATAGAATATAGCAGCTGCACTTGATATAATGCAATACATCGACGCTCGATTCCCCGGTGTCAATGGTGCGGAAACTACTAGTACCACCGTCGACCCGCCAGAGTGTGATGTGGCAGCCTGATCCTGATGCTAGGAACAAACTATCAGGCGAAAACGCAATCGAAATGGATTTGTTTTCTGTGCGCTCTTGTAATGTCTGAATGTCGGCACCCGTGCCATCCCATATCTTGATAACGCCATCTCTGGATGCCGAATCAAGGAGATTTCCTTGTTGGGAAATGACCATTGAATCTACCCTCTCGGTGTGGCCTTCCAGTGTTCTTGTGCAACAGCCCCATTCCTTTTTGATCGTATTCACGGTGGCTTCGCATACAAAGAATTCTTTCTGGAATAATGATCTGACCAAACTGCTCGAAGGAGAAAAGGCGATGGCCGATGCGTAGACTTGTAGAGGAGCAATGCGGATTGTCTGCTGATGGAATATAATGAATAAATTGATGTCTTCGACCAAGTCGTGAATACTAAAATCAAGAGATTGATTATATCCCAAGAAGTAACCGACCGAAGCTTTGTGCTCCTGGAACGAGTCATCCAGCGCTCGGATGGCACGCACCGCCGTGGGGATGGCCTTCATTAGACTGAGCGCTTCCAGCCAGCAAAGTAGTTTTTCTTTGAGGAATCTCAAGAGGACGTTTTCTTTGTTCATCTTGAATATCAGATTCACCCCGCAAGCTCGGAGGTGATCAATCCAGTGAGTGCAGCAATACCGGATCGGCTCCAGAGGATCAGGATTGGGCTTGACAACATCCTCGATAAGGCACCCCAACGAGTCGAGCTAGTATATATTTCTAGTCAGATTTCTAGTCAAGACATCAAGCGACATTAAGAAAATATCATGATGCCAAAACTGCGGGCTCGAGGGCGGCGCCCGAAGGGCATTGCTATTGGCCAGGTATTTTTTGGCAGATGGGTGAATGAAGTAGACAGTTCCTTCGCGAAGTGTGAGGAATGATCCACAGGTCACGATTATCTCTCGCAGGTATTGTACATCGAGGATGAAACCATGCTGTGACCCAATAAGGCTCACGAATTCATGCAATATAATTGGGCGGGAAATGACCATGCAGATTGTCAAGACTTGGCGGCGAATTTCAGGACAGCGTAGAGTATTGATGCATTCAATCATACGATCATATAGATCCGTGAGCCCCTTTGGGAGATGGCCGTTCAAGAGGGCCAAGGTATCGTGTTTGCTGTTGATCCCTGAGCTTCCCAGTTCATGACAGATGGTGGACACCCAAAAGAAAGTGTTGCCCGAATGGAAGCTTAGATGTGCACGAACCTCAGTTTTGGTTGCATCGTCGTATCCTTTCCTGTTGAACAGCTCCTCGACCTTGTGGTCAATGTAGCGGTTCACAGCCGCGGCAATGAAGGTCTCGTTAAGCTCGAGAGACAAGGTAATTTTGTCATTTGACATCTCAAGGGCATCAAATCTCTTCCAGTTACGACTGGAGACAATCCACTTGATATCCGAGCAACATGACTTGACAATGAACTCTAGAAGAACATCTTGGCTAGTGGTGCATTCGTCCAAAGCATCAACAATCAGTGTCGCGCCTTTGGCGGTGGGGTCACGGAGTATCTTGGTGAGGATTCCAGAGAGCCTAGCCAAGGAGTTTGAATCCTTGGACAATGATTTTCCCACACGTTTGTATTCCTCTTGAACACAGGGGAGGAGAGATGATCTCTGGTTGACGAGCATGTATATGAGGCCACGAAAGATGTCTGTTGCGCTGTTGTTCCCTCTAGTATTGTCGCAGAAAAAGAAGGCCGGCCCAAAAGTAGGAGACGGATTCACAGATTCAAGTTCGTCAATGATGCTGCACAACATCATGGTCTTACCCTTTCCTGGGTCGCCTTTTATCCAAAGGAGACTGGGATTCTGTTCATAACGCCATCGCAGGAAATCCTCATGTTGGAAAATCCAGTGGCAGCAGTCCTTTAGGAGACCACCCTTGGTTTCTACGATCCGCTTCTTGTCGTCTTGAGGGTTGGTAACGCTTAGGTCTTCGAGGCAGGCCTTTTTTTCAGTGAGAGAAGCTAAGGAAACCGTCAGTCAGAGCCCATAGTAACAGGTTGTTTCGGTCAATCATGCTCTGATAGTTGTTAATCACATCTCCTTGGTGAATCCGTGTGCGGTTGAGGATATTTCCAGAAATATTTCTTCGCCTTTCCATCGTTACTAAGAACCTACGGATGCTGGAATTGGAAGTTGCCCAAAACCTGTCGAAAGATACTGATTCGAGAAAGTGTCACTTTGAAGTGTGAAAATGAGCGTATGAAAGTTTTCGGTCCATGCAGCGAGGTCAAACAGGCCTCGGGTGGGCATGGGCCCAAGGAGGGAGGCCATGGTCATCTGATCTATGTATAATGTGCTGCCTTCTGAAGCGACCTTTTGCTTTCACACATCAAATACGGTCAGAAACGAAGTGGGGAAAGCCCGAGATTGTTTGTATGACCGGCCAGGGGTGTATATATACCGGCTTTCGGTCAACAAACCAGCGTCACCGTCTTCATTTCTTCCATTCAAACAACTCAAACAACCAAGCCAAATCACTGAAGTAATTCTCAAGCCGCCATTATATGTGCCTTCAGATTTTAAATAGCCGCTATTTCTCACTCTCTCAGCCCATGGATGTCGTTCGAAACGTGGGCTCTGTCGTCACAGGGTGCATTACACTTGTCGATAGAGTCATACACAACATGGATCAGATCAAGCACGGCAACGATTTGAAGGAAACTATCTCGAAAAGAGTCAAGGATATTAGAAACACTTTGGGGTTGATTCAGAATATGGATTGTCTGCGAACGCCTGCCGTTTGTGAGTCGATTCAGGACGTCTCCAACATCCTGGACAAGCTCGACGAACTGTCCAAAAGCAAAGATGATGGCTTTAAAAACGTATCTAATAAGCTCCTGGGATATTTGACATCTAAGAGTCCATTTGATCAACAACAAGTTGAAGTTACAAGTCTTCTTAGCCAACTTGGCTTCGCCCAGCAGGATCTCTCCCTCCGGATCTCAGTGGTTCAGGTTGGGATAACAGGCGACCGAGCAAACGGATTCTTCATTTCAGTCAACGAAGTGCAATACGTCAACAAAAAGGTCCACGAATGCATTGGGGTGCCCCTCAAAGTGATGGTCTTATTGGAAGGGCGAAGGCCTGGAAGCGGTAAAACATGTTTTTTTTTCCCCCAGGTTTATATTACTCTAAGCACTCCAGTTGCAGATGGAAAGATCCAAATCACCTTGGAAGACAAGAAAGCGATGGATAACTACGTCCAAAATGGGGCTCAGTCCAAGCAGTTCGAAGGGGGCAGCACTCATTTCGTCGATGGGAACGATGGCGACGGCCAATTCGAGATAGTGGCTAGGAAACGTAAACGCAGGGACCGACTACAAAGAGTCAACCCGCAAGGCAACCGTCACCAACAACAGGTTCAAAAACGGTGGCCGCATTGTAACCGGGGACATTGGCGGAGAAGCTGGGGCAAACTTCTACACAAACTTTTGGCGATGAATACGGCTGGCTTGTTTGCTTACGAACTGGATGCTTTTGCACTAGTATTTTTGCGCAGAAACACGCACGTGTTTTGCTGTTTTGATTGCTATTTTTGCTTGAATTTCATAGCAACACTGAGGTTCGAAATCATTGTTTTCCCGATACATTCATTATTTGCCAGGGCCACCAACTTCTGGGGCCACTTGGGATTTGACCAAGAAAACCGTGATGATAAGAACCACCCAAGAGCAGCTATGTGCAACTGTAATACGCGCCGTGGCTATGTTGCACGGAATAAGTCCGAAGCCATGCAGATTCGGCCGCACTTGTTCAACCACTATCTAAGAATGTAGTGATACTCTGAGCGCGAATTGTACAGTTATCCAGCATATCACCAATAGCCCATATCGAATTAATTTTTTTTTCTATAGTGTTAAATCCCACACAAATGATAGGGCTTTCGAGCCGAAATGCGGCTAAACGTGATCCGCATTGTTCAAAATGTTGTGCTCCAGCATTTGGCGATGCTACCCTGGACCATCAATGACACGACAGGTGATGAAAAATTTTCTCGCTTATTGGAATATGTATTTATATGATTGAGTTGGGAGGGGGAAATTGTGTGAATTAGATAATATTGTATTCTATTTACTTTTTCCCTTTGATTTTGATAAAAAAAAAGTATGTCAACATATCACTTAGGGTTAACCATATCAAAGTGATTTACCCCTATTGAGGGCACTTCATAGTCGTGGACATCAACTTCCGCATATTCTCCTTAATAACACCACATTAGCCGTGAAACTATGAACCTCACTACATGTAATTGACAAAGAAGCGGTGTGAACCAGTATGATAAGTAGCTGGCCATGTTGAGGAACCAGCCATAGGATATCCTCAAAGTGGCGGGGGCCACAGCATTCACATGTAATTTCCCACGTAGTGCAGCACGAATGAAAAAAAATAGCACTCGGTGTTTTGAAATTGAGCAGATGAAAGGGTAGTTAGCCCACCCGACTGGATGTGGTGCCGATCTCGGTATCCTGCATTGTGGCATGGACAGGCTCTGATCGACATAGTGCTATCAGGACCAAAGACCATGGAGCCCCAAAGCTGTGCTTCTGCTTATTACGGCATATGAGCCGATTCTTATGGGTCGTCCTACCCACTTGCGCGGCATACGCTCATTTATAGTCGCTGGCGGAACCGAGACACAGCATCGCAGACTTGACCGGAAGGATTCTGTCGGTTCGCTCCGAGGAAATACCCGACCCGGCACTGCAGTGGGATGAATCCTAGAGGAACAGGCATTACACTTCCTGCGCAGAGCCGCTTTGCCAGAGTTGCTGGCCTTCGTAGCCAGGCAGGGTGTAGCTGTATCACATATGTTGCTTGTTGTGCTGGCACTGCGCTACGTATCTCATGGTAACCTCCAGAGACAGCCATCAACAGAAACAGAAAACCCATTACGGGTAATGGGTAAGCGGTAGATTGTCTCGGGATGTGGGTGGCTTGAATATATCCCACCCCCCGAACACTTGACGTCCAAAGAGGAAATGGCCACGGAGATCAGGATGGGGGAGAGGGGGGGAGGGGAGGGAGGGAAGGGAAGATGGAGCTTGCAGCACTCGGTTGCAGCGTAAAGGAGAAAAAAATAGGAATAAAATTACTGGGGGATCCATTTCGGGGCGTGAATGTAGAATCCGTGGGCGGCGACAAAGGGACATCATTTTGGCTATATGACTCTGGTCGATGGTGCGATGGAGACCCATCATGAGTGCAACGTTGTAAAAATCCTATACACAACAACAGCAACAACAACGTACGTATGTCTTTGGATGTCGTTGAAACTTGGGCAGCAGAGCCTGTGTTCAGGTAGAAAGCGGGTGATGCTGAGGTCTGCTGCGCTTGCTCCTGACGGGTTTTCTGTTCAACGGGATGTAAGGCCGACGAGATGGTTAGCATCTTTCTTGGCTGCACCATCCTGGACCTTGATTTTTGGCCTGGTGAATACGAGGAGGTACCAGCGGGCCAGGGCGCTACGATTTTCTTTTCTCGGTAAGACGAGTGACAGACAAGTACCGAGTGTAGTGAAGACAGAGAGAGAAAGGCAAGTTATCTCGAGTATCCTTGTTCGCTGCCAAGGTTATCCTTTGGGAAATCGGCTATTTGGTGGGTCAAGGGATGACATGGACTCAAGACGGGTCGCATCCAGGAAGCCCCACAGAATGCGTGGTTTCATGGCACAATATCCAATCGTGTCATCAGATAAGATAATCTGATCAGCCGGATTCGAACCCACCCCACACGCGAGAGCCGGGGTTGTTGTTAAACGGGCTGAATGCCAGGGTCGGCCGCTGATGCGAGCACCGTTGCGCCAAGACGACCATTTGCTCGGGTGTGCTGAGACGTCTTTGGACCAAACACGGCGAGCCTCTTTGTTAAATGCTGCTTTTCATTAGATGCTCACCAGCCGGCCGAGAGAGCCCCGATCTAATCTAATCTGATGCTTCTTGGCCATCTTCGCTGCTGCTGCTGCCCTGTCCGTCCCTTGTGGTTTGCACCTCGCACCTCGCACCTTGCGGCGCAGAGGCTCCGGCCCCTCCCCTCGTCTCCATCCCCGTAGGGCTTTGGGAACGTCAGCTTTCGGCACCCGCCCGTATGCCCCACGACTCCACCGGCCTCCCGACACCACTCCCTCTCGGCCGGTCGCTTTGGCGGCGTGGGGGAGAAGGGCAGGCCGCTGGGGATGCTGCTTCTCTAGCTGTGGTAGTGCCATGCTTGGGGCCCTTGAGACGACGCCGTTGACATATGCATCGGCACCTTGGGGATCGTCGTCGAGTGGCTGCACCCATGTAGCGCAACGTCGATCACCCAAAGGCTTGTCTTTCTCTTTTTTTTGCTTGTTCTGAAATGAAGCTAGATGGATAACGCGGCGCCGGTGCTCCCAAGCCCATATCCCCCGACGCTCGCGATGCGAAATTCATGTAATGAACGTCATGTGCTAGCCATCTCTCCGTGGGGGAAGCTCCGGAGTGGCGTTCTGCCTGGCCTATGTTTATGCTTGTCTGGGGAGCTTAATGTCGGGGCCCTATCCCATGCAGCAGTGGGCACACACACTCGTCTGACTGCCCACGTTAAGCATACTTACCACGGGCCTTATAGCCGGTTTCGTGGGCACTAAGTAGAGGGCCCATAATTCGAGAGGCGTGAACCTCCCGGCGGCTGCTTCATCATCATCGACTTTTGCTTCAAAGCCATGTCCATGGGTGCCGAATAGCGTTGTGCTCCGGGACCTTTGCCCACGACCCATCCCGACGCCGGGCATGAAACACTGATGCTATGGGTGACCCCCAAACCCAGTCACGCAATCAACGTAACCATACGGATAAGAAAATTTTTTCTTAACGAAAAAAAAGTGGTGGGTTGCGTGGATAGTCCATCCCAAAGTGTCTTGTTGGGGGGGGTTAGATGCCACATCTGCCCGGCCGCTCAGCGCCAGCAATCTCTTGCGAAAATAACGCGCCCCCCCTTCAGACTTGTGCGCCCCTAGCTCATGGATTGCCCTGATTTGCGTCCCCCAAAACTGTTCAAGTGGTGACCAATTTATACTTGGCTAGTGGTGGCGGTTGGTAGACGCTATCCTTTTGGGCAGGTTGCATTGGGACGAGGACGATCAGCACGGGTCCGAGTCTTGGATAAATATCTCAGAAATATCCTGATTCTTCCCTCTTTTTTCTCACTGCGGACCCTTGTTTTCGTGAGAAAGAGGGTAGAGAAAAGACACCATAGGAAGAAATAGCCATCATGTTGTTTGGAGTGTCCAACCTCGTCATTGCCATCTCAGTGGTGCTAGCATCACTGGGGGTGGCAGTCTTCAAGTTCCTCCGAGCTCGGTTGTTCTTTAGGAACCTGGTATGATATTCACAGATACTCTGGGGAAAATTCTTTTATTCAGGATTGCTAATGACTTGCAGCCCAAACCCCCGAACCATTCCTTTCTCTGGGGTCATATCTCTTTCTTTGAGGAAGTCATTGCCAAATTCCCCCCCAACACCCACCCCCAAAACTTTTACACCTACATGGCACAAAAGTACTCCCTCCCTGGTATTTTCTACATTGATTGCTGGCCATTCATGGAGCCTCAAATGGTCATCACCGACCCTGATGCCGCCAAGCAAATTCTCACAGTCCACACCTTCCCCAAGCACGCTACCATTGAAAAGTTCCTTCGTCCTTTCACAGGACCAGACAGCATTGCTGCATCAAATGGAAAGAGATGGAAGTACAACCATCAAATGGTTGGCTCCGGCTTCACTCCCACTTACGTCAAGCCCATGGTTGGCATGATTACCGAACAGGTTCTCATCTTCCACGATAGACTGAAGACCTTTGCTGAATCCGGACAACCCTTCTCCATGGAGGAAGAGGCCGCAAAGTGCGTCTTTGATGTCATTGGTAAAAACGTCTTTGGATTTTCCCTCGAGGCCCAGAGAGCCGGCTCACCCTTGTTGGAGGACCTGAGGGCTACCATCAACCCCGCCACCACGTTCCTGGCCACTCGGAACCCCTGGAAGCGCCGCGAGGCCAACAAGAGAATCCAAGCTCTGCGAGGACGTGTCTTTGATAGGCTGTCCGAAGAGATGCAGGGCCGTTTGGAAATTCTCAGGGATGAGAAGGAGCTGCCCTCAAGAAGAAAGGCCAAGAGTATCATGGACCGTATCGTGCTTGACAAGCTCCAAAGGGAACCTGGCATCAAGACTTTGGATAAGACCTTCCTTGAAGATGCTGTTGCAAAGTAAGGAACCGCGCCATGTAATAAGATGAGTCGAAGTATAGCTAACCAGATGATAGTCTCAAGGCTCTGTTGCTCGGTGGTCACGGCACAACCACTGACACCTACGTCTTTATCACCATGTTCTTGAGTCTCTACCCTGACGTTGTGGAAAAGCTTCGCAAGGAACACAACGATCACTTCCATCCCGATCTGGGAACCACAGTTGAGATGCTTGTTGACAACCCTATCAAGACCAACGACCTTGAGTACACCAACGCCGTCATCAAGGAGACTCTCCGATTCTACCCCATTGGTTTCACCATCAGATCAGCACCCGATGGCGTCTCCCACATGGACTGGAACGGCCGCAAGTGGCCTGTGAAGAACCTGATGGTGATCCCCAGCGCCCACACTACACAAATGGACCCTGCATACTGGAAGGAGCCTGGAAAGTTCCGCCCTGAGCGCTTCTTGGGTGACGAAGGTGCTGAGATTGACCGCTTCGCCTGGAGAGCGTTTGAGCGCGGACCCAGAGCCTGCATCGCTCAGGATCTTGCCATGGATGAGTTGCGCATTCTACTCCTTCTGACTGTGAGATGGTTCAACTTTGAGACCATCGTCGGAGAGAAGACCAACCGTGTCATGTACTTTGATTTGGACAAGGAGGTTGGCGACCTGGCGTTCCAGGAGATTGGCATGGAGGCCAGACCAAGGCACACTATGCAGATGAAAGTCCATCTTTCTTCCAAGGAAAATTAATCAAAAGATACAAAAAGAAAAACGAATCACGCAACCAAGTGTGTATTCGAGGTGTTCAGAATACCTTAGAGGACCCGCTGGGTACCTACTCTTCATGAAATGAAAACGATAACACGAGTCAATTTGATTTGATGCATGTGAACTGATACAGACCGGTACACATATTGCTCGTGAAGGTGATGAGACGTTGTTTTGGGTGAATATCCACGCCAGATCAACACTTGGCATTCTTGGCAATCTGGGACTTGAAAACGTTGCCAAGAGGGATCGACCACTCGCCGAACCCTGCTGACTCCACACGAAAAGTAAATCTACTGTTGCATATAATCTGCATTCTACAAATGATACAGGGGCTATTGGGTAAAATGTGGTGATGCTGAAAATAAAGCGATGTGCGCTGCTGCTTGTGGGGATTCATGTGTCTTGATGCGGCCGTATCCATGGAGCCAATTGTGTCTTGGGCATTTACGCCCCATCACCTCTCAACATTTGTTGTACTATGACGATGCGGATTTTTGTTACAATGAATTTGATAAATGATGAGAAAAGAAAAGAAAAAAACATTTTGCATTTTGTGCTTTATCTTAGGACAGACTACATCTGGGGTTTAGATGTGGTGTGGTGCTGTCTGATCACAGAGCCACCTGGTCTGGATATTTGCCATGGCAGTGCAACTTTGAGGAAGTGTCAATAAAGCTTGCGCAAAAAAGAAAAAACAAAAAAAACACAAGGTTTAATTTGGGTTTATTGCGAGCCGTAGCGATGAATGTAGGATTCCCTCACGTGTCATTTTGTGAGTTGAACGACACTGCATTGTCTCAATTTGATAAAGAACATGTCACTAGATAAGAAAAGAAGACTCGGAGATGATTTCTGTGAACTAGATTTTGTGAAGAGAATATTCTAAGGTAGGTCATCTAGCAGAATAGAGCTAAAAGAACACATTTTCGCTCTGTTGATGTTTGTTACTCCTTGCACTGTGATGGCTGCTTCTTGGCCTAAATCCGGACATTCTCGAGGCAATCCTTGCAAAGCAGAGGCGACCTGAGCAATTCAAGATAGTTTGGATGGACTTGCCCGTTGGTGAGACACGGAGCATTGCATCTGGGACGCCAACTCGGAATGTCGGCTCCTCGATGGCCACATCTCATGACCAGAGGGTAAATGTCTTGCTGGCACATTTTTAAGTGATAAAGAGAAAGGAAGTAAATGGGCTAAGTTTGATTACCTGGCGATGATATGGAGAAAAAGGAAAAAGGAACATTCGGCAGGGAAGTAGTTCTGTCTAAATATATATAGCCGAGTAAGAAAAAACTAGGATGTGATTTGGGTCTTCAAATACGCTGCGTATTTCTTTCATCAAGATGAAAGTTGGCGACTTGTTCTGCTAGAACAGAGAGACGGAAGAGAAATGAAACTGAGCGCTAGTATGAGAACTTTGTAGGAAATTTCATGAACAATGAGATTGCCCAACAAGAATAGCTTTTGTGTTCTACTACTCCGCCATGGGTTTCTTTGTGTGTGAAATTAGGTTGTTTTCAATCACCCTTTGTTTGACGGACCCAAGCGGCGGATCAGCAAACCCAAGGAGGTTCCTTGAGCCCGGAATTCAATAAACCAGAGAAGGTTGCGAAAAATGATCAGCGTGGATAGGGAATATCTGGTGGTTTTTGAAGGGTTCAAGCAGAAAATTAACTCTCTGAACTTTTGTTTGCAACAAGAACAGGCGTTGATCTGGTCTATTAGAAATAGCTAGCTTTGGCCGCAAATGGCAATGGCCGTTGGTGTAGAGAAGCAAAGGACCGTTGCCACAGTCTGGATGAAACTATCAGCTGCAGCCAAGAAGAAGCGTAATGACCGTTGGTCCGGGGTGGAAGAAACCCATTCTGTATTCGGTGGCGACTGACTCCAACGGTCTAGGGTACTTCGCAGAAAATGATCCATTGATGCCAACAAGAAACTAAATCGGTTACCAATTTAAGGCTGAGCTGAGAGTAAATCCGCGCACACAGGCTAGTTACAATGAGACAAAAGTGCAAGTTCTGGGCAACCCAAGATTGTACACATTGAAGGAGAAGTAGATGCTGTATGGCGTCCAGCAAGTATGGCTGGCGGCTGTGCTTGAAAACTGGAGCTTCCTCTGGTTTTTAAAAGTACCGTTGTCTCCCCCCATCAGCCTTGTTTTCTTTTCTCATAATAAAGTGTAATAACGCCACACACCAAACTCTGCGATTTAATAAAAGCACAAAATACCACAACTTACCTGGCAAGTTCATCAAACCAGCCTATATTGGCCCACCATTAACGTGAGAACTCTAGCCAACTGTTGTGACATCCGGTAGAGCCCATGATCTAAACCTCGCACATATGAAGTAACATGCTGAACAAGCCAAAAAAAAAGTAGTTACTAGTATAATACTGAGGGTGCAGTGCAGTGCAGTATTAGTTGGCCCCCCCCTCAAAAAAAGAATAGACCACACAATGACACGCTTTTGGCTGGGAAGAGGGGTTTCACTCAAAATATCACTCTTTTTATTTTAGTAAGTCGGATGTTGATAAGAATTGTGCTGTGGTATCATTTGTTGTCTGAGAGCAAAGAGTTAGGATCAGCGTCTGTTGTGCCTGAGTACCACATCAATGGCACATGATACATCATGTCATGATACCACCACCTCTGGCACGCACATATCTGCCATACCTGCTTGAAAACTCTGGATCCCGTCCGCTCTGCGGTTGATAACCGAGCAAGGGCTGGATTAGCAGTTAGGTCAGCGATGCCTTGCTATTCCCCGATGTTCTTCTCTCTTGTCTGTTCTTTTGGATCCATACACTTTTTTGTTTTTCTTTTTCACATTCCTAAAACCCAATAGATCTGCAGCCAATGGGGCTTGATGGTGAAGTGGAAACCAAGTCCAGAGTAGCTAGGTTGAATTTCATGTCTGGACACTCGTACTGTCACATAAAATGGTACACATTTTCCCGCCTGTATATGCAGAGAGTACAATTATCTTACAAATGCCCCGCCCACCCGTCTACTTTTGCCCAGAGCCGTCACGTCATGTCCCAGCATATTGTCCTTTTTTTTTCTTCATTTCATCTTAATCAGAACCAGACTTGAAGTCAGGTCGTAGAACACCTGATCGCTGGGCAACCTTCTCCCAGTCAATGAGGCTCCACCATGACTCGGCGTAGGCCATCTTGCCGCCCTGGCCACCGGCACCAACACCCCAGTCGAGCAGCCAGGCGTGCTCCCAAGTGTTGAGGCACAGGAGGGGCTCAACATCGATACCACCGGGTGCGAGATCGCCGTCACGCTTTTTGGCACCACCCAACTGGTTGCGGAAGTAGTTCTTGGCAGAACCATCCTTGCCGACGGTGTTCATGTCGGTGCGCTGAGCTCGCCAGTGAGCGCCAGGGTAGGGGGAGCCAGCCAGGTAGGTAGGGAGGAGGCGGTAGTCGCCGGGGCCGGCCTTGACGAGCCAGACGAAACCGGGGCCGAACATGGCGGATGCGGTGATGACGAACTCACGGCGGAGGGTTTCGATCGAGGAGAAGGAGGCCTCGAGCTCCTTCTGGAGGGCCTCAGGCATGGGTGTGCCTGTGGGGGAGATGCCCTGGAAGAAGAAGTGGTTGTTGTGAGCCATGGAGGCATAGTTGAAAATGGGGGCCTGGTTGGGCTCGCGGGCAGTCAGAAGGGCGATGGTCTTGGTGTCTTTGTCCTCGAGTTCAGTGCCTAGAGAGGAATGTGGTGTTAGTGGGCACTGAGGACAATGGCCGTCAGACCAGATGCGGTCGAACCACATTGACTGAGCCGCAATATGGGTTATGTGGGTGGTTTAGGGCCCAATTGAGGGCGGGCAACAAGACGTACCGACAGTGAGAGCATTGAGCTTCTCAACCATGAGCTTCATGTACTCGGTCCAGGCAAGGTTGAAGCCACCGGCGCTCATGAGGTTGGGGACGCCCTGGGAGTAGTCGTGCGGCAGCTCGGGGACATGGTGGATGGAGCGGCGGGCATTGACGGTGGCACGGAGGCCGAGGCCGAAAGCCAGGCGGGGAGCCCTTAACCTAGGTCGAATCATGGTGTAATGTGACGGAGGAGGGACCACGGGGAGGCAATGTGGTTGTGCGGTCGTCGACTCGTCTTGTCGTATGCTCTGCGCGCGACAATGCCTACTTCAACTTTTTTGGCGGTGCCTCAATTGTGAGGCTACGCTCTCGGGGGGAGTACGTACCTGTGCGGGACATGCGGAAGACGGTGCTACTTTTGGCCGAGCACCGCCCGTTCGGAGCGGGTCTTACCTTATCATGCAACAACGTCCAGACTCTTGACCATGGGGGGTGTGGCTGAGTGCTGCGGAATGGGAACGCCGGCCTGGCTTACGCTCCGACCACTCACGTTGCAGTGCCGTAGCGGTTGACCATTCATGGTCAGGCCTCACTCGCCCACAGAGTGCGGGAGGTGGGTCTGGTGATGTAGATCTCAGCCACAACTCCTCCAGGCGCCAACAGCGTCTCATCAGTCATTGCCGTCCCGTCTTGCCCTTCAATCCATTAGTTGCGCCTCTACGCATCATCGCCGCCCTTTCCCCTCCTCTCTTTAACCACTTTCCGCTTTGCTTCTTCTTCGTCCACATGCTGTTGCTGTAGGCCTCGTTTTCTTCCCACCTAGCCCATCCTTGCTCCCCTGACCGGCTGTTCCTCTCTCCGACGGCGATCTTTCCTTGTCGCGGCGGCCCTGAAACGGCATCCTCCAACGCGAGACGCAGCTATAAGCATCTAATCCCTCCCACATTCCCTCAGCTGTTTCCCTTCGTTCTCTCCTTCTCGATACCAGCGATCTTTCGGAAACCCCGCGTTTCCACACTTCCCATGCACCCTCCAGCTGGTCTTGCGACCATCACCGCGGCCATCGATCATGTCTCCTCGGTAGCTTCAGGCTTGGATATGGCATCCACCTCCGTCCCCGCTCCCACCTCCGCGGCTGCTTCTCCAGACTCGCACAATGAGAATCCCGGCGAATGCAGTCTTCTGGGCTCCTTTGCAATCCTTGTCCAGGCTGCTCTAGGTGCACTGGCCCTCCTATCCTTGGTCTACAAACGCTGGCGGGAGCGACCCCAGCGACCACTCAAGATCTGGTTCTTCGATGTGTCGAAACAGGTCGTTGGTTCCGTCATGGTTCACATGGCCAACATCTTCATGTCCATGTTGACCAGTGGTCGGTTCTCCGTCCAAGTGTCTACGAAGACCATTCGATCCGATGACGGCTACGCCCCGAACCCATGCTCCTCTTACCTTCTCAATCTTGCCATCGATGTATGTGGATTCCAAACCCAACCCTGTAGAGGGAATGTGATCCCTGAAGCTAATCATCTACCATCCAGACTACGCTCGGCATCCCAATTCTTATCATTCTCCTCCGCGTCCTTACAGGCCTCGCCCGTTTTACCCCCCTCGGTAGCCCCCCGGAGTCCGTACAGTCTGGCTACTACGGTAACCCGCCCAACGCCGTGTGGTGGCTGAAGCAATCTGCCATCTACTTCGGTGGCCTTTTCGGAATGAAGATCTGTGTCTTGATTATCTTCATCATGATGCCTTGGATCTCCAAGATTGGCGATTGGGCTTTGGGTTGGACAGAGGGCAACGAGAAGCTCCAAATCGCCTTTGTCATGATGATTTTCCCTCTCATCATGAATGCCATGCAATATTACATCATCGACTCTTTCATCAAGAGAAAGGAGTCGGATCACGAATGTGTACCCACTGAGGACCCCAATACTGGCAGATACGACGACAGCGAGGATGAGACATCCAGAGTTCGGTTAGTTGATGCGGAGACCGATACCGAAAGTGACGACGAAACCGCAAAGCGTGCTTCGCAGCCCAAGAACAAGGACACCGAGTATGATCCTTACGTTGACGGAGACGAGAGAACCATCTTGGGTAGCAGCTCGAGCTCAGGCAACACAACGAAGAAGTCTGTGCCACCAGAGCTGTATCCCAAGGAGTGATAATGGTGCTTCTACCACATATCTTGCGTTGCTTGTGGGATTGGGGTTTGGAATCATCCACCTGTCTCAGTTATCGCGCATCTCGCTTGCTTTCTTACTCGTATTGGCCATCGTTTTCAAGACAATAAATAACCTGGGTTGTTTGGGTATAAATATGGATGGTGATTTGGGAGGGTTTTGGGACATTTTGTCGGGCAGACTGGACCGCGACGCGAGATGGCTGCCCTAGGCGTTTTTTCAGAAGGCGGTTTTCATTTTACAGGGGATAGCAGGAATTTTATAGCGTTTATACACGCAACTCGAACTCGCATTCGGGTTGGTTGTCGAACCATGAATCGGCGTCGTCACTCTCCGCGTAATCGTCCCACTTGCACGATGGGGCAGCTCAAGTTACTTAAGACTTCCCGTGCGAGTCCCTGGCAAAATTGAACGAACAAAAAGCCAAGCAAAAGACACTATGCCTTTTCGACGAGACTATTTAAAATTTGTCATATTCACTTATCTCATTTTGGTATTGCCAACGTTGGTACCAGAGGGTCATTACCACTTCCACCTAGTCGTTAACCGGCCCTCTTCCCACCAAGCTGCTTTTTTTACTGCCAAGCACTAACACACAGTCCTTGATCTTAGGCCCTTGTCACAAGCCGTGTGCCGATGGCTACGGGGTCATTTGATCCCAACGGACTTGTCTCCCCCCCTCCTCCTCCTCCACCCCATGACCAAGACCTGTATCGAGGACGCCGAAAATGCCGCAGAAGCGAGACTCATGCTAACCTCATTTGCAAAAAAAGAATCCAAGAAAAAAGTCGGAAGATAGTGCGCAAATATTTTGAAATTGCCAATATCAACACCACCACTAATGCTTAATATCCAAAAGCTAGACCGAAGCAAAAATGGGAGAATGAGAAAATCCAATATACCGGTGAACGGGGATATATCCACGAGAGCCTATAGAACGCCATGATACCAATTCCAGACTCCGAAAAAGAAAAGGCAGGTGCCGCTGCGCCAAGCACTCTGCGCTGGCCTGTTGACCTGAAGGAACTCATACATTTACTTATTTAATCTCACGTCCCTGACGCTGAAATTTATTTGGGGCTGTAAGGCTTATACCCGGGGTACGCCTCTGTTGTAGGCGAAGGCTCGGGCCTCGCGTAGCCTGAGTTAAAGTCAAAGCCAGAGTTGTTGTTGAGAGGTGATCGAGGGGCCTCCTGGGGATACTGTCTCTGAGGCACTGGTCGAGGGCCGTAGTTAGCCTCAGGGACAGGGGTTGCGTGCCCCTGGTTGTTGTCGTAGACTTGTGAGTGTGAGTGGTTGTCGTAAGTGTAGAGCTCGGGAAGAGCTGGGGTCTTTCGAGCCAATTGGTGGTTGTTGTAGTCATCGTAGCCGTGCTGAGGAGCCGGTGACCTTGACGCAGGAAGACCGAAGCCATATCCGTTCAGCTCAGCTGGGGGAGCGGGAGTCAGGCTTGGACCGGGATGAGCCGCAGCGCCGTAGCCCTGGTTTCCGGTTGAATACCCATCGTATTGTCCGTATTGGCCCTGAGAATGGTCATATCCCTTGTTGTCGTAACCATTGTTGTCGTATCCGTTGTTGTCGTATCCGTTGTTGTAGTTTTGACCCTGGGCGTGGTTGCCAATAGCGTTGGCGGCGTAAGCCTGGTCTTGACCATATCCATCGCCGCCGTGGTTGTTGTGATAGCCGTATCCCTTATCGATTGGAGAATAGGACTCGGGAATTTGGCCGTTCTGGCCCAAGTAGCCGCTCTGGCTTCCTTGCTGGCTATGATACATGCCTCGTCCCTGGGGCATGGAAGAAGGAGCGCCGTTGTTCATGACACCGTACTGCTGCTCTTGGAGGGGTGACTTTTTGAGATTGTCCATCTCGACATCGTCATGCAGGCCGACTTTGGTTGTGACTTCAGCCTTCTCCATGCTGGGCATCTCAGGAAGAGCATCCTCGTCGTGCTTGCCTGAGCGCACTTCAAACTCGGCGTATTTCGGAGGCTCGTTGTAATGAGAGGTCTGGGGGGCAAACTGGTTGTTGGTGTTGGAGGCAATCGGAAGAGACGGTTCCATAGGGGGCTCTGAGCGGTAGCCATGGTGGTTCGACGCAGGGGCGTATGGGTCGTCGAGATGCTTGTGTTTGCGATCACCTGGAGGATCACAGCATCCGCAGCAGTCACCGCAGCATTTGAGGCACTGGCAGCAGCTACAGCAGCAGGCCATGCCACAGCAGCAGCATCGGACGATGCAGGTGACGATGCTAAGGAGGATGAGACCTCCAACAACAATAATGGCAATTACAGGCCACCTATTCAGCGTAAGCATTGGAACGGAAGGGGATGATGCGATCAACGTACTTGCACCATGAAACACTCATACAGTTGTCCCAACTGGAGAGCGCGGTTTTGATGTCACTGATTTTGTTGCTGGCGTCGGTGAGCATGTCCCTCTTTTCCAAGTCGGCAGCGATACTCCGGGCGACGGCATCTCTCAAGATCTCAAATGTGCTCGGCCGGAGGCTCCGGGCCATGGCGACGTCGATTGAAGGCATCGTGTCGGCCCTCTGTACCTCCCGCTTTTACTCAAACAGTCCAAGGTTCCTGACGGGAAGGAGAAAAATAGGGAAATGGCGAGTAGATAATACGGCGAGGTTTGTGGCTGCAACTGAGCGAAGTGACGGGAGGGGCCTTGAACGTGGTTCGGGTTTCAGGTGTCGGCTCGATCTCAACCTAGTATCGTCTTGCACGCTACAGCGGACGGAAGATCGAGGAGCGTCGCACAGGCCGCAATATATTCAAGGCAGACCGATTCTATTTGCAGAACAGAGGAATCTCTGCGCAATTTTATAGCGGGATAGACGTGCGGTGTAGAGCGGCTCGTCTGGGTCGAGCGCGTGTGGTTGTGTAAAAATTCGAAGTGAGTGAGCGAATGTATGGGCAGCGACGGCGCAGTGAGGGAGTGGGAGCAAACAAGAGGCGGCGTTTGCGTGCCGTGCGGACAGCGCAAGAGGCTGGCGGAATGCGGAAAGCTCCTAAAAAAAGAATGTAGTGTTTTGGGAGAGAGACAGCTAGTGCCACAGCAGCGAACAAAAAGAGTGACAGCTATGGCTGGAAAATGAGAGACGAAACGCCAGAAGGGGGCGTGGTAAGGAACGGTCTCTGGGCCCCTTGATGGCTAGAGTTGAGAGGATAGAGTTGAAGAGAGGGAAGGGGACGGACTGCGACGCACGAGGGGGGAGCGCACCACCCCCACCAATAGCGCGCGGCCCAGGGGAAATGGGGGCCGCCGAACGGGCCTGTGGCGGGCGAGCTAGGGACCCGGGGGCCCTGGTGATCCAACTAGTCCTTCTGAAACAGTCACCTCAGAGGGCCCTCGCAGCCGGTACCTGCAGCCCGTCACCCTTTTTTGGGCAAGGCACGTTAATGGGGCGAGAGAAAAAAAAAAACGGCCTCGCTCCACCCACCACTCAAATGACAGCTGAAGGCAGGATTTGGCAAAGGAATCTGGGAGGGCATGCTCGAGGCAGACGCACATATGTGCGGGTTCCCAATGCGCAGTTGCCCAGCCTAGCCAATATACGAACAATATAGATTTGGAAACTTAAACTAGTAAGGTTTTTATTATTATTATTATTTCTTTCTATCCTCATTGCCCATAACAATTGCAGCAAGCGAGGAAATTGGGGGCAACGTGACTTGACGCACAGCCTCCAGGTCGATCCCTCACGGATCAGGCACAAGACAGGACCAGCAAGAGGCGCGAGGGAGGGAGGTTGGAGTTGGGCTAGTTAATTGGATGGATGGACGGGAAGAATCACCTCAAACATGGTTACGGCAGGATTATCCATAGACTAAGAAGAAGCCCGGACTTGACGGCATTGGCCCCTGCCTTCCCCCCAATCCCCTTCGTCCCGAGGAACGAAAAAAAAAAAAAAGCCAAATGTCACCCCAATGCCCATGGCCAGCGCCAGTACGAAAAGGACAATTTACTGGCGGATCAGCTCTTGCCGACCCTGGGAAGCTCCACGTTTTGACGTCTTCTTGCAGACAGGATCCATCCAATGGTCTGGGTCGGGTCGCAGGCAGCCTCGACCATCCATCACGATCTGCACAAACAATGGCACCTCTGCACGACTGGAGACCGGGGAAATTAGTTATGATAAAAAAGGTCTCGACATGTCCAGCGATCGACCCACTGGTCCCCTCTTTGCGCTAGGAAAGATAGAGAGGCCTCTCTCTCCCGCACAAACGTCATTGCCATCTCTGGTAGCGTTGTCCTGCTTTTTGGTGAGGGCCCGACGCGACGGGGAGCTAGCTAGCTAGCTGGGGGGAAGGGGGCCCGCCCACATAGCTGCCACTCTGTTCGCTCATGGAAGGATTTCCGAAATGACAGGGTCACCCGTTCCTACGAAGTAATGACCCAGTTAACCATCTTCTCACTCTCTCTCACTCTCTCTCACTCCCGTAATATGGACTAATTACCATCAACTCTCCTCTCATCCAACCGACCCCCCCCTTCCGACCTCCACAGTCTGGGCCACGCTTTGTTTGAGGCGGGCACTCATTATGCAACAGCTAGGTTCAGGCCGATGAGACAAATTGCTACACGCGACGGTGCTATTTAATTACTTTTTATTTTTATTTTTATTTCTATTTGCTCTTATTTCCATTCTTTCGCTGTGTTGCTACCCAAATGAAGCACAAGGCATGAATGAGAAAGAAAAAAAAGAGGGGACGGGTGGCACCGCGGTGAGTGTGAGATTGGACGCTGGACGTGTCAACGTTGTCTTGGTTCGTCGCCGTTTGATGCTCTGATGTGTTGTGGCTTGCAGAGGGCTGGTTTCAAGAACCGCTCAGCGCGGGCCTGTCAAGCCACAGGAACAGCAATGGGGGAGAAACGAGGCTGTGAGCAGCAGTTGAAACCGGCCCTCTGTCGGGCCTACCACGACCGGAAACCCTCAGCACTTCGAGGCCGCCATGGCGCCGGGCGCGGCAGCCTCGTTTCATTTGCGGTACCTAATCCCGTCCAAGCCCGGAGAGGCAGAGTGAGACGTTTTTGTTACGACAGATTACTGTTATGCTATGGTTCTATGGACATCCAAGGTCGTTTTGCGCATTGATATACATCCCAAGGGTATCCATTCCGCCTAGCTCGGTTCATTTAGTCTCGATTTCTCCTTTCCATTGAAGCTCGTCGCCTCTTTCATCATAAAAGTCCATCATAAGAGTCTCATACCATCACGATTCGTGTCCTGACCACTGTCCATACTTTGCTCATCTGTCCCCCCCAAAACAGCATTCTCGTTGGTTTCTCATCACCACTATTGATAACATACTTAGGCCTTGCCGGGAGGAGGTCCCTGGGGCGGCGCATACATGTCGTCGCCGCGCTGATGTGTGTTGTGAGGAGGCTGGACGCCAGCCGCACCTGTAGCGTAGTAGCCGTCGTTGGTGTTGAAGGTGGTGCCCGTGTGCTGCGGCTGCTGGTGCTGTCCGTATGCCGGCGGCGGAGGGGCCGGAGGATACACGTTCTGGTACTCTCCGTTTGGCGGAGGGTAGTTCGGGTTGTAGCCGCCCTGCTGGTTGTAGTCATACATGGGATAAGCATTCTGCTGCGGTTGTCCTCCCCACTTCTGGCCATTGGAGATCCATCCGGTGCCGTACATGGGGGCAACGCCTTGTCTACGACGTCGGCGAGATGTGATGCTGATGAGCCAGTTGTCAGTTTCGCTGCGACATGCATAAAACAAGCCCGAGGGATGGAAATGACTTACAGACAGTAGGCGAGGACGAGGAAGAATAGCGCAATCGCGAGTCCCAGAACCACCCAGCGACCCCACTCGTGCCACCTTGAACGATACCAACAGTTGTTGTAGCCGTCGCATACAACGTCGCGCTTTGCGAAATCTAGAGTGGGAGCCATTGTGCGTGTGCGTGTGTGTGTGTGTGTGTGTGTGTGTGTGGTATTAGAAAGAAAGAAAAAACCCTTCTTCTCCCTTGCAACGCTACTGTGGGTTTGTTTCCGATGAAATAATTTTTTTCTCTCTCGCGGTTGTCCCCAGTGATGGCGGGTTGGTCGAATTTTGACTAATGCGTGTGGCGGTCCAAGCTCAATTATTCAGTCGGCGTAATAATATCACACACACTCTGTTTGTGGCAGTGAACTTGCCGGCGGTCTTGGCCTGGCAAGTGGACGGGATGAATCGGATGGCCCAAATGACGTAGCCCTGTCTTGTTGATATTAATCCGATGGTGAAGTGATTGTGGATTGAATATCGTCACGGTAGTAGGTGACTGGTGACAAGTGAGAGGGGGATAAAACCGCGATATGTAGGTGGATGGCGGGAAACGGAACGAAAAAGATGCAGCAGCCACCTGGGCTCTTAAATTGTTTGGAGGCAGCCCATAAGCTCGAAAAGTGAGAAGGAAGGGCCTTGGCGTTCCCGAGCGCGCTGCGATAGCTTTGGGCGGTGCGAAAGCGACGACCCCATTACGAGTCCTCCGCTGGGACAACTGGCCGGGGACGAAAAGGGTGCCGGGGTGCCATGTTGCGTGGCCGACCACTTCTGGGGTCTCGGCAGACCATCATCCATCAGTTGATTCCTCTAGGCCGTGGCTGTGCCCAGCAAGGTGAGCAATCAGCGGGTGAGTGCCCGGGCCGGGGGGTGGTGGTTTACGCAACTCGATCCGCTTGGCGACTCACGTTCTACGGATTGTGCGGCACAGCGGGTGACAAACTCTGGCCTTGCGCATGGGATGTGATGCTCGAGATGCTTCGGCATCTTGTACTTCCTGTCTCGATCAGTGCCGCTCATCGCACCAGTCATTTTTGATCAAGTTGGGATTTTTTCCCCTCTATTAGCGGCACTTAGTTGTTTAGCCAAGATCAGATAACACCACCACCACCTCCCTTTCTTGATTTTATTTATTTATTTTTATTTTGTTTCTTTCTACGCTCTTTGCTTTTTTTCTCTCTCTACAACCCCCATTCTTTTGGGCTGGCGCTGGTATGGCTTAAGCCTTGGCGGAACCTTCGTGATTGACCCGGCTGCCGACTACCCAGCCTCCCCACATGCACCCTCTAAGCCCACCTAGCCCACATCATCTCTCGTCTGGTTCTTGCAGCGAGCTTATTGCAAAAGCTTTTTGTTCCACATCGACGCTGTCATGAATCCCCTTGATACATCATGTATGACATGTCTGTTTACCCGACCGCTCAGCTTGCCTCCATAGTGCTCGTAGCTTCGAACCCCCACATGGCGCCCAAAGCTCCGCCCTTGGCTCTTGGCGAGTCTGGTGCTTGTGGCGCTGACCAACCGAGCAAGCAGATGTTGTCATGAACGGAGTCCACGGGAAAAAGGCACCCCGGTCATCCCATCATAACCCACCCTGGCATGTTGTGTCGTCACCCAAATGCATGGAAGATGCGAGTTTATCATCACTCTGGTGTAGGAACCGGCCGCTGTTCGCTGCCGACCCTGGAACAGACGAGAGGAGGAAAAAAAAAGATAATGACAATCGGCAGTTCGTTGAGCACGGGCTTCTAGAACAAAACATTGATGGGGGCCCATGTCCGTGCCCAGTCTCGAGAAATGATGAGTGATGCGCCAGAATAAAGCCATCATCTGGGGCGGGCAACGCATTAACTGCACCTTGCAGAGTGGAATCTAACTGGATTTCCCACTTTTGGAAAATGTTTCCCTCGATGTTGGATATGAAGAAAACCATCCCCATCCACGTTCGGCGACTTACATGTTGCTAACGAAGCCCGATACTCTCCGGGCTGCCAAATCCGGCACCCCGCCCTTACTCGTCATTTGACCCTTGTGGGTAAAAAAACACCATGGCTCCGTTCCCCGCGTCAGACATTCACTTCCAAAACCTACAACAGTGAAACGCAATTCGAGGAAATATTAACATCAATTGAGTCACTGAACGTAAATGGTGACTGTGCCTAAGTACTGGAGGCAAAGGGAGGCTGAAGACGAACGGGCAATATGTACCAAAGATGGACTCTGTGATGCAGTCGTCATCTCCTCAGCCTCCCCCGCTTCGCTCCGTGACACCTGTCGACTCCGAGCCTGCCGGAAAGTCTGCTGCTCCACGCTATGTATTCCAAGGCGCACATTTCGCCTCGTCACCTTGTAATATAAGACTGGAATCTCGTATGGTGACTTGGGGCACACCGGCCCACGTCATCTGTATTTTTGATCCCCCGATCCCGCTAATCACACCTCACATTAGGAAAAAAAAAAATGTCGAAAAGGCCCAACAACACGCCGGCGACACACATTTGCTTTTGCTCCCGAAAACGCCCTTGGCACTTAAAATGGAAAGGATAATTCAAGAACCCCCAAACTCCCATCTCTCTTCGTTATGGTTATGGAAATCGGTCATGACTCGTCTTGATGAAGAACATCGTGTTGCGGTGTTTGGCTTTGCGGGGTACGATCAGAGGCCAGGCTTGGGGAAGGAATAGCGGTTGCGACGAATCTGGTCCGACGTCTTGGAGCCGCGCTCGGCATTCTGTTGAGCCTGCTGCTTGGCGGCAATCGAGTTGATCTTTTCACGGGCTCTGATCAAGCTACTGTTGTCTTGCTGCTTGAGCTTGGCGCGAATATCGTAGAGGGCTATAAGGGTAGCTGCTCGGTCAGCCTCATCTTCGAACTATCAATCCACATTGTCAGCGATCCAGTCTAACGTCAGCCACGAGAAGGGGGGCAATCTCTGCTCACATCCGAGTCTCCACGGCGAGGAGTACTGGGGACCGAGTTGGCATTCGATCCGGCGCGGGAGTTGGAGGAGTTGATCAAGATTCGGCGACCGAACTTGTCCACTCTGCCCTCGTTGGAGAAGGCTCGCTGGAGGCTGGAGGGGCGGCCCGGGTTGGGAGATGCCGCGGGCGCGAAAGATGTGTGTTCGTCGGTGCTAGCACGGGGGATCTGAACGACGGGGGCATTGGCTTTGACGATGGCAGCTGCGGCTTCGGGCTCCTAGATCCAGGCCCAGGGTCAGTGAGAGGGATCGCAGAGGATGGGCTGACGAGGTCAACGCACAGCAGCGCCGAGGTTGCTAAGATCGGCGAGTACTTGAGACAGCTGCAGGCTCTCCATTCCTTCTAGTATGTATAATGTGTGTATGCGTGGTGGTGAATTGTATCAATGAAGTCGGAGGGGGAAGGCTCCTCTTAGCAAGATCATCAGCAGGAGAAGTTGGGATGAGAGTGAGAACGGAACCGGACACGGTCTGGAAGGGAAGGGAGGAGAGAAGAAATAAGAGAAAAAAATCAAGCAGATGATGACGGAGGCAGGAGGCGTCTCAGAGATGGTGGTGGTGGGCGAAAATTTGGATTGAAAGCGGCAAGCTTTGGCACACGCTTGGCTGGTTTTCTCTCTGACCTACGGTGTGCGCGTGCGCTGTGTCTTTGTGTGGTATGGTGGCAGCGGGGAGGTTCAGTGGGGTGGGGAGGCCAGGGGGGTGAGGAGTCCAGTGGAGAGGCCAGCGTGAGAGGTCGCTGTAATCAAGTGGGCCTCAGGGCCCCAGTGGCCACAACTTGATTTCGAGTGCCTGTGTTTGGCCGCCTGTTGTCTTGGGCTGCAAGCAAAGTCCCCGATGCGGCCTGGGTCTGGGTCCATCGACGACACCGGCTCGCCGGGGGCCTGGGTGTTTGTGTGGGGTGTGCCGCATTGCCAGACGGGGAGGGATGGGATGACGGACAGTGCTGAGCTGCATGCGAGGGAGCTCTGAACATGAAGTGCTGCACGTGCTTGTCTAGCTTTTGATCTCGATGGCGGGCAAAGTAGCGAACAGGGCCATTGACCGCGTGCGCATGTACCAAGCCGGCTACTAATTGATAGACTCGGGAGTTGATACAAGATAGGGCAGGCGAGTAGTTGCAATGGCCGAAGGCAGAAGAGGCAATAAGCACGACACCGTCTTACAAAGCTTGATGGAAAGAGGCATTGCCCCCCTCGCAGAGAGTAAACACACCGTTGCGCCAGGAAAAAAGGAAGGAAGAAAAAAAATTCAACCAGACGAGCGTTGACTGGATGCAACTTGCCTTGGGAGGGTTACAGCAGCGCTCTGCTTCCCGGCCACCGGATGCATCACTGCCTCGTCCCGTCGGCGACCCCCCCTACGTTTGTCTCAACTTGCTTTGCCATTTGCCGTGATTCAGCCTATTGCAACCTGGAATTGTTCAGGTGAGCGGCAAATCCCCCACTGCCCTCTCGCTGTGGTCCGCTCCTGAAAGGGGAGGCATTCGCGTTGAAAACCTCGTTGGCAACTGCAGAAACAGGAGAAAGCTCGTTTCCTGTAAAGTGCCCCCTGGTCATCTGGGGGTCCTTCCCCGCGCTCCACCAACTGTGATGACTCGTTCAGTCTAATACAGAAACGCCCTGTGTGCGGATGACGAGGTGGGAATTCACTAGGCTGAAGCGCCTTGGCTGTTCTGTCATTCCCGCGTTGGCAGAAAAAAAAAAAGGAAAAAGAACAAAGTTCATCCCCACTCAACCAACGATAGTGACGTTGAGTGTGGCACTCAATTTCATGCGCCGATGCCTTGTCAGCTTCAAGGCAAGACCAATCTCATTCATGCCTACACCCATCTCGATCCATTTGACTTCATTAATATCTCGATATATTGCCCCATGCCCTGACCGCTTCCCGCCACCACCTGTCTGCCAGGTGTATGCGCATGTGCGCGCACATGCGTTGGCCAGTGTGTGCGCCATCTCTCCCTCCCCCTTTCCTAGAGTCGGCGTGGGGAGCTAGCAATACGAACTGGGAAAAGCTTGCTGTATCATCTTGCTGCCTGTAAACCTCATCTGTATGTATGACCTCTACACTCGCTTCGGACAGGGGGAGCCGTCGTGTGCGGGTGGATGGAAGATCCCATGTGCATCAGCGCGCACCACGACTATCGTTTTCCCTAGTTCGGATACAATCTATCATCTACATGTGCCTTCATTCACTCCTGACAAGATATACCTTGCATTCGCGTCATCTAAGGGGCACTCTCTCCTGAAAGCAGCTGTCCCATTGTGTTACGTATCTTCAATGGCCACTTCCCCGTTGTCGTCATTTTTCGCCAACAAAGGCGATTATCATTCTCAGACCGACCGTCTCTCCGGCAATTTCCTTGCTACCATCCTCCGATTCTGTCCGATACCGCTGCCACATGATCAAGTTCGAGACATCGTGCGCACCCGCTTCCCCGCAAACTCGACCACACCCTGGGACAATCCCATCCCACGGACCTGGCTGACTGAGCCCGACCGGTCAACGAGGCTGCCCGATTAAACCCTTGCCCTCTGCATCAACTGACCTTTCTCTCTCCCTCTCGCAAGTGCCCGAGACTCCGAGAAAGTAGCGGACCGGTTGCATTCCTCACTCTACCCTTCACTTTTTGATAGTCCATCCCACTGGCTGGCAATTTGCCTGCCCCGCGAGTGATAAGCCGCATCATTATCTTGCCTCTCGGACCTCTCCCCCACGCCGACCCTCCAGCAGATAGAACCGTGGCAGCTCGAGGCGATGCTCTGGCGCCAGAGCGAACCGTCGCATTCGCTCGAAAAATGAGGCGCCCGGCAGTCCGGTTGCATCTTCATCTTTGACCGCCCCCGCGTTTTAATCGGGGCCGGCCCCACTGACCCCGCCGCCCATCTCTACGGCCCGGTCGTGAAAGAGTCTTGGCTGGGCCCGCCAAGACGCATATGAACAATCTTGAGTTATCTAGCCTTGCTACGCTTTGTAGGATCCCATTTAAATCCTCGGTGTCGAGCCGCTCCCACGTGCAATTGTTTTAAATCGCCCTGCACATGTGATTGCTTTGCATTTGCAGCCATGGTCTCTCAAGCGTCGCATACTAAACAAGCGGTATGCCCACCCCTCCATTGACTGACAATGTGCCTTGGTATTGTATCGTTGCAAGCCTTGTTTCCGTAGAATATCTTTCCTACTTCATGTTGGTCATCAAAGTTCGAAATCAAGCTGTCCGATGAATTGGGCATTTCGTGGGGGTTTCCTCCAAAGCGACTGGCTCGCCATCAGCTCCGTTAGCCTCCCAATATGGATCCATGGGCTGGTTTAGCCCGCGGGTTTCTAGCTACAAGGGGACTCCGCTACAGTGGTTGGATGAGGTGGCGATTAAGAGCCAAAAAGCAAATCTGTAAATCTTCGGCAAACATGTCTAGCACCAAAGCTTAAAATGTTTAGGTTTTGCGTCTCCTGGGCGCGCCCATCCCATGTTTCATTCTCAAGGTATCAACGTTTTTCCTGTCGAAAGGGGTCAAAAATAACTCACCAGCACGTTGGAAGACATTCCAACGGATAAAACTTGTACCATTTTGTGTGTGTCTCTGTGTGTGTGTGCGCCTGTCTCTTCACGACGCGGCTTGTTTGCAGCGCGCAAGCACCATGGAGCAAAACATTTGGGCCATTCCGCTCCAGCTCACAAACTTCAACGTTGTGACGGCGTTCCTGGGAGGTTTCATTTCGCTTTTCGGCCTGGTTTCCTATCTTCTAAAGGAGCAGTTCTATCTCTCCGAGGCTCGTAAGTCGCCGCTTAGCTCTCGCTGGCTCCCGCGTCCCCAGCTCCTTGAGAGATTTTTTTTGCAATGCTGCAGAGCAACCGTAGGCGCTGACACGTGCGAAATGAGGCAGTTATCGCTTTGCTGGTAGGTGTCGCCTTTGGTCCCCACGGTGCCGGTCTCATCCAGCCGGGAAACTATGCCGAGTGCCACAGAGATGGCGTTTCAACGTCCGAGTGCGAGGAGAACCTCAACTCCATCACCCTCAACTTCTCCCGGCTCGTCCTGGGCGTGCAGCTTGTCTTGGCGGGCGTGCAGCTGCCCAGCAAATACTTGTGGAGAGAATGGAAATCGATTCTTTGGTTGGTCGGACCAGGAATGACGTGCATGTGGCTGGCCACGAGTGTCATCGTTTGGGGTCTGACCGGAAAACCTCCCTTTCTGCACGCCCTCGCCGTTGGAGCCTGCGTCACCCCTACCGACCCGATTCTTTCGGCCGTGATTGTCAAGGGCAAGTTTGCCGATCGCAACATCCCCAAGGACCTTCAAGACCTCATCATTGCCGAGTCTGGCGCCAATGATGGGTTGGGCTACCCGTTCCTCTTCTTCGCATTGTACCTCATCAAGTATGTTGGCGAGGGGGCCACGTCAGGCGGCCCGGGAGATGCGATGGGTCTCTGGTTTGCCTTCACGTGGGGATATACCATCCTCCTCAGTGTCATCTACGGCGCGGTAGTTGGATGGCTGGGCAAAGAGCTCCTCCACTGGGCCGAGGAGCGCAACTACGTCGACCGTGAAAGCTTTCTCGTCTTTGCCATTGCCCTCGCCTTGTTTGTGCTTGGTACTTGCGGACTGATCGGAACTGACGACGTGCTCGCTTGTTTTATTGCTGGAAACTCATTCACGTGGGATGATTGGTTTCGAATTGAAACAGAGGACGACTCCCTGCAACCTACCATTGATATGCTGCTCAACGTCACCATCTTCCTGTGGTACGGTGCATCGCTCCCCTGGGATCAATTTGACGGCAACAGCGTCATATCCATCCAGCGTCTCGTCGTGCTGGGCCTTTTAGTTCTGCTTCTGAGACGCCTGCCGTGGGTGTTTGGTATGCACACGTTGATTCACCAGATCGAAGAGGTGAAACAGGCCATCTTTGTCGGCTTTTTCGGTCCCATTGGTGTCTCAGCCATCTTTTACCTGTTTGTGACTCTGGAATTTATCAGCGAGCATCTGAGTGATGATAAGGGTATTCCTCGAAGTGATGTCAAAAATCTTGCCGAAACTGTCAAGATTGTCGTCTGGTTCCTTGCTGTGTGCAGTGTTGTACGTGCCCTGGATCTAACAGAATATTTGCCTTGTACTCTACTAATTTCTTCTTAGGTTGTCCACGGATTAAGCATCCCTCTGGGCACATTGGGATACCTTGCACCAACCACTATTGGCCGAGTGCTCAGCGAGAGCTTGAGCGATGAGCCCCGGGCTGTGGAAGCTCGGAGGAAGATCCCAATTGTCGGCAGATTTCTTGCAAGGTTAGGACCACGAGACAACAAGACACCAGCTTCGGGCAACGGTATTCCGTATCCTTTGGTCATATCGGACCCAAGACCCATCAGACGAACCGTTATCCCTCCGGTCTCTTCCACGGGCATTTCTGATGGAGAGGAGCATGCGGACCCGCAATCTGGAACCGCCACTCCCATGCGTCGAGACCGCGAGATTCGCTTTTTCGACGAGGTTTAACTATTGGTTATAGATATTTGATTAGCATGATGCGGAGCGCAGCCATTGCTGCTCATGAAGCGAAGATTTTAAATAGATGTGCCTATAATTCATTATGCAGTAAATAGACGTTTGTTAGATACACTATACATTAGGCTAGCGATATCATTAAAGCCGCGGCGTGCTGCTTGGGCGGCAATGCATTACCTAATCTCTTATTTTGAATAACTTTTGCGAGCCACATCATTATTGTTGAATTCCAACAAGATGGACCACCTCCATCTACCACAACTTCGTTTCGGATGCGTTTGATATCCATCTCCCCGGAAATCGTCAGAATAATTTCGGTGCTACATGAATCTTGATTCAATTCTACAGTCTGTTTTCTTTCATTTATCCATCTTCTTTGTCCATACAACATTCCTCGCACCTCTGAAGGCCGACTGTGGTTGAATTATAGCCCACCATCGAAATCGTTTCTGACTTGTGTGTATAGAGTTCCATGCGTACAATTATATATGAACGTGGCCGAAAAAAGTCCCGAACAATTCTAGGACAAGCAGTTTATCGTCTAGACCAAGTTTCAACTATTCCTGTTCCGAAAACACCGAACTCTTGGGACGAAAGTCAACGTAACCTACAAATGAAAAAGCAAATAAAGCAACGAAGCACCCCTTCAATTTTTCCACCTTCATCATCAGATCTCCCTCGACATACCCAGATGCGCGATAACATAGACGACGTTCTTTTGGGCTGTTACTTTCCTTGCCGGGTTCATTTTCGATGCGAGGACAAAGACAAGCGTGCGCCCACACCAAACTACCACAGGCGCATTTGTTCATCCACGTACACTGCGCGAACAAAGACATCTAGAAAAAGACTTCATTCAGGCACAGTGCAGAAATTAACCAAGAGAATGTGCAAGAAGTTTCGTCGCGGAACCTGCAAGAGAGCAGCAGTCCACGACCCGGGGAGCCTCTCCGCGGTTCGAATCCGCCGCAACTCGAAGCGGAAGCGACTCACCCAAGACCAGCTGCATGAAGGCAATCCGCGAATGGCTTCTGCGGTCTGCTCGAACGCCATGCGGGAGCGAGAGACTCGTCGGTCAATCCATTGAAGAGGCAGCCTCTCCAGCTTTGGTTGAAAAAGAAAACCTCCCACCATGGTGTAGACAGATGCGGAACTAGTCGATCGAAATAAAGAGGCATCATTCTCACCAGTTTTAGTCCCAAGTTGTTTTTTCCGTTTGCACGCCTTGATTATACTTGTCTTCCATTTGAGTAGTGTCCCCATTGTATACATACCATCCCGGAAATCGAGGTTTTTCGAACCCCGCCTCCTATCGTCACATGAAGTCCCAAGATGCCCCATCCTTTTCTACACCACCCAGTTCCTAAATTACATCCAGGACCGTATACCTAAAGTGTGGATAGGCTAATACGGATGGCAGTAGAACTCAATTGCCTATGTAGTTTCTTTAAGGGCATCTATGTCGACTGCCTTTCCAATCTTTCAGCCCGGTTTACACATGCATTGACTTCTTGTGCCTTTCGAATCCGCTATTTCCATGACTCTCGCTCAGACCTTATTCCAGGAGCCCAATAGGTTTTGCCGGAGACCCAATACATCGTTTGGTGCACTGCCTGGGTCTGAAAACCGTGCATTTCCCTGTAATATGCAGAGCAAATGCATCATGTGTGCGCTTGCACTGAACTTTCCAAGAAGACCACTCGGGGCTGAGTATGTAATGCAAATGCGGTACGAACTCTTGCTATGAACCTTCAAGAAGAGTTTGTTACTTTTTGTAGCGAATTCAACCTACTTAGCCTGCCTGAATATTCGGTGGCGGTTGATAGAACCATTCAAGTCACACAGTCCCAGCCGCAAATGTTTATTATGGACGAAGCCGCAATGTGTGCACATTCTATCGGTTGAAATCCAGTCATCCCATACATGTGGATCGATGATAATAGTGCATTGTTGCCCGTAAGCTCTCATATAAATAAGGCTTGGCAAAGGTTCAACATATTTATGCTCTGGTATAATTTCAAACAAGCTTCCTCAGTTAGCGCTTGTAAACACATCATTCTCCTCACTGGCAACACCCTCGCTCCCTAAACGCGAAACAACACCAAGTTTTAGCATGCGTACTTCAACAGACGATATTTGTGATTAAATCCTTTTTATTTATTTAGAAAATAATATCATAGAACATCAATCCTCGCGCCATCATTGCCTCCCCCCTGTGGGATACGTAGCAATTTACCATGATCCGTAATCCGTTCCATTCTCCGTTTGTTCACATCACAACGTGGTATTTCATACTTCCTTTTTTTCATTTTAACGACAATTAAGCCTTCTCAATTCGGCACACCAAGTCAGAACCATCCACTGAGTCACCCTCGCGGACCTGGAGGCTAGCGACCTTGCCGCTGTGAGGGGCGGAGATGACCATTTCCTTTGAAGACGGTTAGCAATTGTATCAAATAAGAGAGTGTGATTAAAACTTACCATCTTCATGGCAGACAGAACAGCGAGAGGGTCACCCTTCTTGACCTCAGAACCCTCGTGGACTCGGAGCTCAACCAAGACACCAGACATGGGAGCACCAACTTGGCTGGTGTCGTTGGCGTCAGCCTTGGGTCGGCTAATGTTCTCGACGGCAGCCTTCTTGTCAACGACGGTGACCTGTCGGACTTCACCGTTCATCTCGAAGAAGACCTCACGCTGGCCGGTGTTCTCGGAGAGAGGACCGACGGCAAGAAGCTTCAGGATAAGCACCTTACCCTTCTCGAGCTCAACGTTGAACTCCTCGCCAATCTCGGGGCGGGTAAGGAAGTATCGAGTGGGAAGGACGGAGAGATCGCCGTATTGCTGGGTGAACTTCTTGTAGTCCTCAAACACCTTGGGGTACATGATGTACGAGGCAATGTCGCACTCGGTTACAGGAGCGCCGAACTTCTTGCCAAGCTCGCGCTTGGTCTTGACGAAGTCAACGGGGTCAAGGTACAGACCAGGACGCTTGTCAAGCTTGCGTCGGCCACGGAGAGCATCGCTTCGCAGGGGCTCAGGGAAGCCACCGTAAGGCTGGCCCATCATACCCTCGAGGAACTCGAGAACGGAGCCGGGGAAGTCAAGCTCAGAGGCACGAGCCTTGACATCCTCGGGAGAGAGACCATTGGAGACCATGAACTGAGCAAGATCACCGACGACCTTGGAGGTAGGGGTAACCTTGACGATGTCACCGAGAAGGTCGTTGGCATGCTCATAGGCCTTCTTGGTCTCAAGCCACTGAGATCCGAGACCAAGCTGAGAAGCCTGGAACATCATGTTGGTGAGCTGGCCACCAGGAATCTCGTGCTCGTACACCTCGGGGTCGGGGCCAGCAAGGTGAGCCTCGAAGGGAGAGTAGAGCAGACGGAGCTGAGACCAGTACACATCCAGGGCACGAACCTGGCGGGCATCCAAACCAGGGTCGAGCTCGCTGCCCTCGAGCGAAGCAATGATGGCGTTGATGCTGGGCTGCGAGGTCATACCAGACAAGCTGTCAGTGGCGGCATCGACGGCGTCGGCACCAGCCTTGGCGCAAGCAACCATGGAGGCAACACCGGTACCGGCAGAGTCGTGGGTGTGGACGTGGATGGGAAGGTCGGGGTACTTCTCACGGATGCCACCAATGAGTAGGGTAGCAGCGTGGGGCTTGAGAACACCAGCCATATCCTTGATACCAAGGACGTGAATGTCAAGGGCAACAAGCTTGTCAACAAGGTCTAGGTAGTACTGGAGGTTGTACTTCTTGTTGGGGTTCAACACTATCAACATGGTCAGCAAGGATCATTCAAAAATAAAAGATTAGGGAACTTACTGTCTCCTGAGTAGCACACGGTGGCCTCAACAACACCACCAGCCTTGTGAACAGCCTTGATACCAACCTCGAGCTGATCAATATCGTTCAAGGCATCGAAGACTCGGAAGATATCAACACCGTTCTTCTTGGCCTGGTCAACGAAGTGGTCGATGGCGTTGTCAGGCAGCGAAGCGTAGGCCACACCGTTAGCGCCACGCAGCAGCATCTGGAAAGGAATGTTGGGAATCAGCTTTCGCATCTTGCGAAGACGGTCCCAAGGGTCCTCGTAGAGGAAACGCATGGCTACATCGAAGGTGGCACCACCCCAGCACTCCAGAGAGTAGAGGTTGGAGAGAGCGTGGCTAGTCTCCTTGGCAATTCCGAGAAGATCGACAGTGCGGACACGAGTGGCCAGGAGAGACTGGTGGGCATCACGCCAGGTGGTGTCCATGAGCAGGCAGCCCTTGTATTCACGGACAGCCTTGGCAAAGGCCTTGGGGCCCTGCTCGAGGATGATGTTTCGCCATCCCGACTTGCAGGGCTGGCTGACATCGACCTGGGTACCATCAGATGCATAGATGGCAGGAGGGATAATCTCCGTCTTGAGCTTAGGCTCGCCAATCTGGCCCTTGATGCTGCTGCCGTTGACGGCAACATCACCGAGGTAGGCAAGCAACTTCTGGGCACGGTTCTGGCTGCCAATGAGATCGAAGAGAGCGGGTGTGTCATCAATGAAAGTGGTCCAGCAGTTACCATCGATGAAAACGGGGTGGGTCAGGAGAGAAGCGAGGAAAGGAATGTTGGTCTTGACACCACGAACTCGGAACTCGATAAGAGCTCGGAGAACCTTTCTGCGGGCAATTTCGTACGTGCTGCCGTGGCATGTGCACTTTACCAACATGCTGTCGTAGTAGGGGGTGATGACGGCACCGGCGAAACCGTTACCACCGTCCAGTCGGACACCGTTACCACCGGAAGATCGGTAAACTTCAATCTTGCCCGTGTCAGGCTGGAAAGCCTGGGCAGGATCCTCAGTGGTGATTCGGCACTGGATGGCAAAACCACGGGTAGAGATGCGGTCCTGGGTCAGGCCAAGCTGCTGGAGAGTGGCACCAGCAGCAATCTGGATCTGGGCGGCAACGATATCGATACCAGTAATCTCCTCAGTAATAGTGTGCTCGACCTGAATACGAGGGTTGATCTCAATAAAGTAGTAGCGGTTCTGCTGGTCAACCAGGAACTCAGCAGTACCGGCATTACGGTAGCCGGCAGTCTTGGCAAGTCGCACAGCATCAGCCAGGATGTTGTCGCGGACATCGACGGGAAGATCCTTGGCAGGGGCAATCTCGACGACCTTCTGGTGGCGTCGCTGGACGGAGCAGTCACGCTCGTACAGGTGGACAATGTTACCGTGGTTGTCACCGAGGAGCTGGACCTCAATGTGCTTAGGCTTGTCAAGGAAGCGCTCAACAAATACGGTGCCGTTACCGAAGGCAGTCTTGGCCTCGGAGGTGGCACGCTCGAAGGACTCCTTCAAGCTCTCCTGGTCGCGGACGACACGCATACCACGGCCACCACCACCGAAAGCAGCCTTGATAATGATGGGGAAGCCATACTTGTCGGTGAAGTCCTTGACCTCCTCGTACTTCTCAACGGCACCCTCGGTACCGGGAACGACGGGGACATTGGCGGCGAGAGCGAGCTTTCGAGCAGAAACCTTGTCACCAAGAGCGTCGATGACATCGGGGGAGGGGCCGACGAACTAGGATGGCGGGGTCAGTGCACAGGTACAGAAACTGGTGGGGCAAGCCAACTTACGATAAGGCCAGCCTTCTCAACGTTGCGGGCAAATCCAGCGTTCTCGGAAAGGAAACCGTAACCTTGAAAGCAATTAGAAAAATGCGACTGGTGGGGATGATAACGGGGCAATGCCTACCGGGATGGATCATCTGCACGCCGTGCTCAACGGCAATCTTGATGATCTCGTCGCCAGCAAGGTAGGCGCCGACAGGGGTGTACTGCCCACGCTTGCCAATGACGTAGGCTTCATCGGCCTCTATCATATGTGGTCAGCAACGAAAAAAAAAAATTACCACCAAGTCACTGCGGGGGTGGGTTTCATACTTTGTCTGTGCATGCTCAGACGGTCCTCATAACTGAAGACTGCGACGGTGTGAAGGGACAGCTCGTGGGCCTATACAATGGCGATTGGTTAGTCGTTTGTCCCTCGCATATTGGCCCGTCGCAAAGCGGGACAACTCACAGTTCTGAAGATCTATTCGCGTAGAGATACGGGTTAGCTTGATATTCTCTAATGCAGGGCGGTCGGACGGATGGGTGGACGGGATGGGCATACACGAATGGCTATTCACATGTTAGCGAGCTGCGGGTCCATGGAGGGATGTCACCAGTAACCTACGAATTTCACCACGGTTGGCGACTGTCGGACAGAACGAATTGGGTCAGCGCATGTCTCTGTAGGGCGGTCTAGGGCCATTTTGGATCTCATTGGCAGCTTAGAGTCGCAGGAGGCATGCAATTACTCACCGAGAATCTTCTTGACGTGCATGATGCTCGAGTTGGCACGGATGTGGTGGACCGTGTTGGCGGCCTTGGGCTCATCGACCTCCTCATCCTCAAAGACATCATTGAAGGTGAGGGGCTGCTGGGGAGCACCTGGAGCGACCATGTTGGGCGACTGTGTGAAGGAAGGGATTGGTGGTGGTGGTGGTGATGGAGGCAGAGGGGCGCGACTGGGAAGGAGCTCTGGCGGGGGAGGGGAGCTCTGTCGGCGATGGCGGGGTCCTTGGAGGTGGTGGGGTAGCGAGCACGCTTGTCGGTATGAAGATACCGCGACAGCTCTTCCGGCTCACGAATTAGCCACGATGACACCCAGAAGCACAGGACACGGGCGGGAGGTCGGAGTAAGTGGTGAATAGAAAGGTTGAGGTTTAGAGGGGAGAGAAAAAGAGGAACGATGGAGCTGGCGGGTGAGGGGATTTTGTAGCACAGCCAGACAGGCGAGACAGGTCAACCCCAAGCTCAGACTCTCCCGCAGACCTCCCATCGGTGACACACCCGGGGGCCGGCCGGAGAAGAGCTACCCACGTACCTTTCCCAAGTACGTTTCCCACCCCCGGCCATCTCAGAAGGTGCGGGCGACGCGCCTTGGATAGTCCCAGTTCGGAGGGACGCCGCTAAGTCGGCGGCTAACCGTGCCTCTTGCGGATGGGGGGGTCTGGGGCGGATCTAGAGACAGCTTGGGTGGTCGAGCATGCCTCCCCCAGCGTTGCCACTTTTTGCACGCCGAGAAAAAAAAAATAACAACATCCCAGACATTTGATATCTCCACGCCATAGCTAGCTCGGTGAATTGGCCAGCGCAGCGTAGCATTGCGATTTTGATGGGAGGCAATGTAAAAAAAAAAAATTGCTGGCTGTGGGACTCTCGGCACCTTCAACGCCGTGAAAAAAATATTATTATTACTTCTGTCACCTCGTGGGAGCCATGGCCCGCGGTAAACCGCCCTTGATTCACCTTTACCTCGTGAGCCTGTGACAAATTTCCCTTCTCAGCCAGGCGGGCACCCAAAGGGGGTGTTCATCTGCGATTCACGGATCTATGGAAATGGCCCAGGAGGCTGGACCGGGCCGGTCATGTCTTCTGCCTGCAGGAATCGGGCTTCTGCAGGCGAGCGAGCGACATCTGCGTGCCGGGGAACCCAGCGTCATGGTGGTGGTGGTGGAGGAGGGCGACGGCCTTGGAGCGCCGCAGCATCACATCGGTATAAACTTCTGCCGCGCCTCTCCCGGGAAGGGAAGCAGAGCAAACCGTCACGGGGTCACCTGCGGGCATTGAAGTCATGACATGGGGATATGACACGGATGGTTAGGCAAAGACGGCAAGAGAAAAAAGAAATAATAATGAAAATAGGATAAAATAACTACAGAGGCATGGGGGTGGGGGGGCGTGCGGGAAGCGAGAGCGAATACAGAAGAGCAGGCAGCGTGTGTGTGTGGGAGGCGGTTACGGTCACCAGGTCCGCCGCCCGGGGCGGGAACAGATGGGATAGGACGAACGGGGCGGGAGAGATTGGTCAAAGAGATCCATCCAAGGGAGATGGGTCATCGATCCATGACTTTGTTGGATGGCTGATGAATGGCTGAATAGCCGGACGGCCAGACGGTATGGCTCGATACAAAATCGTATGCACGGCACCCGCCGGTCTTAGTCCCTGTTAGCTGGGCATTGGGGGTGTAGTCCGGAGCGGACCAACTATGAGAAGACGGGGCGGTCATCTCGGCCTTGTTTGCGACGAGGAGCGCAACTCATGAGACACACACACACACACAATCTCTTTTGCTCACAGCTTGCCATTGGCCAATCAGCATATCCTGATAGTCGACGGGGCTGTCCCCTCCACGACTAGAGTTTGTTGCTTTTGTCTCATCTCATCTCCAACCAGCGATCGGCAACCTTCTCTCTCTGGCCCCGTGTGTGTCTCTCTCTCCGCCTATGCTGTTCTCATTCTCTCTATGTTCGTCGAGTAGTTCTCTTGCGTTGTTGAGGCTTGTGCCAAGCAATAATTCAAACACCGAGCCTTCACCGGTCGCCCCGTGATCTGTCGCATGTCTCTTGATGGTGTGGTCAACCTGACATGAAAAAAAAAATTCATCCCTTCCTTCTCCTCCTTTTCCCCTCAACAATCCTTGGTTCGTATTTTTTTGGTCCACGTAGGCCAACATCACCCTACCGCACCGCGCTTTACCTCTAGAGGTTGTCCGCACCACACACCTTACCTCTAGAGGTTGTATGTCCCACACGCCTGAAGCCGGCGTTGCGGCCACAGCCTACGGTTTCGCCATGGCTTCCCATGCCATGGACAAAGGGAAGGCCAGTCAAGGATCCACGTTTGCCTCGCCTTGGTCATTCCCAATGCCGAGGTTGTACGTACCACGCAAAGAGCTCTAACCAAGTCCCTTGGAAACCCACTAGGCCCTTGATCCCTGTCCCGCAGCTCTCCCACACACAGAGCCTCAGCATGCACAGACGTGTATGGTGTAGCAGGTTGTATTTCCTGCCGATGCGCGCATCTCGCAGCCATCTACATATCTCAGGGACTCAGCCAAGAGGTGATCAACGCCCCCTAGGCCCACGGCATCGTCAGCCATGTCTGGGCCCGGCCCACGACGACTTTTACGCCGACGACTAGCACCAATTTCAAGCCCGAGATCTCGAGCTCCGAGCTCCAGGTCCGAGCCCCAGCTCGGTGGACGAGTGCGGGGTGCAGTCGTCCGTCGCCGTCCTCCGCATGGAAAGCTGTCAAGGGACCGACGAAGTGCTTCTAGACGAGTGACCCGGCCGGTTGCCAGGGAAAGAAAAAAAAGAAAAGAAAAAAAAAAAAGAGGAAACAATCACCACATCCCATGCACAAGCAGTACCTGAGAAAAGCATGTGGCACACACCCTCTTGAGCAGACGCAACCCCAGCCAGGGCCCTGCTGAAAAAGTTCAATATAGCTTAGAACCCGGTCCGACACCCACCAAGAAATCGCTGCAACGCGCATTCAGTCGTGGCTCGGTGACTTCCCGCCATTGCAAATGAAATGACCCCCCGGGGCTGTGTTCTGTATCTTTGTCCTGGACGATCTCCATCCAAAACCGCACTTGGGCCTTGGCTGCTTGGCTCATCACTTCCGCCCACATTGCACGCATCGTTTATTCCCATGAGCAATACCCCACCCCCACGGAAGTTGAAGACCGACCACGCAGAGACGCTCATTGCAGGTCCAGGTCCACGAGTCCCCCGCCCCCCGTACGCAGTCCATTCATCGCCCACGCCTCTCACGCCTCACACCCCCGTGTCCCCGTCGTTCAAACGTCTTGCGCTTGATTTCACTTCAACCTCATGGTCCGAGTCGTTGGCTATGGCATCTAGTAGACGGATGGGGGATCTACCAACGCCGGGCCAATAACCCAATTTCGCCCCCGCTCCTTCCTCCCCCCTCCCAAAAGCCATGCCAATCCACACCCCCTTCTTCCCCGTTTAACACATCGGATACCTCGCCTGCCGACGCAAAAAGGGAAGTGTCGCGGTGCGGTCGGCACGTTGCAAATCGCAACTAGCTCAATGACTAAGTCGGCTATTCCATTGGCGCGCATTTCTCTCCCCCCCCTCGGCCGGCAGCCTGTCGCAGATGTGACTGACCTGCCTTCAGCCGTCTTGACGGTTATTGTTTGTGATTTCTTTCCATAAGGAAGTTTATTCCGGTGTCTCATCCAGATAAGCCTAGCTCCGACGTCGGCTCGGTGAACGGTGTACCCCAACTTTGGAAATCCGGTGACGATGAATAAGGTTAAGCTGGAACAGTGATGGAAATCAAGTCGAACACAGTACTAAATTCGTAAACATTTCCTTCTTTCCCTTAGGAAGGTGGCTCAGAGGAGGGCTAAGGAATGCCGCAGGAGGCATCTCATCTCAATCGTCTTTGGCAACGCAACCCGTCGCGAGCATGCACCACCACAAAGTGCGACCCCCGGAAGGGCCCCCAGGCGCCTCCCGTGTCTCGTTGCTCCAGTCCTCTTCCCCTTCCAGCTCCAGCTGACTACAGACCGCGCGACCCGGCGTCCGGGAGTGCCCATCCATCGCGCTGTCGGGCCCTTGGAGTTTCGAATGCTTCCCCCTCCGAGAATGCCAGCGGCGCCCACCTCCCCGCGCGACCGGCCCCCCGTGCGTGCAATCCAAGTCAGCTCCCGGACGTTGGACAACTTGCCGGCCCAACAAGCAAAATCGGCTGCTGCGTCTGAGACATTTTTCTTATCTCGACCGGACTTGGGCGACACCAAACTCCAGTCGCTCTGCTCACCCTTAACCTCTAGAGGACGAGTGCCGTGACGTGCTGCAGATGGCGCGCATCATGTGGGATCCGGACCAGGGACCGTGAGCAACTGCACACCTCTGGGGAGCGGCTAATCAAGGATACAAGTGGACTCGGCAGTATTTCATGGATGGATGGAGGGAAGGCGGGTCAACCTTTCCCTTCGGCCATGTTCCATAAAAGAAACTCGAGCATAACTAGTAGGTGCTGGCCTGCCTCGAACACACCCGCTGCCTCCAGACCGCAACCTTTGGGGAGGGGGTCGCTGCTCATTAGAGTTGTGCTACCTTCGTACTACCTTTCGTACTACTTAGACCATGGATGCAGCAAATAGCTGTAGCAGCCGTACCGTCGGGGCGTGACCTCAAATGGTTGTCATCACCCTTGCAATGACTTCACAAAACAACCGCAAAGATCGGGGTCCCCAGCCGGACCCACCTCAGCCAGATCTCCCTCGCTCCCGAGATTCTCCCACCTCGCAGCAGCAGCGCAGCGCTCGCTTTGCGGCCTGTCCTTCTTGCCTGTCCTGCCTGTGCGCTGTTGGTCCGGGCTCCATTCCATGCCTGGCCATTTCTTGTCAGCCAGCAACAGCGACATGTGTGGCTCCAGCATGTCCACCACTACCTCCTCATGGATCCATTGAGCCGCCGCGGTGGGGTTTCGTGTCGTACCATGATCCATACCTGGGGCAGAGGCGGCAAAAGACTACTGTGGTGCGAGAAAACAGAGAGCAGCACCGCGACGAGGCATTGGCTGTGGGATGATTCCAAACAAGCCCATCCCTCTCGGGGCAAGTCTCAGTTTTGTTGCGGGGTTCACGTTCCTCGCTCTCACTCGCGCACCCCAGCCAGGTACGGGTTTTTTGGCGCGGAAATTAAGTCGTCATCGTCTAAAAAAGTGATAGATTCTCTAGAACCGGAAAAATAATTACAAAGGTCGCTTCCTTGCACACCAAGAGTCACGGGCACTGCAGGTACCCAGGCCATGGTGCATTCTAAATGAGCATGGAGACCATCGATCATCTCGCAGCTGCATATGGCGTTGGCGAGCGAGCGTGGTAGCAGCCACACACTCACTCTCCGAACCCCGAGGCCAGAAGCCCGAGATCTTCCCATCCTCAAGAACCACTCTCCGTCAAACCCAACGCTTTTCACGCTCCAATTTCGGCAACCGGCATCGCCCCGATTGATTCCCTTTATTTGCTCTCCAGCTTGGCCTTAGCAGCCGAAGCGGCAGCTTCCATCTGCTCCTTTCCACCCCAGTAGTGGTAGTTGAGCCATCGGTAGCCCTGAGTCAGCTGGGCACCCTCGTTGATGAAGTGGCAGGCAAACAGGAGGTAGTTTCGGGGTGTGACAGCCAGAGAGTAGCGCATGAAGGTTGCGGCGTAGATGATTAGCGCACCCGTCATTTGTCCCGAGATCCTAAGAGGTCCGGTGAGTCAGGAACGGTTTTCCGGGGTACCCGTGGGGTTCTTACATGTCAGGGCTCTTCTGAGTGTCCAAGATGGCGGCAATGGGGATACCAAAGTTGGATGCGGGGCCCCAGAAATCTAATCAGGTTGTTTGTTAGCCAGAATTCTCCTTGGTGGTGCTGGCCCTGAGCAGGGAGCATCAAGACACATCACGGCATCCTTCGGACGCATGTCGGTATGGTCCCGACCACCAATTGACCACCACGACAGCTCGATCTACACCCATGGACCTTCCCTGAGCCATATCCGCTTTCTCTTCGTGTCGATTGCAGTGGTCAGGATAGCCTTTGAGCTGTAGGATCGAGCATGTCGCTGGTCGGCGGACATATCGGAGGCGGGCAACGAAGGGAAAAAAATTGGACTCTACAATGGATTGAAGGAGACGTACGGGTCGAGCAGAAGTAGTCCGAGACCGGGTTCGACCGGATCTTGGCGTTGATTGCCTTGAAAACTGCAGCCATCTTGGAGAGTCGTGAGCCGTCACTGGGTTGCGCGGTGTCGTTGAGGATGTAGTTGAAGCCCGATTGCGCTCCAAATTCAACGTCGCGCCGAAAATTGGAGGCGGCGATGTTGAGAGGTCACGTGGGCACGGGCTGCACTTTGTTTTCCATCGTTCCCCCAACGGTCACCAAAGCTTGCTTAACTCCGGCTTCGCCGCTCAGAATGATAAGCCCGAAACGCGATATCTAGCCAATCCAACAGTTGAGTAGAGTCCTTCATTTTGACGGCAAAATGTCACACCATGCTTTGCTGGAATAGCCATGTCTATGCAGGAACACATTTTACATGTTATTGAGCAGTACCTTTTTTTTTTCGATGGACCATTAGGTCAACGCCACACCCAGGCACAAACGGCCAACATCCCCGGAAGTGGGTCAATTCAAGGTGTGCACCCGGAACGGAAACCCAAGGCGGCACGGGGTATTCTCGTGACCCTTTCCGCTTCAAAGTGAAATTTAGCTGCATTTCAAGTTGTTTGTTTATTTATTTTTATTTTTTTAAATTCCTAATCCTAGCCTTGCTACCTCCAGCCCGGGTTGAGGCCAGCTAGGTCGTATTATTGAAAATTCAAGTCACCAGGGTGGTTGGCCAACTAGGCTAGGGGGGCGTGTACTATCAACTACAGGAAAAAAAAACAAAATAAAAAACCGAAGTAGTGAAACAACATGTCCGAGAGGTCATCGGCATCTTACACCGTGGTAGCCCCTCCGCTGCTCCGGGGGAACTAGCATCGAAAGATCCACCAAAACAAGGCACAACTCCAGGCTCGGGCGCCCGCATTGCCATTGGCGGGGGTTGCATTGGTCGGGGTGGGTTGTCAACTACGGACAGGTCCCGAGAGCGGGCATTCGGGCCCGGGAATCCAGTCCCGGGGTCTCCCGAACTCCAGTCACACGGGCGGCTTCCTTCGGGAAGGGTTGCCGCCTTGATGGTTTCTCTTCGCTAATGAATTCCTCTTTGCCGAGGCTTCACCTTCAGGACATGCAAGTCCATCGGCATTCTTCACCTTGAGGATCTAGGTGACCGAATGCCGGGGCATCAGCCCCCCACCCCGAATGACCTCGGGAAGGGTCCCGCGCAATTCAATCAAAACTAGCCGGTTCTTATTCGAACGGGGCTGGGGGATGCTTTCCCTGAAAGATCAGTCGTCATCATTGGGTAGTTGACGTGCGGATTGTCGTCAACTACCTTGATCCCGTAGGTTGCTTCTTCCGTTTCGTCACGAGGGTTGCTGGTTGCATCTTGGGATACACGCCCCCCCCCCCCTTCAAGGGTTTGTTCTGCAGGCTAACATCTTTTTGCAGGAAGCCTGATCAGCGCCACTATTGAAAGTGTGCATTTACCCCAGGGGCCATGGACCTTTCTCGAAACTGAAGTTCCACGTCGTCTTCAGATAGCCCGAGTCAGAGGAACCCCTGATTCCAATATGCTGCAGGACACTGGGTACCATGGCCCATTTCTTCAACCCCTCCCTGTCGGCAACCAGGTCAATAAAGGAGTCTCCGGCAAGTTCGTGGGGAGGTGTTCTCAGCCCCTGCTCCAGCATCTGAAGGTTCCTATGCGGCATTGCCAACCCCTGCGCACAGCACCCGTATTGCGGCATCTCGTGGACACCGACCGAATACGGCTTGACTAACAACCTTCCGGCCATAAAATACAAGCCAATGTACGCTGCCATCCAAAAGGTAATGACAGCAACCAAGTCAAGGTTCGCCTTAATGAGATCGGTCAACTTTAGCGGTTTCATGGCCGGAGACCTCCAACGCCAGAAGAGCACGGTTCCGGTGACCACGACAAAAAGAAGGAGGCTGTTTCCAACATAAACGTGCCAGTCCTCAGAGTTCCAGCCCAGGTAAGTCTCAGTATAGAACAGTCGAAGGTAAAGCCAATCGTGGCCGTTGGTTCGCGTCTCAACCTCCTCGACCGATCTCGTCAGTCGCTTGAACCAGTCCCGAGAGGCAACAACATCGTCTTCGACCAAGATGAAGTAGTCGGCTCCCTCATTCCTGCAAGCCTCCATCAAGTTTGCATAGTCGGTTTGTACGCGCTTGTTTCTCGTGTCTTCGGGTCCCCAACGGGCCGAGGCGTTGGTAATGTAGTGATACCCCAGATCATTTACAGATCCTTCGTCTCCGTAAATAAATACTTCATCTGCTGTGTTTCCGAGCCAGGCTTGCCCATATGCAGGATGAGTTCTCGGGTCAACTTCGCCCAACAGAACCTTCAAGTTGACCCGCTTGCGTTCCTCGAAGCTCAGACTATCGACCAAGGAGGCAACAGTTTTCCCAAAAAAGTTCTCCCGCTCCCTGCGGATGCTAGGAATTCCTATGCAAACACGCACTCCCTCAGGTTCCTTTTCGTTCTTTGATTCTTCATTTCCACCGGGGTATATCCAGGGCTTGGCCGCTGTCGCAGGAGTCGTCGCAACCTTGTCGAGGAACTTTTCGGCTTCGTTTTCGCGAACGGCGGAGTAGACTTGATTATATGCGCGAGACTCGTCGTAGAATGGCGTTGAAGGGTCGTGAAACGAGTGTGTTTGGCAGTATCGAAAAAGGATGAGCCAGCCTATACACAGGCCAATGTTGACTAGGATAATGGACTTCATGGTCGATTTGTTAAAGGATAGAACAGCTTCGGAACAACTTGCTACATGACAAGACTTGGTTCTTTGCTTTGCCTCAAAGCAACAAAAAAAGAAACTGCGTGGATTAGTGAGATGCGAGCTTCATAGTACCCAGGTGTTTAGGGGCATACCGATTAGGAAAACATATATCGATACAGGGACATCAAAAACAAAAATGGGAGGCTTCTAGTGACATGCAGGGCACAGAAACGGACAGCACCAGCTACCTTGTCTCAGCGGGGAGAAGTTGTTTTAATGCAGCTCGATGTGACAGGCGGGGAGCGGACAAAGCGAAAGTCCCCCCCAATCCTATTAGAGCTTCTACCCAATTTGGGGGCTTTCTTCATCAGGGATCGGCAGTCGGAGAGCTCGAGGCTGAGCCAGCAAGTGGACCGAGTCATGCTTTTAGCTCAGCACGTTTCGTATAGTTAGGGGTGCATCACAGGAGATAGACTGAGCTGATAGGCCCAAGATTGCCGCTGGCTCTTTATGCACCTGCAATGGTGAGGCGCCAAATGTTTTTTCCCCGACAGGACGAGCCTTGCGAGGCGCTTCGGGTTCGCGTTTCTCTTTATTCTACTTCTTATTTTATGGCGCCGTCAATGCATCAAGCTTTGCACCGTAGACCAGATTCCCATTCCAAGCAGCACATAGTTCAGAAGCAGAAAGGCGGTCCTTTCGCCCCCCCCCCCCCCCCCCCCCCCCCCCCCCCCCCCCCCCCCCCCCCCCCCCGCGCCACCCCGCGCCCCGCCGCGCCCCCCCAC